>BSBN01000458.1:7200000-7800000 GCA_027924645.1 Cunninghamia lanceolata
TTCTTTTGTTTGAGTAATTTGCAGACCCAAGAAGAAATTCATTTCACCAAGCATAGACATTTCAAACTCACTTTTCATCTGATTTGCAAAAGTTTTACACATACTATCTCTTCCTCCAAAAATGATATCATCCACAAACACTTCAACAATCAGAATGTTTTCATGATCAATTTTGAAATATAAGTTGCTGTCAGCAGTACCTTTGTTGAATCCAATCTGCACAAGATGCTTATCCAACCTTTCATACCATGCTCTTGGGGCTTGCTTCAATCCATACAAAGCTTTCTTCAACTTGCAGACCATATCATTATTATCAGACAATTGAAATCCATCCGGTTGTTCAATGTAGACTTCTTCTTCCAGATCACCATTTAGGAAGGCAGACTTGACATCCATCTGATATACCTTGAAATCTTTGAAGGCAGCAAATGCAAGAAGTAATCTGACTGCTTCAATTCTTGCTACCGGAGCAAAAGTCTCTTCAAAGTCAATTCCTTCTATTTGAGAGTAACCTTTGCAGACCAATCTAGCTTTGTTTCTGATTACTTCACCAGCTTCATTTAGTTTGTTCCGGAAGACCCACTTGGTTCCAATTACATTCCTGTCTCTAGGTCTGGGAACAAGATCCCAAGTATGATTTTTCTCAATTTGCATCAGTTCATCTTCCATTGCTTTGGTCCAATTTTCATCATTGCAGGCTTCATTTATTGTTTTAGGTTCAATCCTTGAAATCAGACAACATTCATTCTGATCTTGAGCAATATTCCTTCTAGTTTGTACACCTTTGCTTCTGTCACCTATGATCTGATCTTCAGAGTGATTTAGTTTTACATACCTTGGAATTTTGGGAGTATCCAGTACTACTGTTTCTTGATCAGGCTCATTTAAACCTAACTCTTCTTCCTGATTTACCGGATCAGGCTGACTCTGTTTCACCGGAGAGGATTGAGTTCCTTGAACACTATCTTGGTCATCTTCATCAAATTCATAAAATCTTGAAGGTTTCTCAATTCCTTCATCAACCTTTACATTGGTACTTTCTATCATCTTCCTCAATCTCTTATTGTAACACCGATATGCTTTGCTTTGAGTGGAGTAGCCCAAGAAAATTCCTTCATCACTTCTAGCATCAAACTTTCCTAGATCTTCATCTCTTTTAATATAACACTTGCTACCAAATACCCTGAAATATTTCACAGTAGGAGTGATGCCAAACCAAAGTTCATAGGGGGTCTTACCGGTGTTGTTTCTGATTTGAACTCGATTGAGAGTGTAGACTGCAGTGCTGATAGCTTCTTTCCAAAACATTTGAGGAACATTTGCTTCCAACATCATTGTCCTAGCAGCTTCCTGGATGGTCCGGTTCTTTCTCTCAACTACTCCATTCTGCTGTGGAGTCTTAGGAGCAGACAACTGTCTCCTTATACCCTGTTTCTCACAAAAGTCAATGAATTCACCAGATGTAAATTCACCACCTCTATCAGACCTTAGACACTTTAGTTTCAATCCGGTTTGATTCTCCACCATAGCTTTGAAGATTTTGAACTTCTCAAAAGCTTCTGATTTTTCTTTTAGAAAGGTAACCCACATCATCCGGGAATGATCAGCAATTAACAACATGAAATATCTATCACCTTGCAGACTCTTGATTCTTGTCGGACCACATAGATCAGTATGTACTAATTCCAACAATCCGATAGAAGACTGATCTTTGCTTTTAAAAGAGACTCTGCTTTGTTTGCCTAACTGACATTCTTTACACACACTGTTTGTAGGTTTTATTAACTTTGGAAGATCTCTCACAGCCTGAGTATTGCTTATTTTGATGATGTTATCAAAATTTACATGACACATTCTTCTATGCCATAACCAACTCTGATCAATTTGAACAAACAAACAACTTTTATTTGAACCAACCAGATGAAAGATGTTACCTCTTGTCTGAGTACCGGATGCAATTTCAGTTCCGGAGCTTGTAAAGATTCTGCATTTTCCATTCTTGAACCGGAGATCATAGCCTTTGTCCACTAACTGACCAACACTGAGAAGATTGTGCTTCAATCCTTCAACATATAGTACATTACCTGTTTTGCTCTTACCATCAAAGGAAATAGTTCCCCTACCTCTGATTCTGCCAGCAGAATTGTCACCAAACTTTACCATTCCTCCTTCATATCTTTCCAAGTCTAAGAACTTATTCTTGTCACCAGTCATATGGTGAGAGCATCCACTGTCAATAACCCAATCATCCTTTTCTTCCACTTGAGCAGCCAAGGCTTTTTCAACAACTTTGTGATTGACAGATTCAGAGAGCAAGGAATCTTCTTCCTTGATGGCTATAAACACCCACTCATTTCCGGATTTGCTTCCTGGATCTGATTCATCATCTGTTACTCCTTCATTGTCATCTTCTTCATGAACATAATAGCAATTCTTTTGAAACCTTTGTCTGTGAGTATTAGATCTTGCAGATCTCTCCGGACATCTTGAGGCAAAATGACCAATCTTATTGCAGTTAAAACACTTAAAGGGTAGTTTTCCTTCATACTTACCGGATCCTCTTGGCAGTCTCTTTGCAATGAGGGCTTCAAGTTGAGCTGTTTCTGCTTCTTCTTCTTCCATGTCTCTTCTTGCTTGATCATACCATGACATTTTCCTTGATGAGTTTTCACCCGGATCAAATCTCTGTTTGCCTTTCACATAGGCACTGGTTTTGAAAGCAGATTCAGTCTTGGGAGGATCATCTCCAAACTCGGTCATTTCAAATGCAGCTAGTTTGCCAGCTAGTTGTTCTCTTGTGACTGTTGTGTGGGCTCTGAATTCATCAATGGCAGCAACTTTGATTTTGTAGGCAGCAGGAAGGGATCTTAGGATTTTGCAGACAATCTCATTTTCGTCTAGAGTTCCACCAGCATTTCTGATTCCACATACCAGCTCATTTACTCTTGGCATAAAGGTAGTAATGTTTTCATCATCTCTCATTTTCAATCTTTCAAATTTCCCTTTCAGACTTTGCAACCTTGCACTTTTGACAAACTCATCTCCTTCATACAGAAGTTCTAGTTTAGTTAGGATCTCATATGCAGTTGGTAGGTCAATGACATTCGAGAGATCTGAGTCATTCAATGCGCTTAGAAGAGCTTCCTTGGTCCGCAGATTATTTTCAGCTTCTGTGGTTTCATCAGGAGTTGTCGGACCACCTTGTGGGGGTATATATGGTTTTGAAATCATAGCCAAGTATGCTTTTCCCATACATTCCAGATGACACTTCATGCGACCTTTCCAGAGAGTGAAGTTGGTTCCATCGAACTTCGGACTATCCTTCTTGTATGACGACATCCTGGATCACCTCAAGCAGTTAAGCTCCTATCAGAGGAACTTGGCTCTGATACCAATTGTTGGATCTAGGGCATACAACTGAGAGGGGGGGGGGTGAATCAGTTGTATAGAACTTGTTCTCTTTCAAACACTTAAATCTCTGTTGTTAGTTAGCAGCATATCAAATAATCATTCATGGAAGCACAATACATAAACACAAGAGCAGATAAGCATCAACACATTGAACACCAAGATTTTGACGTGGAAAACCCGGTTAAGGGAAAAACCACGGGGTGATTAACCCAAGAATTATTCTCTGTTAGAAGAATAAGGAAAAATGAATGGCACATGCCAATAAGGGCTCACTGCCCGAGCACACTGCTCACAAAGAGGCCCACTGCCTACAAGGAGACACACTGTCTATAGAGTGATAAAAATCACAGTCTTGAACTGGAGAATGACATCTCTACCATGTCCGGATCAGTTCCAATTAAGCCCAACAATCTCTGCTCTGCCTTTCGCACCTTTCTTCGCTACACCATACTCATCCACGCTCTACTTTTCTGAAATGAATTCACAAATCATTATTTATACAAGACATCGACTTAGGAACAAGCATCTAAGTTGGCAAACAACCATAGGAGTATCCGCAAGATGAATAACACATCCGGTCGGCTATCACAAGAACATTCGCAGGATGAACAACTCATCCGGTCGGCTAAACAGAGCAATAACTTCATCCGGAAGAATAACTTCAATTCTGGGCTCTACCATCAATGCGGACCAACAACACAACCTAAACATGATTCAAGAGCCTTCACAAGTCTGTCTGATTGTCCGGATACATCCGCACTTCCTCTGCTTACTGGAATCTCTTGTCTTCCTCATCCGGAACTTCAAGAACACAGTCTGTCGCCACTGTCATAATGCAGGAGGTACTTCCGGACCTCCAAATCACACACAAATCAGGATGACACATCACAAGGACATCTAAAACACTCCTTCCAATCCGCAGATTATGATAATACAATTCCGGACCTCACCGGACCTTTTTGTGATCCTCTGTCACCTCCGGATACTTGCCGGACCCGGTTCTATACCGGCAGCCATAACTCCTTCAGATCTTCATGCGGACCTCTGAAATCTTAACTGTAGCATCTCAAGACTAATATCTACTAACCCTTTAATCCGCATCCTCCGGTTCTCATCCTATACAGTATATTTACCTTCTTCTCATCACTGTTCTTCACTGTTCCTGACTGAGGCTAATTTTCTCAATATCCTCAGCACAAAGCTCATCAAATCCTTCTTGTCAATGCAGTATGAGTATGTTGACATCAATGACAACAATGGCTCACCTCATACTTGCAACAAAGTTAACATTTGTCAAAGTTGCATATTCAATTGATATGTTTTATTAATTAAAGGTTCACCCACCTAGGTTTAATAGAGCCTGAAGTGCAGGGAGTAATCAATTATTAAGGTGAACTCTATTAGTTGGTTCAAAAATGTTGTAGATTTGATCACAGAGCTTGGCATCCTCTTAGAATCTACAACCTACATTTTTGAGACCCAACATGTTCGATCTCTTAAATTGTCTCTTTGCTTCTAAAACTTCTCTCTTTTTATCATACAGATCAATCCATTTGTTCATAAAGTTCATGTGGTACAGAATGAACTTGTCGAGTATAGCACTTTCATCTACACCTATTACATGTCAACATGTTTATTTCAAACTCCAAATGGCATGCTATTAATTTGACAAATAAATTACAAAGTAAATTAATGATTGCAAGAAAAAAAACCACACTAATCATGAATTTACTTACTAATTTCTACTTCAACACCATTAGATTGTGGTTTTTCTCCATCAATAATATCTGATGCTCGTTCTTCATCCCAGAAGCGTGGCCCATCTTCAAAATCCTTACCAAGGAATTCACACAGGAAGAAAAATGCTTCATTCAATACATACCCTTTAGCCATGCAACCCTCTAGATGTGCCTTTTGTCAGACATATCTTTTTTAGAGTTTTCATATACCTCTCAAAGAAAAGCATCCACCTCATTGATATGACACCCGCCAATTCAATGTCATCGACTAGATGTATAAGTAAATGGACTTGTAAGTCCATGAAACTTGTAGGGAGCTCCTTCTCAAATACACATACAATATCTGCAATTTCTTTCTTCCATTTTGGCACTTCACATTTGTCAATCTCCTTGGAGGTCACCCACCTAATATAAGAATAGTAAATTAGTATGAACCTTTAGTCAAAAATTAAAATGCAATATAATATATCTATATCTCTCACACATTAACCACATACCTTGTAAATGCTGACAATCAAATTATGGCATTTCTTAAGTCAACTGTAAGATGGGAATCCTCCCTAATTGCCAATGGCATGATATGCTATGAAACACATTTATGAAAAGGTCATTAACATTTTTTTCTCATACAACATAATGATATCAAAATATATTTAGTACTTAATCAATGTTACCAGTAAATGTTAAATGATGATATATAATACCTTCATAAAATTATGAAAATCATGTGTTTTAAATCCTATGATATGTCCATCAACTATAAAAGCTTTAGCCAATGATGACCTATAGCCAGTAGGTGTCCTTATTGAATGAATGACATTTTTTAGTTGGTCTAGTTCTTTTTTTTTTCAAAATCCATGGAGCTTCTGCATATGTTTCATTTTCCCTATTTGGCCACAAATGTTTTCTATCAATTTTGGTACGCAAAAGAGCAATATCTCTCCTCGAAGACAAGGTGTCCTTTTCTTTGCTTGATATATGTTGAAATATAGAATCTGGGACATTTTGGAAGACATGCATAGGATCTAATAGGTAAGATATTAATAGATCATTCCAGTAAGGGAGCTCATAAAATATGGATTTCCTTTTCATTCCTTCTGGCATATTAACTACAAGTTGTTCTGGTTCTTCAATTGAATCACCCCAATCAAAAAAATCCTCCCAACCTTTCAATTCAGCATCTTCATACTTCTTAAGCCAATCACCTGGACCCATAATCATGGGACGGCCTCTATTTTAAACTTTTCCATCAAATTGATTCTTCAAGCGATTTCTAAACTTATGATCTAGTGGTAGAAAAACCCTGTTGTTTGTGTAAATAAATTTATGTAGATCTTTAGAATACTGCCCTTGAAATTGTTCTGCACATCTTAGACATGCAAATATCCCCTTTGTTTGAAGCCCTACAATTCAATAAGTAATGTTAATAACATCAAAAAAATAGTATAAAACTAAGTATGAAAGTTGGGATGAAAATAAATTATGTGTAAATATGTAAATATTTTATCTTACCAGAACAAACACCAAGTCCTGGGAAATCATGAATAGTACAACATAGCACACTGTACAACATGAAGGACCTATTTGATGGGGGACATGATATGTCATACATTCTTATGCCTTTCCATAGCAGTTGTATCCCATCAATAAAAGGTGCAAGATAAACATCCATGTTTTTAACTTGATGTTTTCCTGAAACAATGAGAGTCAGCATAAGGTGCTCCTTTCTAACACTCATCCATGGGGGAATATTGTATACTATAAATCTGACTGGCCAAACACTATAATTTGAGATTAGGAAAGAGAATGGGCACACTCCATCAATTGCAAGACCAAACCTGATACTATGGGGTTCATCTTTGAATTTTCTTGGCCATTTTTCCTCTATGTGTTTCATTACTTTAGAGTCGGCTGGAATTCACATGAATCCATCTTTACTCCTGTTCTTTGCATGCCAGTCCATCAATTGTGCAAGTGAATTACAACGAAACATTCGTTGAAGTCTAGGTATAATTGGCACATGATGTAAAACCTTCTTTGGAACTGTAGGACCTTGTACATCTGTATGATATCTCTTCTCTTTGCATACAAGGCATTCTACCTTGTTTTGATATTCATCTCTGTATAAAATGCAATCATTTTTACATGAATGAATTTGCTTATATTCAATCCCCAACTCAACCAACAACAGACGTGCCTCTTTGCAAGTTGATGGCAACACATTATCTTTAGGGAGTATTTTAGTTTTTAGTGCCCTGTAAGATTGCTAGAGATTAAATCAATTGAATGTTTGACTTATGATGAACATGTTTGATATGTCAATCTATACTGGGACTATTTATATATAATATATGGTTTTAAAATCCCCTTAAAGAAATATAAACAAAGTTGATGAATGTTTGCGAATTATGTACACCAATTAACAATTACAAAGTAAGAAATAGATTTCAACTCAGTTCAGTAGGGTAGTGAATCCTTTGTCTGACCAACCAAATAGTGAATTGATTTCTAATAATATTAATGTGCATGCCAATTTTGAGTTCTACTTGCACCTGATTTGAACATGGGTGTCTTCGTTGCTTTCTTGATGGAGTCTTTCAGGTTATTATCATCAACATTACATTGGTGGTAATTACCCCTACTATCATTGTTACTACCAACCATATGATCATTATTGTCATCATTGTTTTCATCCCCAAAGAAATCTGTACTAATTTCATTCAATCCTTCTTCATACACTGCATTTTCACTATCATCATCATCATTAAGGCTAGGTGGCATGTCATCAGTGTATATGGATCTCATTAGCTCTTCAAATTCCTTAGCTAATAATATTCTCTTCAATAATGCTCTTTTTACCTTGGTATTATTTAAAGGATGGTTTGGATCATCCTGTCCAAATCTCAATAACCCAGTTGGATCTTGCATATTAGTATGTGTTTCATCAACATCTTCTACCTATCAACAAACGTAAGCATTATTTCATGTTTGGCAACAATTGGATAAATCATAAATGTATCAATTTCAAAGAAATATAATCAAATATGGCTTAAAAAATAAAAATATTAGTGGTATGAACATATATACATCAATTGAATAATGGAACATTATTTTATAGACTACCTTTTTTATACAATAATTTAAATAAAACATAATTTGGACAAAGTTTATAAAACATTAGTCCACACTCATTTATTATTCTTTGGTTTTCTTCCCTTAAGAACATCCTTAGGGAGACCTTGTTCTTCCCTCTTCTTTTGTGCAGGAGTGTGTTTTAAGAAGGGGTAATCAATCAATAACTCATCCCCAATGGTAAGGTCCATAATAGCTTCAACCATTATCAATCTATCAACCTCTCTTTCCATATCTCCATCTTTATCATTTATAACCTCAACAAATTGATAATTCAGTCTTACAGTAGGGTCCCCTCCCTTACTACTATTTATAAATCCTACAATATTTTGTGTGTGTATGCACGTCCATCTATATACATAACATGACCTCTATTCATTTCTTTTCCACTTTCCAATTGGAGACGATGTGTATACATATTCAAATTTAGACCATATGCTGACATGCTAGGCTTATATTTTGCTAGCCTTCTCCATTCACCACTATAATATGATGGACCATAATATGGCATTAATCTCCTAGTGGTTTGTTTTGAATTGTTTCTATGTTTAGATCCCACATGTACATTTTGGACAATAAAGAGGCCTAGATTTGCTCCATGAATATTGGAGGGTTGTATCATGTAGTTGTATCCCCAAAATTGAAACACCTTGTACACTCTAGGTAGTTGTTGATCACTAGGCCAAGCACAATATAGTCAACGATCAAATATCTCTTTGTAAATTGATCTCAAACTCAAGGGCAAGTCATCATCTCCATCACATTCATTCTCATATGGTATGTAGTCCACCTTCCCATTGTCTTTAAACAAATTATTCATCTTTAAACTGGTTCTTGTTCTGTTGCTTGTTTTCATCAATTCCTCATCTTTTGAGCTGGTATATTGGCACATATTTTTGTTAGATGTATCATCTGATAAATGATCATTGCCCTCTAGGTAGGAATTCGGTGATCCAGGAAACTTTAAACCAAGAACTTTATCCTGCAAGTATCCATTAAGAAAAAAATTAGTTATTTAAATAATATAAAACAATGTTTAAACAAAGTATACATGTTATTTATATCAATTTGGAAAATTCCTTACCACAATTCCTATTGGATTTGAATCGATTGTAGAAGGCATACTACCAACTGGAAGCTCATCATATATGTAATGTCTTTGTACAATCGCTCGTTTGAATTGTTTCTTTCCATGACATACAGAACATCCACAAACAACAATTTTCTTAAAGTATTCATCCCATGTACTATAGTCCTGACCAACCTCTTGTTCAGTGCAATCATTTGTTGTGTCTACAGGATCCATTGTCATATCCTCTTCCACCCATTGTCATCTACATGATTTAATAGTTTTAGGTCCATGTCGACGTACATATATTTTTTGTTTTCTAGTTGAATGCTCAGGCTCTGCATTCTCCAATCTCCATCTAAAATAATCAACAACATGCATTAATTTATGCCAAGATTGGATAATACATTATAAATTTCAATAATACTATGAAAAAATATGGACATATCATAAAATGCCATCAGATCATTTTTCCTAAGGAAATTGGATTTGAGTACCTAATTTCCTGCTTCATCCGTTGTGTCCTCATTCTATATGACATGATCTATTGCCATGGCCTCGTCTGGCCCCTATAATACACAACATAGTAAATAATATTTAGTACACCAATTATATCATTTCAATGAATATGCTATCCAACACAAAACTTCACTTTAGTCATATATTTGACATATTGATATCATGTTTGGCCATCCTAATTTTCAAACTCTTCCCTCAATCATAGAATCACATTTAATCACCATTCCTATGCATTTTCAACCAATAAGTTTGACCTCAGAGACCTCGTGGACAAAAAAATGACTTTATCTCCTCTATGTTGTAGCATTTGTGAATTCATAAACACCTTCCTCCTTTGGTTGAGGTTTATTTCTCTTCTTACCTCTATTCTATCTGCAAATTCTGTTGTCATATCTATTTCCACCCACTTTCATCTCTATGATTTAGTAGTTCTATGCCATCCATGTCCTCTCTCCATGGCCTCCTCTAGATCCTGTAATACACAACAATGACAATAGTCACATAACAGCTATGTACCAAGAGAATATTCTTGAATTTATCTTGTTAATACACTCGCTTTTCATTAAGACGCACTATGAAAAATAAAATAGGACATTGCAACATTTTGCTCTTCAGAAAAGTTTACACACGGAATCTTGACAACTAGAGCTCAAATCTTATGATTACAATATGACTACAAATTCACATCAAAAAGACATTTGTTTCATATTTGACTCTCCTTTTTCTTTTATGGGTCATTTTAAGGCAATCTATATCTCTCCAAGTGGCCATAAAACCCTCAAAACTATCATAGAACCCTCAAAACAATCTCAAAGAGTCTTTGGCACCAAAATTTTAAATTCTTGATGGAAGGAAGGATAATTTGGATGTTAATTTTGAAATCATGTCTTTAGATCTTTGTTAGGTTAATCCTAGCCATTGGATATTCTTTAATTATAGGGACATTATTGCTGGAAATAGTCCAGACAACTGAGAGAGGGGGTGAATCAGTTGTCCCTGAACTTTTAACCTTTTATAAACCTTTTAAATCTTCTTTGTAGTCAAATTAATGATGAAAACATTTAACCATAAATCAACATATGAGAAGAAACAACATGAACACACAACACCATAATTTTGACATGGAAAACCCTGTTAAGGGAAAAACCACGGTGGGGGTTAACCCACAAAAATGCGTACCCTATTAAAAGTACTTAAGAAAATAGAAGGCACATGCCTTCGGGTGCACTACTTAGAGCTCACTGCTCAAGAAGAGGCTCACTGCCTATAAGAAATTATGATTTATATAGAAATAATGAACTGAGAAATAGCATCTACATTCATGCCTAAATCAGTCCCTTTGAAGGCTCAAGACTCTTGCTCTTATCTTTAAATTCTTCTTCACAGATTCTTCACTCTATACTCCCTTCGCTTCTCTTCTTCTCTGCTCTACTTTTGATTCCTTCTTTGGATTTAATTCATTGTGTACAAGGATGCTTTTCAACAACTCTTCAACAAGTATTTATATGCTTCATCAACCTTGGAATGATCAACAAGGTCAGCTAAACTTGACGTGGATCATCACACTATCAACCAAACAAAATTAAGACTTGAATCTTCTTCTATAACCATGCCACGCTTCATGAAAATGCTATTAGATCATCCACAACATGCTAGGAACATCCGGTCGGCCAAGACTAGGAAGAACATCAACCTCAAAGAAGAAATCTTCAATCAACAAGCTCAAACTTCAGTGTGGACCTTCAACATAGTAGCCACATGATCCAGAGACCTCCACAAGTACATTGAAATCACCAATAACATTCATTCTAAACCAAATTACCATAATCATTTGTATATTGCTCTGAAACCTCAAGAACATTATCTGCCATGATTGTCAAACTAGAAGGATAGCTTGCAGACCTCCAAACCACTGGAGTTGATGATACACACTAACTTCCCAAACATGCCCTTAGATCCACAGATCACAATTTTATATTACCGAAGCAATCTGGACCTCTTTCCTATCACTCTGTCTTTCCTGAGTATTGCAAGAACTAGTTCAACTCAGATGGCCATAACTCCTTCAAATCTTCATGTGGACTTCTCAAATATTAACTGGAGCAACCTTTGACAATCCTCTACACAGCTATATGGTCCGCAAGAATTGATTGTTATTAATTTTCTCAATATCCTCAACAATCCGGTCTTCTATACAGACAACAACAATTGACACTAATGGCAACAAGAATATGTTGACATCAATGACAACATTACTTAGGCACATATTTGCAACAATATCCCCCTTTGTCATTAATGGCAACATATGGTGTGAAAAATTGAATTTAACGATCAAGACAAGAACTTCTCCCCCTTTCTCTTCTCACTTCTGGAACTAATTTATTTACTGCTCCCCCTTACATCAGTGACTAGTTTTTCACATGACTTCTCTCCCCCTTTGACATCAATGGCAAAGGCACATATTTACATACTGACTACTCCCCCTTTGAGTAGTACCTCCTTAACATTAATCCAAATCACAAGATATGAATTTGAATTCCACCAGAATGATTCACCTTAGTGCATCTTAGTTTTGATCAAGACGGGTAATAACCCCTAACTTCTCTCTGAGATACTCAAAAGTATCCTTGGGAAGAGGCTTAGTGAAGATATCTACAATATGATCCTTAGAAGACACAAACTCCAACTTGACTTCATTCTCATTAACTTTCTCTCGCAAGAAATGAAACTTGATAGATATATGCTTTGTCTTTGAGTGCAATACTGGATTCTTGGAAATGCTTATAGCGCTTGAGTTATCACAAAAAATTATGACTAGCTCCTCAAACACAATTATGATATCCTTCAACATTTGCTTCTTCCACAAAACCTGAGTATAATTATTTGCTACTACTATAGACTCTGCCTCTGCAGTAGACAGAGATATTGCCTCTTGCTTTTTGCTTATCCAAGAGACCAATCTTCTCCTTGAGAAGAAAGCACCACTACAAGTACTTTTTTTGTGATCCACATTTCCTGCCCAATCAGCATCTATATATGCATGAAGAGTGAAATCATTGTCCTTTAGATACCATAGTCCATAATCAATTATCCCCTTGAGATATCTAAAAAATTCTTTTGACTGCCACAACATGGGATTCTTTTGGATCAGCTCGAAATCTAGCAACAAGTCCAACTGCATTCATGATGTCAGGTCTAGTCTAAGTCAGATAGAGCAATCCTCCAATCATTGATCTATACCTTTTCTGATTTGCCTTTGGGGAGTCATCATCTTTTCTTAGCTTGCATCTGGTTACCATAGGAGTACCTACTAGCTTTGAATCTTCCATTCCAAACTTCTTCAACAATTCTTTCACATAGTTGGACTGAGATATGAAGATACCTTTATCTGACTGAACAATTTGCATACCTAGGAAGAAGTTTATCTCACCAAACATTGACATCTCAAACTCACTTTTCATCTGATCAGAAAATACTTTGCACATATATTCATTTCCACCAAAAATGGTATCATCAACAAAGACCTCAATAATTAGAATGCCCTCATGATTTATCTTGAAGTATAAATTACTATCAGCAATACCTTTGCTAAATCCTAGCTTAAGGAAATGCTTATCCAATCTAGCATACTAGGCTCTTGGAGCTTGCTTGAGTCCATACAAGGCTTTTCTTAGTCTACAAACCATATCTCCCTGATCAGACAACTGGAATCCTTCCAGTTGTTCAATGTAGACTTCTTTCTCCAGATCTCCATTTAGAAATGCTGATTTGAGATCCATTTGATAAACTTTAAAATCTTTGAAAGTAGCAAAGGCAAGAAATAATCTAACTGCCTCTATCCTTGCCACTGGAGCAAAAGTTTCTTCAAAATCAATTCCTTCCACTTGAGAATAGCCTTTACATACCAGCCTTGCCTTGTTTCTTACAACCTCACCATCTTCATTCAGTTTGTTTTGGAAGACCCATTTGGTTCCAATCACATTTTTGTCGTTAGGTCTAGGAACAAGATCTCAACTGTGATTCTTTTCAATTTGCATCAATTCTTCTTCCATTGCCTTAGCCCAATTTTCATCATTACAAGCTTCACTTACTGATTGAGGTTCAATCTTTGAAATCAAACAAATCTCTTCTTGATCTTCAACAACTCTTCTCCTAGTTCAAACACCTCTATTTTGATCTCCTATGATTTGATCTTTAGGATGATTCATTCTTACATACCTGGGGGTTTTGGGAATTGCTTGAACTTCTGTTTCTTGAACTAGTTCCTCATCTTCTGCACAAATCTCTTGAGTTATTGGAGTTGTCAGATCAATCTGGGTCTGTGTCTGGATTTGATCTTGCTTTCCTTGACTTTGACTTTCATCTTGATCATCTGAATCATATCCGCAATACTTGGAATAACTTTCTTTGCTTTCATCAACTTTAACATTAGCACTTTCAACAATCTTTTTCAACCTCTTGTTGAAGAACCGGTAAGCCTTACTTTGAGTAGAGTATCCCAAGAATATTCCTTCATCACTTCTTGCATCAAACTTGCCTAAATTCTCATCTCTTTTGATATAGCATTTACTACCAAAAACTCTGAAATATCTTATAGTAGGAGGATGACCAAACCATAGTTCATAAGGAGTTTTACCAGAATTTCCTTTGATCTACACCTGGTTAAGAGTGTAGATAGCAGTACTCACAACTTCCCTCCAATAAACTTGAGGAACATTTGTTTCCATCATCATGGTCCTAGCATCTTCATGAATGGTCTGATTCTTCCTTTCCACAACTCCATTTTGCTGAGGAGTCCTAGGAGCAGATAATTGTCTTTTTATCCCATGCTTTTCACAAAAAGCATTAAACTCATTGGAAGTAAATTCTCCACCTCTGTCAGATCTCAAACATTTTGATTTCCCACCAATCTCATTTTCAACCATCATCTTGAACACCTTAAACTTATCAAGAGCTTCTAATTTTTCTTTTAGGAAGGTTACCCACATCATCTAGGAGTAATCATCAATCAACAACATGAAATATTTGTCTCCTTGCATACTCCTAATTCTAGCAAGACCACAGAGGTCAATATGTACCAGTTCTAATCTCCCACTTGAACCTTGTTCCTTACTTTTGAATGAAATTTTGCTTTATTTATCCAATTGACATTCTCAACACATACTATTAGGTTTCACAAGTCTTGGAAGATCTCTTACAGCTTGAGTGGAACTTATTTTGACAATGTTATCAAAGTTTACATGACACATCCTCCTATGCCATAACCAACTTTGATCTATTTGAGCAATCAAACAACTTTTGCCTGAACTACTTAAGTGAAAGATGTTACCTTTAGTCTGAGTATCAGATGCAATTTCAGTTCTAGAGCTTTCCAAGATTTAGCATTTTCCATCCTTGAAACAAAGATTATAACCCTTGTCAACCAACTGTCCAACACTGAGAAGATTATGCTTCATTCCTTCCACATTCAGAACATTATTGGTGATGTTCTTACCATCAAAAGAGATGGATCCTCTGCCATAGATTCTACCAGCTGAGTTGCCTCCAAATTTCACAAGTCCTCCTTCATAATTTTCAAATCTCAAAAACTTACTCTTGTCTCCAATCATATGATGAGAACATCCACTATCAATCACCCTTTCATCCTTTTCAACAACTTAAGTAGCTAAGGCACTTTCTACATTTGCACAGCTAGTAGATTTGGTAGACATTGAATCTTCTTCTTTAATCGCAATGAACACCCAATCACCTTCTCCATGATCAGATTCATCATCTGTGACTCCTTCTTCTCCAGCTTCTTGGATATAGTAACAATTCTTCTGACCCTTGTACCTGTTAGGGTTTGGTTTTGAAAACCTTTCCAGACATCTTGAGGCAAAATGATCAATATTATTACAAGAAAAACATTTGAGTGGCAACTTTCCTTCATACTTACCAGATCATCTTGGCATCCATTTGGCAATGAGAGCTTCAAGATCTACAGTTTCTAATTCAATGTCTTCAAGATCCTTTCTTGTCTTCATAAATCTATTTGATCTTGTAGAAGAGCTTTCACCCAGATCATATGTTTGCTTTCCATACACACTGGCCTTGAATGCAGATTCAAACTTAGGAAGAGAATCTCCAAACTCACTCATTTCAAATGCAGAAAGCTTGCTAATGAACTGATCCCTTGTGACTATTATTACTGTCCAAATTTCTTTAATTGCTACAGCCTTGTGTTTGAAAGCTGCAGGTAAGGATCTGAGCACCTTGGCAACAATTTCTTATTCATCCAATACTCTACCTGCATTTCTGATACCAGTCACAAGTTCATTTACTTTCTGCATGTAGGAAGTAATGTTTTCATCTTCACTCATTACCAATCTATCATATTTACCCTTCGAGCTTTGTAGCTTGGCACATTTAACATATTTGTCACCTTCATACAAATTTTCTAGTTAACTCCAGATTTCATGAGCAGTTTGCAAATCCAGGACATTTGCCAATTTGGTATCAGATAGGGCACTCAACAATGCTTCTTTGGCTTGAGTGTTGTGTTCAGCATCTCTGAGTTCATCTATGTTTGAAGGTCCATTCTTTGGAATCTTATACACATTCCTGGTAATTGTCTAAAAGTCATCACCCATACATTCTAGATGACACTGCATGCATACCTTCCAGAGGGAGTAATTTGTTCCATCAAATCTCAGACTTTTCTTCTTGTAGATTGACATCTTGGATCTCAAGCGGTCCGGCTTCTTTTAGAGGAACTTGGCTCTGATACCAATTATTGGAAATAGTCTGGACAACTGAGAGGGGGGGTGAATCAGTTGTCTCTAAACTTTTAACCTTTTATAAACCTTTTAAATCTTCTTTGTAATCAGATTAATAATGAAAACATTTAACCATAAATCAACATATGAGCAGAAACAACATGAACACACAACACCAGAATTTTGACATGGAAAACCCAATTAAGGGAAAAACAACTGTGGGGGTTAAGGGAAAAACCACAGTGGGGGTTAACCCACAAAAAATGTGTACCTTGTTAGAAGTACTTAAGAAAATAGAAGGCACATGCCTTCGGGCGCACTGCCCAGAGCTCACTACTCAAGAAGAGGCTCACTGCCTATAAGAAAATATGATTTATATAGAAATAACGAACTGAGAAATAGCATCTACATTCATGCCTAAATCAATCCCTTTGAAGGCTCAAGACTTCTGCTCTTATATTTAAATTCTTCTTCATAGATTCTTCACTCTATACTCCCTTCGCTCCTCTTCTCTACTCTGTTTTTTATCCCTTCTTCAGATTTAATTCATTGTGTACAAGGATGTTTTTCAACAAGTATTTATATGCTTCATCAACCTTGGAATGATCAACAAGGTCGGCTAAACTTGATGTGGATCATCACACTATCAGCGAAACACAACTGAGACTTGAATCTTCTTCTATAACCATGCCATGCTTCATAAAAATGCTCTTAGGTCATCCACAACATGCTAGGAACATTTGGTCAGCCAAGACTGGGAAGAACATCAACCTCAAAGAAGAAATCTTCAATCAACAAGCTCAAACTTTAGTGCGGACCTCCAACATAGTAGCCACATGATCCAAAGACCTCCACAAGCACATTGAAATAACCAATAACATTCATTCTAAACCAAATTACTAGAATCATTTGTATCTTCCTCTAGAACCTCAAGAACACTATCTTCCATGATTGTCAAACTAGAAGGATAGCTTGCAGACTTCCAAACCACAAACCACTGGAGTTGATGATACACACTGACTTCCCAAACATGCCCTCAAATTCGTAGATCACAATTTTATATTACCAGAGCAATCGAAACCTATTTCCTGTCACTCTATCTTTCCTGAGTATTGGAGGAACTGGTTCAACTCAGATGGCCATAACTCCTTCAAATCTTCATGTGGACTTCTCAAATCTTAACTGGAGCAACCTTTGACAATCCTCTACACAGCTATATGGTCTGTAAGAATTGATTGTTATTAATTTTTTCAATATCCTCAACAATCCGGTCTTTTATATAGACAACAATAATTGACACTAATGGCAATAGGAATATGTTGACAACAATGACAACATTACTTAGGCACATATTTACAACAATTATCTTATATTTCACCATTACCTTTCACTCCAAAATTAATGGTTTTCTTTGAAAAGAAAACCCTTCATTAGCTATCATAACCCCAAATATTTGTTAAAGTGAACTTAAACATTATGTGCAATTGTCATTGCTCATATTAAGCACCTACCTCCCTTCTTGGTGGTCCCACATGTGTGATGTATGTGAATGAGTCATATGGTACCTATGCTACATGTTTAAAGTTTAAATTTTGCTCATATTGTTGGAAAAAGGCCCAAAAAGACCTTTGATTTTTGAGTTTTATACTCTATAAAATGCATCTCCTTGATCTTTTCATCTAATCTATGACATGTTGTCTTTACATTTCAATGAGATCAATTCTTGAAAAATGACAATCCAAAGGTTAAAGAGACAAGTTGATACCTTACCTAAGTTGTCATGTTCTTGAAACCTTGTCACTATAAAGAGGAGATATCTAGAGAGTAATGTCACAAGGACATAACCAAGGCATGCACTATCATGAGCCATAGGGACAACTTACTACACCATCCAAACCTCCATTTGAACTAGCTTCTATCAATAATTCACATTATTGGGGACTGTCATGAAGAAAACACCATGCATAGGACTGTCATAGTCAAAGTGGAGAGGATTGTCTAGTCCTTGTATGACTGTCATAATAGCTAGTGGGTTAGTTAGCATGCTTCAACCTAAAATAGGTTAATGAGAACATAGAAATGAAAATCACAATACCATAAGCACACTCCATAAGCTACCAATATAGTCCCAATATCATGTCATCATGATAGTAAGAGAAGAGTTGTTTGGTTTTTCCAAATCCATATCACTTGCATAAGGATTGTCACCAACCATCTATATAAGGTCATGAAAGAGTGAGTCATTATTGATCTAATCATAAGAGAAGCATGAAGTCAAAATGCTATCATGGAAACAAGATATAGTTACTTATTATAAGGACAATCTAAATTTGGTCAGGTTACATTTTTATCAACTTCCAAGCAAAATACATCATTTTGCATGGATTGGCACTAAATTAGGCACACTTTGCACCACCTTTGTCACCCCAAACATATTACATTTTGACCTAAAAGTAGGTGCTAAAGTCGATGTTAACTGCTCCGACTATAGCGTCGACTACTGGATCAAAATTTTTTTTAAAAATTCCTGCCTACACATACCCCAAAACAAAACAAAAACAAAACAAAAATTTATTGATTTTTGGTGTTCATTTTTTGTTTGGAGATCGAGCGTTTGGGTTGGAGTCCCACCTAAATTAATATATGAGAAATTTGATAATTACAGGAGAAAAACATTGTGCGAAGAGAGGAGAAAAACACTGCTCGAAGAGATGAGAAATTTGATTTAGTTTTTGACACCATAGGTAAGGTTACAATTACAATAAAAAATTTTCATTCCCAAATATGTTTTTGTTTCGATTAAATGGAGAGGATTGTGAAGAAAGGGTTGTGAATATTGTTTGGTTTACAAGCGAATTATTCAAGTCTCATGTGGTTGCAAAGGAGGAGGGTAAAATTGTAGACATTGCATTATTTCCTCTGCATCTAAGAGCAGTGAATGCATTTTTCAAACCCCAATGCCCAGGTCCACTTATCATTACCATTAATACGTTTCTTTGAACACAACTTTCTCATTTCCTTCCTAAAAAAGTAGTCAATTGCTTTAAGACAAGTCAATTGTCAGGAAACTAAAATTAGGGCTTTTGAGACGAGGGTGAGCAAACTAAAATTAGGCTGGGAACTATAGATTCTCTCCCAAGGCACCAATTGATTCATAGGAAAATAGCTTCATGATTTGCTCTACAAAGTAAAAGTCAAAAACCTTGAGGAATACAGAAAAACTGGATGAAAAATTTCATACCTGGCAGTGTGTACTTCATTTGCCTCCACAGACTGGACGAAAATAATTTGCCCTAGGTCACCTCAAAATGTCAAGCAATAGAGGGAAGAGAGCAAAGGGAGTAGACTCTGGCCACAATGAGGTAATTCATTATCAATTTATAGATTTGTAAATGTTTCCATTGCTTCTTTGATTTTTAGTTTTTAGTTTTTTATTTGTAAATTTAAAAGAAGAAATTTATTTTATAGGAACATGAGACTGACAAAGATAAAGAGGCATTGGCTTCCATATTGGGGGTAGAGGCAGTGAACAAATTGGATGGTATGGACTTGACAATGCTTGCCAAATACATAGAAAAATGATTTGGTAAAGCCCCTGAAACATTACAACCAAATCAACAGTGTCAAAGAGAATCAATTGATTCCCCAACTAGTCATGGATCGAGCAAAAGATCTAGGAGGAAATCAATAACAATAACCTCTAAGAATGTGGAACAGGGAATAGAAGCTTCCAATGTCCCACCCACTCCTAGGACATAGACTTCTTCGACTACCATGCCATGTTTTGCATCTTGCATTGGTACCTACGATACCAAGATCGAATACGATGTGGTTTTAGGGGATGTCCGAATGACGGATGCTGGAAAAAAATTTGTGAATAGGTTGAAGGAATCATGCCTTCAATGGTTCAAAGACCATCTACATTTTCCATTCTCAAAGATACCCATGTACTTGCAAAATGCAATTATCCAAGACATGGAGACTAAATTTGGTATAGGTTGGTCTGTAAAGAAGATAAAGCTACAAATGTCTCAAAACTGCAAGAGATTTTCGTGCAACCAAACAAAGAAGATAAAAAAACTCCCTCCCAAGCAAAGGCTCAAAAAAGGCCAATTGATGTAAATTTCAAAGTATGGAAAGAGCTTGTAAAAGCATATGAGAAGTCTGATGCACGAAGGAAGTCTGGTGAGGAGAGTACACAGGTATTTGAATTTGCTCATAAGATTATATCAAATTTATTAAATGATTTTTAAATTTTATCTATGCATAGTTAAATTGAATTAGTATATGTTTCAGGACAAGGCCTCCAAGGCTAGGCTTGACAAACTTCGTGTCACGCATCACAATGGCCAGAAAGGCTTACAAGCCTTGGTCTATACATTTGTAAATATATTTAATAAGTAAAATGATATATTTTTTAATTTCCTAGGAAAAAGTAAATGATTGCATATTAATTAGTTTAACTAGTCCATGTGCCATGTTTTGACAGGAGGACAAAATATGGCCGGCATCCAAGCTAATTTGAAAAGGAAATGTTACAAAACAAAAAGTGGACCGATTTTGTAACCTGATGGAGAACGAGATATCAATAGTTAACTTTCAATAACTTAGTTGGATATTGTTGTGTTAATATGTCAATTTGAATTTCTTGTGTTGAGTTGTTTATTGATGCGTAGGATGAGTTCTAAAGTGCTTCTCTGTTGGCCCTAGCGCCCTTAAATGTAAGATTTCTCTTAGATGACAAATGATTACTCTTATATCTTAGGGGACCCTTATTGGTGCCATTAGGATCATAATGAGTATACTAGTCTTGTGCTTGCTTACAAAAAGTGGTTGTAATTAACCTAATCTTGTGGTCATTATCCACAACATTTTGTGTGTGCCATGCTATCTCATATGCTTAAGTTTAATGCGCTAATAATGAATAGAAAACCCTTGTTTTCCTACCTTCAACTAATGGACTTGTTGGAACCTAAAATTTCCTACCATTTTTTGCAAAAATGTTAGGTTCCCATGATGAAAAATCTGACTGCAGCACTCAAAAATGCACCTATACAATATACTTTAGTGGCCTACTTTGAAGGGTTATAATTCGAAGCCTATTCATTTTTATGTCAAACCACTTGGTAGGCATACTTATCTATCATATGTGAGTGTACATGCTTGATTTTGTCTTCCCATGATCAGATTGGACACGATTTTGCAGTGCCAAGTTAAAGGGTTCTGGCAGTATCTGGTGGTACCCACCTAGGGTTAGGGTTTTAAGTCGAGTCTGCAAGCCTATATTTTTATTCCTTTAAACCCCTTAAGGATTTAAGTTTTCTTGTCCTTTGGCCTCTTGCACTTTATCTTTTAAAATTACATTGAATTCCTATATTAAAGGGCAATTATCTTGAGGTCTTCTTAGAGGGGTGATATGTGACTAGGGTATGAAGACTAGGACTTTGTATGTAATCTTAAGCTCTCCTTTTGGATTTTTTGGAAGCCTTCTTCACTAATGAATAATGATAGTCAAGACTCCTATGATAGTGCATTAGAGAGGCATTGAAATCACAAAGGAGATAAATGTTATTAGGACATCACCCAATGGAGAAGGGATTGTCATAAAGAGCATGACAGTGTTACCTTGTCATAATCACAAAGGGGATAGTCTTTGTGGTGGTAATTAAAGTCACTAAGTTTACATCCACCTTCCTAGGGTCTGTAGAAATGCCTGAAGTTGAATATGCCTATTTTAAATATCTTTCCATGAGTATTTTCCATGTTTTTACAAATGGAGACCTCCCCAATCCTCATCTCAAGTTTCAAATGCATAATGAAAAGATGGAGGACAATCATAACTGTCATAATAGTACATTAGCATTTTTTGTCTCAAGGTGGCCCTTGAGACTGCCAAGGGGATGGATATAGAGTTGGGATTATGGTTTTTGTTTAAAAGCCTTGTGTCATTGACCTAATATTTATTTGTGGCAAGTATCCCAAGAGTCTAAAGATTACAAATTGTTGTCAAGAAAGGACTATCATAGTTAAGTGTGGTACAGGGATACAATTTCATCCTTGTTGAGTATTGTATAAATCTCAAGCTCTTTAGAATGCATGGGGTATTAGTGTGTGGTATCACTATATAGGTAACCATCAAGTGATTTCTTCAACCTAATCTTGGCCTATATAGTACCGAGTGTGAAGAGCAAGATAGTGTTGTCCAAGAACCTTGTTACGGTCACAAATGAGGGTAGTCTTAGCTATTGTAACCATAGTTGGAATCCCTTGATGTTACCATAACATACGTGACCTAAAACCATGACTCTATGAGTATGAGTTGTTTGAAACCCAAATTCCACAACCTTTGCCACCATCCTCCCTACCTGTGTCAAAATGGGAGCTTTGGAAAAGGGTATGGACATCCATCAATACATAAAGTATAGAGGAATATTGTCAGATGTTGTAGTTGTAACTACCCTGTTAGACATATATCCAAAATGTGGAAGCATTGACAAGGCACGTGAACTGTTTGATAGAATGCCTCAAAGAAATGTGGTCTCATGGACTGCAATGACTGCAAGATATGCACAAAATGGATTTGTTGAAAAGGCTTTAGAAATTTTAAAGCAAATGCAATTGTCTGGTGTAAAGACAAATTCCACAACCTTTGCCAACATCCTCCCTGCCTGTGTCAAGATGGGAGCTTTGGAATAGGGTATGGACATCCATCAATACATAAAGGATAGAGGAATTTTGTCAAATGTAGTTGCAACTACCATGTTAGACATGTATGCAAAATGTGGAAGCATAGACAAGGCACGTGAACTGTTTGACATAATGCCTCAAAGAAATGTGGTCTCATGGACTGCAATGACTGCAGGATATGCACAAAATGGATTTGTTGAAAAGGCTTCAGAAATTTTAAAGCAAATGCAATTGGCTGGTGTAGAGCCAAATTCCACAACCTTTGCCACCATCCTCCTTGGCTATGTCAAAATGGGAGCTTTGGAATAGGGTATGTACATCCATCAATACATAAAGGATAGAGGAATTTTGTCAGATGTTGTAGTTGCAACTGCCTTGTTAGACATGTATGCAAAATGTGGAAGCATAGACAAGGCACATGAACTGTTTGATAAAATGCCTCAAAGAAATGTGGTCTCATGGACTGCAATGACTATAAGATATGCACAAAATGGATTTGTTGAAAAGGCTTCAGAAATTTTAAAGCAAATGCAATTAGCTGGTGTAAAGCCAAATTCCACAACATTTGCCAACATCCTCCCTGCCTGTGTCAAAATGGGAGCTTTGGAATAGGGTATGGACATCCATCAATACATAAAGGATAGAGGAATTTTGTCATATGTTGTAGTTGCAACTGCCCTGTTACACATGTATGCAAAATGTAGAAACATAGACAAGGCACATGAACTGTTTGACAGAATGCCTCAAAGAAATGTGGTCTCATGGACTGCAATAACTACAAGATATACACAAAATGGATTTGTTGAAAAGGCTTCAGAAATTTTAAAGAAAATGCAATTAGCTGGTGTAAAGCCAAATTCCACAACCTTTGCTAGCATCCTCCCTACCTGTGTCAAAATGGGAGCTTTGGAATAGGGTATGGACATCCATCAATACATAAAGGATAGAGGAATTTTGTCAGATGTTGTAGTCACAACTGTCCTATTAGACATGTATGCAAAATGTGGAAGCATAGACAAGGCACGGGAACTGTTTGATAGAATGCCTCAAAGAAATGTGGTCTCATGGACTACAATGACTGTAGGATATGCACAAAATGGATTTGTTGAAAAGGCTTCAAAAATTTTAAAGCAAATGCAATTGGCTAGTGTAAAGCCAAATTCCACAACCTTTGCCACCATCCTCCCTGTCTATGTCAAAAGAGGAGCTTTCGACCAAGCAATTTGTAGCACTTAAGGTTATGTAATAGAATTTACAGTTGATAGTTAAATTTATAACAATATTTTTATGATCTTTAGTAACATTTATTAGAATTGTGGCATGCTTTACATTATTGGAATGACATATTAGTTGTAACTTTTTTGAAATTTTATTATGGTATGTGGACTTTGATATGATACATAATATGATTATGGTTTCGTTTCATATGTTGTAATATTAGATATATAATAGAAAAATAAATTATTGCATGAAATAAATAATAACTTTTCATTTTAAATATTTTTTTTTGTAGAACACAGGTCTTCCAGAAGATCAAGATGATCCTTATGATAGAGATCTAGATTATGTTGGTTCTGGTATAGATCACATGGTAGAGGATTATGATGACGCAAATACAGAAGACATTGATGCTAATGACGATGATGATGACGACAATGATGGTGATGATGATGATGATCACGATGGTGATGATGATGATGAGGTAGTTGCTCGTAGTAGCCAGTGACATTCATGATCATATAGACTGCATCATGGATCATTATCATTTCACGGCCCGCAATGCCATATTAATGAGTTGTATCATAAATTTATGTATCATTTTGACTTATATCATTTGGATATGTATCATCTTGACTTGTATCATTTTGAGTTACGTAATTTATCATTTTTACTTATATCATTTGTACATGTATCATTTAGACATGTTATTGATCTACTAGCATATTTGACTTTCACTTGTTTTAGTTATATATGATGATGATCTTATCTGTATTCACTTGTCAATTTATATATACTGAAAGTGGTCGATGATTTTTGGATGGATATTTATTACGTATGATGATTTTAATTTACTACTCAGGATGGATGTTGTCAAATTCAATTAAATTATAGATATTTGACTCACTTGTTTTAATTATAGATGATGATCATGTTATAATAATTATCTTGTTATTTAATCATATGAATTAAATAATTAAATTACTTACTTTATAATCATATGAGTTATTTAAGAGGCATGATATATTTAACTAATTAAATTGAAATAAAACATATTAAATTAATAAATGTAAGCAAAACAATAAGCATTTTTAGAAGCAGCAAAAGACATAAAAATGGAAGCAAAATTGGAAGCAACAAGCGACGTTATATTGGAAGCAAAATTGGAAGCAACAGTGGAAGCAAAACTGGAAGTAAAATTGGAAGCAAAATTGGATACAAAATTGGAAGCCAAACTAGAAGTAAAACCAGAAGCAAAACTAGAAGCAAAATTGGAAGTGAAACTAGAAGCAAAATTTGAAGCAAAACTGGAAGCAAAATTGGAAGCAAAACTGGAAGCAAAACTGGAAGCAAAACTGGAAGCAAAACTAGAAGCAAAATTGGAAGCCAAACCAAAAGCAAAACTAGAAGCAAAATTGGAAGCAAAACTGGAAGCAAAATTAGAAGCAAAATTGGAAGCAAAATTGGAAGCAAACCTGGAAGCAAAACTAGAAGTAAAACCAAAACCAAAACCAAAAGCAAAATTGGAAGCAAAACTAGAAGCAAAAGTGGAAGCCAACCTGGAAGCAAAACTGGAAGCAAAATTGGAAGCAAAACCAGAAGCAAAACCGAAAGCAAAATTGAAAGCAAAATTGGAAGCAAAACTAGAAGTAAAACCGGAAACAAAACTGGAAGCAAACTTGGAAGCAACACAAGAAGCAAAACCAGAAGCAAAATCAAAATCCAAACTGGAAGCAACAAAATTTGGTGCTAAATCGGGCGTTAAACCTGGCAATAAAATCTGGCGCTAACCCCGGCGCAAAACCCAACGTTATAATCAGCACTAAACCTAGTGCTAAACCTGACAAAGTAGTGAGATTCTATTGGGCACTAAGTTTTATGCTGGCAGAAGTGTCCAATTCATGGACTCAAATGTACTAAATTTTGATGCTATTTTAGGTGCTAATTGCCTCTTCTGTTGTAGTGTAACGATACTTTTGAGTATCTCCGGGAGAAGTTAGGGGTCATTCTCCCTCCTGCCTTGAACTAAGATGTATAAGGATATGCATCAATCTAGTAGTGCTCAAGGATTTACTCTTTTATTTGGATTTATGTCAGAGGCTACCTCTCAAGGGGAGTAGGTAGTATCTTTTGGTATTTGTTGCTGATAGAAGTAGTAAGTGTTGTTGAGATTGGAGTGTACTCCTTAGGTAGAGTATTTAGAGTAGGGCAATGTAAGAGAAGTTATTTTTATGTTATCAAAGGGAGAATGTAAAGTGTCCTGCCCTTTCCCATTGATGTCAAAGGTGTTGATAACTAAGAGGGGGGGTGAATTAGTTATCTTAATTATTTTGACTTTCTAAACTGTCTTAATATTTAATGCAGCATCAATTCAAATGAACAAACATAACCATGAAATGGAAATACACATGACACAATATTTTTGATGTGGAAACCCTGTTAAGGGAGAAAACCACAGGGTGATTAACCTAAGATTGTATTCTCTATTAGAAGAATAGAAATACAAAATGGCACTTGCCAATTAGGGCTCACTGCCCGAGCACACTGCTCACAAGAGGCTCACTGTCTACAAGAGACTCACTATCTACAAGTTATAAAGAGAGTAACAAGATACTTGAACTAATGAGAAGCATCCACATATACTAGAGTTCAGTTTCGGTTAGGCTCAGTATACTAATCTACTGCACTTCATTCTTTTTCTTCTTTTAGAGCTGTTGTCCTTTCACATACCGGACCTACCTTACTGCTTCCACACTGCTCTTCTTCTTTTCTTCATACTTCACAATTACACCACACACACTTCTAATCGAAATACATTTGGTATATATATCCGCACAAAGGATTTCATCCTCTTTCTAGTCAGCATCCGGAATAGTCAGTATTTCTCAAACTTTAGTCTGTCAGCTGAATCCTTGCTTACCAAGTGATGCAGATCAAATAGATACTTATAAGAGTTATCTAATAAGTCAGCCAATCATGAATGATACCTTAAGAATCTTTATCACCATCAACATCTCATCTAGAATAATGTCTGAAGCTCTGCCAGTAAGTTCTTCCTTTGTCTGCTCTACCAAATAGGACCCTAATACTTGAATGCTTATATCTCTTCACTCTTTCATCATCAAAGACTTAATTCCTAGAATCTATCAGTCAAGGTACTCTTCTTGACTTCCCCAAGTCTACACTTTCCAAAGATACTTCCTTTGAGATATCTGGACCTGACTGTCGGACCTTGCCACAACACTCTTTAATTTGACTTCCGGTATCGGCACACTATGTCCTGCGGATGTGTGGGATGAATTTTGTTGCCATCAATGACGACAATCATGAAGCTTCAATGTGTCTCTTGCCAACAATCTCCCCCTTTGGCATTGATGGCAACACTTAGTGAAAAATGACTAAGTGTTATACTATACTCCCCCTTGGTTGATGCTCTCTTCTAATGTACACTTTTCTGAAGCTCCCCCTTAGCTGGATTCAACATTTTTCACTGTTCCTCACTCCCCCTTTGACATCAATGGCAAAGGGTAGGGTCCGCATACCAAAATTTCCAAAAACAATCTATACTTAGCCGCATAAGTATATATAAATGCTTATACTTACATATACTTAAGTATATCTGCAAAAGATGTCTTCAACTGGGCAAATTATGTTGCCCAACTCAGCTTCATCCTATCCAAAATTGAGATGTGACCACTCAACAGGAATGCAAAAGCTTCTGCCCTCTTGAGATCTGTCAGATCACTAGTCCGGGCTATGGTCTGAGCATCAGTTAGGGCTTCATGCAAGGCCTCTAACTTAGGGATAATCATCCCTCTAAGTTCACCCATTCTGCTTAATATGTTCTTCCTCTCCTTCTCAAGCTTCTTAATTTCATTCATGATTACAATAGTTTGACATTCCTAGCTTATTATGGATACAGTGAGAAGATCAAAATATTGAGAGAGGTTTGACAATTTATTCTCTTGTTCTTTTACTTTCTTCTCAATATCCTTTGTTGCTTTAGTCCAGGATATACAAAATTTATATACTTCTCCTCCATCCTTAAGAGCATTTTCTAAGATCTTTATCCCAATGTCCATATTTCTCCCATCATTGGTTATAAGCCCTTGTAACTCCAAGAATCTCTTATCCAAAAGCTCTTTCCGAACTTTCTCTTCTGCTGCTTTCTCTAAAGAATCAAAATGTGTACTAATAGAATTTACAAGAGACTTTAGATTACCGGATGTGGACGCTGTAGGATCCTTTTGGAAGGATGGCATGATCTTTTCCAGTACACCGGATGCAGTTTCTATGAGTTCACAGTCTTCCATGTGAGACTTTAGCATTTTTTCTTTTGCCTTTGCTTGAGTGAAGGATGCTAGCTTCATGGTTGGCATTAGAGAGAGGGAATCAAAATTGAATGGACCCTAAAGCAACTCTGGTTCATCAAATTCCATCATTTCTTTGGTCAAGAAATCCTTGACAGCTTTTGATGTGTCTCTTGTTGGAGACAGAATTTTCTCCCCTTCTGCAGCCTTACCACTGTCATCTGTAGCTGTTTCTGTCTTTGACTCTTCTTCTCTTCCCTTTCCTTGTTCTTCTTGACTAGATTTTTCTTTTATACGTTCTTCTCCTTTAGATCCGGAGACTGCTGGAGAGTCTAGATTTACTTCTCCTTGGACTTCCTCTTCCAGAGCAGAGGAATCTAAGTCCTTACCTTTTTCTTCATCTGTCTCCTTTACCTCTTCTACCACTGTCTCCGTAGATTCATCTGTAGCTGAGGGATCATCACCTAGATCCTCTATAATGGGAATGTTGAATCTTTTGTAAGCATTCCAGAGAATCTCTTCTATCTCTTTTCCTATTTTGTCAGTTTCACTGAGCATAAGTTGATTCATTCTGGCTTTGCTCCGGAACTCATCCTTGCAATCTTTGAAGATCATATTCATTTGCTTCAGAGAGATTGAAGGAAAGAGCTGAATGACTATCTATTCCTGGATCTCAAGATCCTTTGCCCTAGCATTATTCTTTCTTATCTCTAATTCCTTCTCTAGGCTTTTGGGAATGAGAGATATGATTTCAATAAAAGCCTTATTGTATATGTTCAAATACTTAACTATGGCTTCCTCCAGAATCTTTTTGTCTGCATCATTGTATGCATCATAGAATTCTGTTATTGGTTGTAGGTTCCCATCCATAGTAACTGCCTTAACTACATCATCTAAGGACAGAGTGGGCCTTTCAACAAACTCTTCTACCATCTCTTCCTTGTCTTTACCGGTAGAGGGTTCACCAGATAATTTCTTCTTTTTCCTCATTTTCCTAACCTCCTCATCTAACTCAGTCTCTTCATCATCCTTCTGACTGATGTAAGACCTTGTGGCCTTTGTCTTAGTTCTTTTCTCTACTTTACCGGATGGTTTTGCTTCCAGTTTTGATGCCTTTAAGGTCTTAGCAGCTGTAGGTGCAGACCTCTTGGAAGATCTGGTCCAGGAGGGGGCTTCTATCGGACCACTTTCCTTTTCTATTTCTTCCTTCTCTTTCTTTGCCCTTTCTGTCTTCTCTCTATTTGCATCAAGTGCTTCTTTCAAAATTCCATGCCTCTTGGCAAACTCTTCTACTTCCTTCCTCACTTTTCTTTTTATTTCCGGTTGTCTTAACTCTACATGGATCTTCACACTTAATTCTTCAAAGGTTCCAAACCTTTCTGCCTTGGGATCCTTCGGCTGACTTAGCATGTGCTTAACATACAGCTCCACAATTTTCTCGTCCACTTCATACCCCATAGGCATGATCCACACTATTCTTGGTTCCACTGCCTCCATCAGGCATTGATCAGTTTCTACCATAAAGCAAACTATATCTTTATACTTTTCAACTAAAGATTTGGGAATTCTTTCCCTTGCTTGCATCATACTTTGAAAGTTCCTGAAATAACCCCATAGAGTTGTATTTCTTGCCTTAGTATTCCCAAGCCCATGTAGGTAGTCTCTAATTTGAATGACAACAGGTCTGTCATTCTGCCATACCCAACCACTGGATCCGGGCAGCTCATTCATAAAGTAAAAAAATAAACATAATATCAGTCCACCATACTTAAAAGAGTTCTTCTTGTTCTTCTTGATCTTCTATAAGTTTTCCATTAGTTGGCTTAGGAGTTCACAGAGATCATAATCTGCATTCTTTCTCAACATTTCATAAGTAGTATACACAGCAGTTCTGGGTACTGAATTCTCCTTGCTGGAGTGATATATCTTATAACCAATTATCATAGTTGCAAAATTTATATCCGGATCAGAAATATCTTCTATGGTCATTGCTCTCTTATCAAATTTTGATCCGGTAGCCTCACTCACCATTTGGTTTTTGACAGATTTGAGAACTGGTATCCCTCTGGAAGAGTGCAAATCAGTTACTGCCCTGATTGCATCCTTAGTGATCTTAAATGGTCTATTTAACCATAAGAAGTTATCATGTACTCTACTCAACACATATCGAACCCATTCATCCTCTTCAAAATAGGGGAAATGAATGCACTGACCAAAATGTTTATTTAAGATGGCCTGGTACTGTGGTTTGAGTTCAAAAGCATCATCTATTAACTGATTGTGATAGATATTTGCCAGCTTGGATTCCCCAAAATCTTCAATGTTCGCATGAATGTAAACCCTAACATCTTCTACATGCAAAATACCATGCGGAATGCTGGAAAATACACCTAAGGGATCCATTTCTAGAGATTTGTATGGGTGCTTCTTAAATTTAGGGCGTGGCCTATCAGAAATCTTCACCACATTTGGAGTAGCCATCTTTCAAAGATTTACAGAGAGATATTCAAGAACAGAGAATACCTTTTACGCTTCTAGGTTTCACGGAGTGAGCCAGATCGATTGCTAGATGAATCAACTTCTGTAGATGATCTTTGATGAGCTTGAGGAGATTTGTTGTAGAGCTCTTTATCACTTCTTCTTGAATGTAGAATGAACAAGTGTTTGATAAGAAAACCCTTATATTATTCCGCAAACCCTAATACCAAGTTGCAATAAATGCTCAACTTAAGTCATTCTGGTTTGCCTTATTTTTCTTATTTGGATGACTTTGATGAACCGGATCAATCTTGTTCTAAACATCTTGTGGATCTTCCATATCTTAAACATAGTTTATTTAGATGTTTCTCTATGAACCCTTTTATCCGTAACTCTCCTTGTGCCAATTCCAGCACCAACTAACTGGCTTAGGGAAAATGTTTTTCCTTGTGTCTCCCCTTGAGCCAGAGCTCACTTTTTAATTTCTGGAAGGAATATCAGCACCAAATTTTAGTGTGGATCCATCTCCTATATTTTCTGTACTTCTCTTCACCCAAATCTTGTTCATCTCACTTTGAACTTCATCCGCATTCATTTTTCTTTTTCCCTTGTCTTGATTCTGATTATGATGTACCAGACCTCTTTTGTCCTGATTCTTGCTTCTACATAATTTGGCAATATGACTGGATCTATTGCAATTGTGGCAAACAACATTTCTTTGCATATTTGATTGATGTTTTTTTGATCTACATTGATTAGCCATATGACCCATTCTATTGCATGCAAAGCATCTACCATTGAATGAATTGTTCATTTGCATATTTCTGCATTCATGAGATTTGTGACCATACCTTTTGCAGTTAAGACACTGTCCAGAGAAAGAAGTATTAGTCTGATTCATTCTCTTTTTGCACTGATTAGCTTTGTGACCAAAGTTATTGCAGTTGTAGCAGTATCCATTGAAGGATGGATATCTTTGAGCATTGGGTTGCATTACTAGAGGTCTTCTAAGCCTATTCCTTAGATTTTCTGATCCAAACTTCTTCTGACCGGATCCGAAGCTTTCACCTTTCTCATATCCCAAGCCACACTTGTCATCTACCCTCTTTTGGCTTTCAAGAACTTCAAGTTGAGCAGAGCTTATCTTGAATTTTTCTTTGTATTCATTTGTTGTTTGAAGATCCCTTTTAAGAGAGACAATTTGATCCTCAAGTTTTTCTTCATTATCTTTAGCATCTTCAAGATCAGATTTAAGATGTCTAATTATTCTATCCATCTTGTGGTAGTCTTCTGATTTCTCCTTGAGAGATTGTCTTAGATCATCTTCAGTTTTTCTTTTCTCTTCAATTTCTTGGGTAAATTTTATAACTCCTGATTCCATTTCATGTCTTACCATAATGATCTCTTTTGATAACTTTTCACATAACTTAGTTTTCTCCTTTAGATCTCCATTTGTATCATTTGTTTCACTTTGACTTGCCAATTGCTGAAGTAGCTCCTTTCTCTTTTTCATAGAGAGACATAGCTTCCCTTTTAGTTCATTTATGAAATCATTAGCCTGTTTGAGTCTTTCCTTCAATTCATTGACTTCAGAATTAGATTGTTCAAGATCATCTAGGGTAGACTAAAGTTGCTTCCTCATACCATACACATCCATTTTAATTCCTAGATCTTCCTCAAGCTGTTAGTCTCTGTTTGGAGGAACTTGGCTTTGATACCAATTGTTGATAACTGAGAGGGGGGGTGAATCAGTTATCTTAATTATTTTGACTTTCTAAACTTTCTTAATATTTAATGCAGCATCAATTCAAATGAGCAAACATAACCATGAAATGGAAATACACATGACACAATATTTTTGATGTGGAAACCCTATTAAGGGAGAAAACCATGAGGTGATTAACCCAAGATTGTATTCTCTATTAGAAGAATAGAAATACAAAATGGCACTTGCCAATTAGGGCTCACTGCCCAAGCACACTGCTCACAAGAGGCTCACTACCTACAAGAGAGTCACTATCTACAAGTTATAAAGAGAGTAACAAGATACTTGAACTGATGAGAAGCATCCACATATGGCAGAGTTTAGTTCCGGTTAGGCTCAGTATATTGATCTACTACACTTCATCCTTTCTCTTCTTTTAGAGCTGCTGTCCTTTCACATACCGGACCTGCCTTACTACTTCCACACTACTCTTCTACTTTTCTTCACACTTCACAATTACACCACACACACTTCTAATCAAAATACATTTGGTATATATATCCGCATAAAGGATTTCATTCTCTTTCTAGTCGGCATCCGGAATAGTCAGTATTTCCCAAACTTTAGTCTGTCGGCTGAATCCTTGCTTACCAAGTGATGCGGATCAAATAGATACTTATAAGAGTTATCTAATAAGTTGGCCAATCATGAATGATACCTTAAGAATCTTTATCACCATCAACATCTCATCCGGAATAATGTCTGAAGCTCTACTAGTAAGTTCTTGCTCTGTCTGCTCTGCCAAATAGGACCCCAATACTTGAATGCTTATATCTCTTCACTCTTTCATCATCAGAGGCTCAATTCATGGAATCTATCAGTCAAGGTACTCTTCTTGACTTCCCCAAGTTTGCACTTTCCAAAGATACTTCCTCTGAGAGATCCAGACCTAACTGTCAGACCTTGCCACAACACTTTGTTCTTGCTTACCGGACCATAACACTCTTCAATCTGACTTCTGGTATAGGCACACTATGTCCTATAGATGTGTGGGATGAATTTTGTTGCCATCAATGACAACAATCATGAAGCTCCAATGTGTCTCTTGCCAACAAAAGGGGGAGAGAGAGGCATGTGAAAAATAGTTGGGGAGAGAGAAGTAGGTGAGAGAGAAAGTGGTTCAAGACAAAGATGCAGATGTTAAAGAAAGCAACAAATTAGAGGGAGAGATGTAAAAAGTTTGTTGTCGAGCTTGTCTTGATGTCTTTTCACATCATCTGTTGCCATCAACTACAAAGGGGGAGATTGGTGCAAGTATGAGCAGTAAGTGTTGTCATTGATGTCAACACCTAAGTTTGTTTGTTTATTATTTGAGGAGATTGTTGCAGATGTTGTTGCTATTGTAGAGTGTGATCCTATTGGTTATGTTTCCTTGGTACAGTTTCTTTAAGAAGAAGTTGAAGGTGTTTAGGATGAGTTCTTGATGTTGAGTTTCCAAGTGCTTTTGAGATAATTTGTTCTCCTGAAGAAAGAGTGTGTTTTAGAGTTGTTCTATCTTGCAAAACAGTGTTAGTATTTTGCTCTACATTTCTCCTCTATTGAAAATATGCTTATGCAGTTTGGAGCTGATGTTCAGGGATGTTCAAAGTTGCTATGTTTCAAGTTTGAGGTGTTGATTCACTCTACAGAGAAAATTGTGTTCACTAGAGTGTGGACAATATTTCTGAGTTGTGCAGAGGTGACTAGAAGAAAGTGTTTTTCTCCGCATTCCTCCGTAGTTGTGTTTCTTGGTTCACAGTTTTAGATGTATGTTTGTAATGCATATATCTTTCTTTAGTTCAAGTGGTTTGTGGTTTGGTGCTACACAAGTTTGGTGCTCTACAAGCTATCCTTCTTAAGTTGTAGTTACTGTCAGTGCAGTTCAAGTGTTCCATTGTGAAGATTCTTCAAGCAAGAGTTGTTGAAGTTGTTGTAGAAGGTTTTATTGGTTTTCAAGTGCTTGTGAATGTTTCTAGATCATGTTCATGCTTGGTGTTTTCTCCATGAGTTTTCTTTTTTATCTTGTTGAAGTGTGTGCCTAAAGATTCTAGTTTCAACACCAGTTTGGCCGACCTGGTTGTTTACACTCTTTGTAGTTGTGCTTTAGAATTTGTGGAAGTGTGTAAAAGCATGAGAGAGTGGATTTACATCCCTGCTAAGGTGTGGTGTGGTCTGCATTCATTCCTTTTCTCTATGGAATGTTTAGGTCTAGACCTAATTTGAATTATGTATGTTTACCGACCTTGGAGATTGTTTCAAAAGTTGTAGAGTGTGTTGCCTGAAAGGAAGCAAGGTATGTGGAAAATGCTTCCTACACTGATCTATTGAGGCAAGATTTATGCAAATTTCAACTTTTATAGTTACAAATTAAGATGCACATTAATAGAAAGATAATAATAACTTCCAAATGCAAACATAAAACTCACAACACAAGATATACAAGGGGGAAACCCTTTCAGGTAAAAAACCCCACACTCCAAAGCTGCCCAATATATTATTCAGGAATCACGAAGATTACAATATACTTGTAGAGCATGCTTTTATAGGAGTATATCCAACCAGAGATCTAGGAGGTAATTCAAAATCTATAAGATTCTTACATACAACCTCCATCTCAAGTTCTTGATATATAGGAGATACAATACAATATACCGCCAACGGTAATTACAAAACCATGACCTAAAACCACCCAAAAGTGGTGCCCAAATTATCTCCAATCAAAGATGGCTTGTGATGTGCCAAACCACACACCAACATGTGTAACTCTCCCCTTTATAGCTCTTTTATGTGTCCAACATGTTTTTACATTTCCCAAAATAGAAGGTCCAACTTTCGGAGGCCATAACTTTTGATCTGGGTGTTCGATTAACGAACCGTTTAATGTGTCGAAAAGATCGTGAAGATATCTATCATCCTATAAACTACTACACTAGTTATGACAATTTTTGAGACATTTAGAGAAGTTTTGATTTTGGTAATTGAGTTCAAAGACTTTTTTCTAGCAGTTTCAAAAAATAGAAACTTTAATATCTCGCGATCCAGATATGATCTTGAGACAAAACTCACCTCAGATGTTCACTTAGTTGTTCCGTGCTTTCTAGGAAAAAATTTAGGTCAATCTGAGCTTAATCAAAGGACTTACTAAAAATAGTAAGTCTTGCTATTTTTAGCTCGTTTGGAAACTTTGAACATTTTAGACCACTCTCCAAGATAAAGGGTATTCAAAAAGACCAAAACTGGGAAGAATAGTAATCTTTTGAAGTTGCAAGGTTGACAATTTTCTTAACATTCTCCCACTTGTTGATGTTTACATGTGTTGGACAACTAAGAGGGGGGCTGAATTAGTTGTCCCAAAAAAACTCAAACACTTCTGCACTTAAACATTAATCACTTATCCGCACTTATTATGATTAAACAAAGAATGTATGAAATCAGAAAATTAAACACAGATGCAACATTAAACACAAGAGACACCAGATTTTTATGTGGAAAACCCCAAGGTGGGGAAAAACCATAGAGAGGATTAGCTCTCAAAATATATTTCAATCTTTGAAAAATGATGTTCTAGCTGTTAGAAATGAAAGCAACACTACATCAATGGAAATCTAATTCAATATAAATTTCTGCAATCTTTAATTGTGTGTTATTAATGGAGATCGTACACAAAAACAAAATTGTGCTTCACAGAAATGCAAAATCAGAAATATGAACACATAACACAATGTTTAACATGGAGAAAAACCATTTTGGGTAAAAAACTCCACATAGGAAAGAGGCCCAATGTTTGTATTAATCTGAAAATAATTTACAATACAACAACACTTCAACTCTCTCCACCAGTCTTCAATCTGACAACATTGGTGCAAGGGCACCCAAGTATAAAGACATCTTATGAGGTAAAAGTGCATTTTTTCTTATTTGTAATGTTCATGCATGATTTGTAAGGTTATGAAGTCTATTGGTATAAAAAATAACTCATTTGTAAAGCTTAGAAAGCCATTTTTGTGCCAAGAGACCTAAAAGGGCCTAATATGGTCAAGGTTGGTCAAAGGGTAAAAATGGCCAAGGAAAGGTTTGAAAGGTTGTAAATGATCATAATTAGTCCATTTTTTCATGTTAAATATGGTCTAGGATGGGTATTTTGTATAAAGTTGTCAACATTGAAAAATGGCAAAAGTTGTAAAGTTGTCAAGGCAAGATTAGGGGAAATGAAGAGTCATTGTGTTAAAAGAGGGTAGTTGTTCAGTTAAACTGATGTGGAGGTTGATATTGTGTATGTGAACACCTATTTAAGCATGTAAAATTCAAACCAAAAGGAATAGATGTGAATTGGATTTAAAACTTGTGATTTTAAGCCCTTATTCTGCAGTTCTAACAGTTTTTACTCCAGTTCCAGGCCTTGTACGGCCATGTACAGCTTGGAATCTATACAATATTAATTTTATATTTAATTAGGATGATTAAGATTCATTTTGGTTCAAGTATCATCGAATTTGGTGTAATATTGAGGAAGTTATGACCGTTTTAGTGACTGCAATTTCTAGAATTCTCCTATAACAGTCCTGTTGCAGCATTTGGTACGGTTCTGTAAGGAAAGATACAGGGACAAGCCATATATGGTTGGAAATAGGATTGAGTTACCTTTCAAATTCATGAGGTATGAGGTCTTAACTCGATTCCTAGAGGAAGATATCACATTTTTTCTAAAATTGCTATGTTAACTAGGTTAACTAGGGTTTTGGTAGGAAAAATGTCATAAAACCTCATTCCACCATGGGAATCCTCTAAAACTTAGTGGAATGGAACTAGAGGGAGTGATTGACATGTTGACAAAAGCTAAAGACTGAAAAAGTTGTTTTGGTGTGTTTAAAATGATGCCCTAGGTGATTGTAGCGGGGCATTTTCCTTGTTATTCTTGCATTTGAAGTGGGAAAACAAGCATAGAATGAAATTATCTTGCATCCTCACCACAAAACCCTTAAAATACATAGTTTTGGCATGTTTTATAAATGTTCAAACCTTTTTTCAAGTTCTGTGCATGAATTTTAGGGGGGTCTCTTTGTAAATTTGGCCTAATTGGCACATTAGGCCACTGACAGGGGTTATTGGTTGAGATATTCCGTCCAAAACAACCTATGCCAAGTTTGGGATATGTGATACAAGGCCATAATGGGTATCTACTAATTGTCTAAGATCTGGGTTTGGAGGTTTGAGTCAAAAGTTATTAGGTCTGTTGTCTTTTTGAAGGGCTACAAGCCATTTTGGGTAGTTTGTGAAGGAAGTACCAACCCGAAGTCCAATCTACCTTGGCCAATGGATGGAATGGGTCCCCTGACACCCCAAATCAACATTTCCATGATGATACTAGAGTTTCCTTCTTCTATTCCCATTTTGCATAAATACCTTTGTTTTTGGGCTTGTAGGTGAAGTAGAACCTTGTCTAGTTTGCTTATCCTTTCCCATCCAATTTGCCTCTACATCAAACATTCTAGCAGCACTCGAGTATCTCAAATCTGTATTGCAGCAACTACTACATGAAAAATACTTATAGAAACATTTTCTAACTCATCTTAGGCATTCACCTTCTCTCTCCTAAGATTCTCCAACCTGTAAACATTAATTACCATCTTACAAGCATCTTACACTTGTCCAAAAATAGCCATGCAAAGATTGGATGCCCAAGACTAAATCTGGCATCTTACAGCATCTTATGATGCATCATAACTGTCATAGATTCCACAAAAGAGTATCTTTCCAAGATAGAAACCTTGGGCTAAATATAGCAAATATACAACTAACATATCTGTCATATGCGTCATAGAATCTCAAAATCTTATGACAAATTGCAGCTGTCATAGATTCACTTACCAAACATTATGACAATTTTCATACATGCCAAAAATAGTATATTCCTCAAGGGAGCATGCCTACCCTCATTTACTTTAAGTTTTTACATTTGCCAACTGTAAATGTCACTCGATTACTGTCACCGGTAACTCCAAAATTACAACTGTCAATGAGACTACCTCATTCCCTTATGGGTAATTACAAATTACAAATATTAAATGGAATAAAATACAATATTGGAATTTACAAGGTTAATGGCACCTTATTCCAACATTCTCCCACTTGACATTATACATTGTAAATCAACCCATAAGAAAATAGATGAAAAATAATCAGACACTAGAAACAAGGCCCATGGCCTCTTTGCACCATACAAACTTCTCTGTGCTCACAGGCTTGGTCAATGAATCTGTAACATTCTCCTGAGTGTCTATCTTCTTCAGCTCAATCTCTCCATTTGCAACCAACTCTCGAACCAAGTGATATTGAACATCAACATTCTTAGTCCAAGCATGATACATGGGATTCTTGGCCAAATAGATAGCACTCTGGCTATCACAACCAATCTGAATGATCCTGCAATCAAAACCAATACATGTACACAGTCTCCTCAACCAAACTACCTCCTTAGAGACATGAGTAGTAGCCATATACTCTTCTTCTGTGGTGGACAAAGCAACTGTGGGCTGCCTCTTACTCATCCAACTAACTGCACCTCCAAACAAAGTAAACACATAGCCACTAGTGGACCTTCAACTATCCAAGTCACCTGCCCAATCTGCATCAACAAAACCCTATATGTCCAAAGATTTATCAGCACTATCATTACTAGAATAAACCAAACAATGGTCAGGAGTACCTGCAAGATATTTAAACACCCTCTTCGCATAGTTCCAATGCTGTCTACCAGGGTTAGACATAAATCTGCTCAAAATTCCCAGTGCTTGGGCAATATCTGGTCTAGTACAAACCATTGCATACATCAAACTCCCTACAACACTAGCATATGGCACATTAGGCATATTTTCAAGATCATCCTTAGTCTTTGGACACATATCTAATGAAAGCTTAGTACCAATGGGTAAAGGAACTCTAACTGGGTTACAGTCATGCAAACTAAACCTCTGCACAATAGTATTCACATACTTACTTTGTGACAACCAAAGCTTTTTATTAACTCTGTCCCTTCTGATCTCCATTCCTAGAATATACCTTGAAGCACCAAGATCCTTCATCTCAAATGCAGCTAAAAGTTGGGCTTTAAGCTCATTGACCATACCCTTAGTATTTCTGAAAAACAACATGTCATCAACATACAAAGCAATAACTAGTATAGAATCATGAACACAATGAATGTAAACACAATGATCCTCCTCGCTTCTAACAAAACCCAATTTCAAAACAAATGAATCAAACTTTTGATACCACATTCTGGGTGATTGTTTTAGACCATAAAGAGACCTCTTTAACCTGTAAACCTAATGTTCTTTTCCTTTTACCTGAAAACCTGTAGGTTGTTGCATATAAATTTCTTCTTCAAGATCTTCATGCAAGAATACAGTCTTAACATCCATTGGCTCAATCTCCCAATCATAAGCTGCAACAATGGATAAGAGAAATCTAATAGAAGTCAATTTAGCAATAGGAGAGAATATCTCACCAAAATCAACTCCCTCTCTCTGGGAGTAGCCCTTGGCTACCAGTCTAGACTTGTACTTCTCCAATGACCCGTCTACTCCAAACTTCTTCTTGAAGACCCCCTTACAACCTATGGCCTTTCTTCCTTTGGGAAAATGAACAAGATCCCAGGTGTTACAAGATCTAAAGCCATCATCTCCTACATGGCTAACTACCAAGACTCACTATCATCTACAGAAATAGCTTCCCTGTAGGATCTGGGTTCATCATTAGTACTTAATAAAGCATATACACAATGGAAATTTGGTGGGCTATACCTATCAACTAGATTCTGTTGTCTTGTGGATCTCCTCAAGGGTGGAGTAAGAGACTCTACTCGATCTTCTATATGATCATCTATACCAGCTTCTTCTGTCACAACAGATTCATCTTCATTAGAACTACTCAAATCTTCTTCTTCTTCACCCCCCAATCCATCATTCTATTCTTCCTGAGGTGCATCTTGCTACTCTAAATCAAAGTGCACCTTCTTTACCTTTTCATCTTTTTCTTTTGGCTGCTTAGGTTCAGAAATAGCTCTAAGTTCCCTAAAAATAACATCTCTAGAAAAGATAATCTTGCAGGTTAGTGGATTCTAAAGCTTATAACCTTTGACATTGTCACCATATCCAATGAATGTACATTTTTTATCCTTTGGATCCAACTTAGATCACTTTTCCTTTGTCATGCCCACATTTTACATGCGGTCACAACACGCATACACGCATGTCATGTCCACATGTGACATGTGGTCATGATACGAACTATCAAAAATTTTCCCTTCTACTCGGAAAACCCCCTCACACGCGTAAGCGTGCTCGGGGGTGAACTCCTAAGGTGTCAACAAATCTGCTAAATGCAGAGATTTAACCCCTCACACAATTTCTACGTTGGATGCACTATCTTTGTTGGAAGGCATTCCCGAAATATCGCTCGACTTGATTTTCAACGTTTGGACTAATTGGTTACAAGCTGGCCCTTAGAATGATCAGAACTTAATATCCCTATGTTTTAATATCATCGTAAAGGACCTATGTGGTCAAAATGTTAACAAGAGTCTTGATAGGTAAACCCACGTGTATATATATATATATATATATATATATATATATATATATATATATATATATATATATATATATATATATATATATATCCTCTATAACTTAATGCGTATAAATCTTCCTATTTACTAGAAAATAACACACTTAGGTTAATGTCAATATGTATACTTTATATACATAGCTACTTATGAAATAACCATACTGATCACAATAATATTCAGACATTTACAACCCGAGTTCTCGCCTTCTTCTACAACGAAACTAATCAAATCCTTGCAAGTGTAAAATTAAATTCATCCATTAGTAATGACTCACTATATAAATGTAACAACGTATAAGATTTACTTGGTATATAGTTGACTTATATTGTTTTAACTTGATTTCTCAATTTCCCTTTTTGTATTAGTAACAATACAATAAATATGCATTCTTTTAATTGTTTATCTATTTTAATTTTTTTATACAAGAACCACTTAAATAAAATTAGTACATTTTGTTTATTAGAATTTCCTATAAGTGAGTGCAAACACACCTCACTATCCACAAAAACATATAATTATTAAATACAGTTATATAAAACAACTTTTACATCTATTTATATATATATTTAAATAAATTAAATACCCCTTAAGTGGATATCACCAGTAATACCACTATTACTAAAATATACATATTTTTGTATAAATAAATATAATGGTTTGTTAAAACTTTAATCAATTCTCCACTCATGTATTATATCAATATTACTATGATTTAACAACTTCATGTAATAGGGTTAAATACCCTAAAATTTCTTACTATGTTTGTGTTGTGTGCAGGACAGGGATGGAGTGGCGGCAGAGGTCTCGGCGTAGGTCGCACAGGGGATAGGCCGTGACCATGGAGATGGAGCAGAGCGGCGGGGGTGAAACACAGAGAAAGGCCATAGAGGGCGGCATTAGCGGGAGGCAGGGTCGGTGGTAAGGAGGTTGCAGGTAGCGGAAATGGCCGCGAGGAGATCGTATGGCAGAGGGTGCAAGGTAAAAGGGGCACGGAGGAAGTTGAGGTCGCGGGAGTGTTAGCACCATTTGCAAAAGTTTTGGTGGTCGTGGGGGTGTGGGGAGGGGTGGAGCCCCACCCACATCCCACTTCATGGGTGTGGGTGGGGCTCGCGGGGGTGTGGGGAGGGGCGGAGCCCCACCCACATCCCACTTCGTGGGTGTGGGTGGGGCTCTGCCCCTCCCCACACCCCTCCTACATATGCATCGGTGGGGGGGGTTTGTCCCCCCCACCACTTCTTACTTTGTTTATTATCGTCTGTGCAAAAAAAAGAACACAGCAACTCTATACTATTAACTATTTCAAAATTTACATTTTCTTATTAATAATTATATATATATATATATATATATATATAATTTTCTCGATTGCACTTAAGTTTAAAATTAATTAAATATTTATATATATATATATATATTTCTTTTAAATTCACAACGTAAATTTTCACAATTTCTAAAAAAAAATATATTTAAAGATATATATTTTCACAAGAGTAACAATATTTTCATTTCCAAAATTTCATTTAAAAAGAACTATTTTAAATATATTATTTTCACAATTTCAATTGGTAATAAGAATGTATGTGAAGAAATTTCATAGTAAAATACATTTCACACTATTTTAACAATTATAATTTTTAATATATATCAATTTAATCAAATGAGAAGGAATATTTATCATTCAAATCTGTAGTTGTCTTCTTCCTTTTTTTTTTTACTACCAAATACATTTTCAAATTTAAATAGATTTAAGGATCAAAGATAAATCAGGAATCTTTCCTTTTCAATAACACACAACAGATAAATAGAAATTTGATTTAGATTGATTCCATTTGCAAACTTAACTCAAGATGTGACTTTTATTTCTAGGCAAATGCATTATTCAATAAAACTTTTCAAGTAACTTTCTTACTAGATATTACAAGAGATAGGTTTATCAATTGAACCACTTCACAACATACACACAACTTCATATCTTTGATAACAACAAAAGATGACAACAATGATAAGTGTTCACTATACAATTATACTCTAAGGAAGGAAATCATTTCTTTTTCCAAACATGAAATGAAATAATGTAATAATCATTTAAAATCACAACAAATGACATAATAAGGGAGGATGGACTCTCTACTCCCAAGATTACAACTCTTACAACAATTTCAAGAGGGAAAATTCCTCCTCTAAATCTCTTACATAATGAACTCATAGGGATCAAGCTCTTAAAGCAAATAGAGAGATCGACATTTCTTTAACAAGGTAAATCTACTACAATCCCTTTCCCAAGCTTCAACATTAACCTGCAAGACAACAAGGTAGACAACAAGCACCATCTAGCTCTCCTCCCTACCTTTGACCCGCAAGAGGGTCACCCCCAAGCTAGGGAGACCATCCTCACATCCAAGGTAAGATAGACTAACCACATCACAAACATAGAGCAACAACCAAGAAGCAATCCACAAGGTTGACACACATAACAAGGTCTCAGCTTAGGTGAGAACAAGGAGGGTAGGGGAGTAGACAATCTCTACCTCTAGGTGTCATCCTTTCACAATATATCACAAGGTCTCAAGCCAACATAATCATAAGGCCTCAAGCTAACAGTATAATCTTCCACAAGGCCTCAAGCCTTCCAATGAATCATGTAACCAAAGATAACCAAACATGCTCTCAAAGCCAATAAGCCCTCAAGGCTAAAAACAATACCAAATTGCCCTCAAGGCATGTCATGTAACCAAAGATAACCAAACAGGCTCTCAAAGCCAATAAGCCCTCAAGGCTAAAAATAGTACCAAATTGCCCTCAAGGCATATCATGTAACCAGAACTAGGATGACACCCGAGGAGGGTCACACCTCCCCTCCCTAAACATGATGAGCATTGCCTTCCAACTGGAAGGAGCTCTCTCTACACCCCAAACAAATCCAAAACAAATAAAAAAGCTCATAGAAGACATTGCAAGACTCTTCCAACATCCAAGATACAAACATGCATATCAAACATTAGACCACTCAAGAGAATAGGTTAGTTCACCAACCTTCCAAGCCCAATTATGGAAGTAATCTGATGAAGAGCTCCTTTCTCCTTCCTTCTCCAAATCTCCTTCTTTCACCTCAATGATCCAACCCCCTTACTCTCCTCATCCTCTTTCTTTTTAAAACTAATTTTCTTCTATTTTACTGTTTTTCCCAAGTGGCAATAAACAACTCTACCACCATTCCTCCATTATTCTAGTGGAACTTAAACAATTTACCCCCACTCAAAAGATCCCCCATTAAAGCCCACATGTAGAAATAAAATACAATGAGAAAATTTAAAATAACAGAGAGTGGGTGACAAAACACCCTCATAAAAGGGAGCCCCACCAAAAGGAGGCACATGGAGACAAGCACTCCATTAATAGGGGGATCATGGAGTGCTCCATGACTTGGAAGTGGGCATGAGTGGGGATTCCACTCATCCCATGTCCCCCAAGCTTCCAATTTTTGTCACTTTACCTCACCCCAAAGTTGAGGTGACCCTAAGGAAGTTAACCTAGTCAAAAAGGTCCCTAAACCCAAGGGGTACAACCTAGGGTTGTTTTTAAACCTAGTTAAGACTCCCAGAGTTACATGAAAAGGGTCAAAAAGAATTAAAGTTAAAACAAGATTCAAAACATCAACTTACAACACTTATCATAATAAAAGTAATTTAGATAAAAGCCCTTATTCCCTTAACCTCATGCAAAAATAACACATTACAACATTACCACATTTTTCCAAAACAAGAGGTTGATCTCAGTTCCTCATGGAACTAGATTGGCTCACAAGGGAAACAACTTAGGATATGGGAATGGTCTCCTATATATGTGGTTTCATTAGTAATACCTACACACTCAAACTCGAAGTCAATAACTCATAAAGATATCATAGCCGAAGTAATTTGAATACATGCATAACTAAACATACTACTATAGAACATACTGAAATCATAATGCAGTTCCATATCCATTCATCATTTTCTTACAAACAATCATCTAATATCATTGCACAAATATTTTCTTAAAATCACATAGGTTCAATAATCAAGAATTCAGAAATCAATAGTCTCTTAACAACAAAAGCACTGCAAATAGTCTCATGAACAGTAGTGTAAAAAAGTAGGCCTCACAACCTTAGGCACATGAACAAAAGCCTCACAACCAAAAACCCTTAAATGTGAAACAGAAGGTTTCTTACCTATCCACACTTCATAAGGTGTCAAATCAAGAGCCTTACAAGGAGATCTATTTATTAAGTAGCAGGTAGTACACACAGCCTCTACCCAAAAACATTTATCCAACTGTGCATCACTAAGCATACTTCTAGCCCTTTCCATAATTGTCTGATTCATCCTTTCTGCAACACCATTTTGTTGTGGTGTATACGGAGTTGTCTTTTGTTTGATTATACCTGCATGCTTGCAAAAATCATCAAGTTCCTTAGAGCAATATTCCCCTTCATTGTCAGATCTTAATAGTTTTATCCTTAAACCTAACTGGTTCTCTACTAAGACTTTGAATTCTTTAAACTTAGTGAAAATTTTACATTTATGCTTCATAAAATAAATCCATGTAAATTTGGATACATCATCAATGAAGGTTACAAAATAAAGACACTTTCTAATAGATTCATTATCCATAGGTCCAAACACATCCGTATGAATAATTCTAACTTCTCTTTTGCTCTATTGCTTCCTGAAGGAAATGACTTTCTGTTTTGTTTACTAAACACACAATGCTCACAGAAATCAAAGTGCTCATCAGAATAGGAGAAACCATCCAACAAATTTTTATTCTTAATAGTTTTTAATACATTATTGCTTGTGTGGCCCAATCTACGGTGCCACAACATACATGCATTTTTAGTATTAGCCTCAGATACATAACAGGTATTATGAACTGTACTGGCTTCAAGCTTGAATAGGCTTCCGAATCTCTTCCCCTTCACTACCACCAAGTTCCCTCTCACTAATCTGTAGCCATGCTTGTCAAATGTCACATGCATTACCAAATCATTCAACTTCAAAACTGAAATCAAATTTCTAGCTAATCCAGGAACACGCAAAATACCAGGGAGGGTTTTAATCCTCCCATTACTAAAACATAACAATACCTTTCCTTTCCCGACAATTGGATATGTAGAGTTATCACCAAGGTAGATATTACCTCCATCATATTCTTCATATGAGGAGAACCATTCCTTATGTGAAGTCATATGAAATGATCATCCTGAGTCAACCAACCAGTGATCATTAGAAACAAAATTACATGCAGAAAGTAAAACTTCTTCACCTGCATTCGAGGACTTATCCGAAGCACTCTCCCACTGTTCCTTGGGGTTTCTGCACTCCTTCTTCACATGTCTCCTTTTACCGTAGTTCCAACACTTAACTCTATTATTTTTACCAGGAATCTTAGACTAGCCCTTGGACTTGTGCTTAGCCCCTTTCTGATCTCCTTTATTTCATCTTTCCTTAGACCTTCCCCTGACACTGAGAGCATCCCCTGAACTATATGAACTCTTCTTCCTCAATTCCTATGACAGTAGCATTGAAACAAGACCATTGAACTTTGGATCCGCAAGGTTAGCAGTGATAGCAAGGATAACATTCTCCCAAGACTTAGGTAAAGAATAAAGAAGATACATTTATCTTCCTCAATAACCTCAACATCTACTGAATCAAGCTAACTCACTAACAAGTTAAAAGAATTTAAATGCTCTGCAACTGATTCACCTTCTCGCATTTTCATGGAAAATAATTTTCTTTTTAAATAAAGTTGATTTACCATACTCTTGGCTTGATAGATCTCGCCCAATTGTTTCCACAACTTGTATGCAGTCTCTTCCTTTACAACATTCAATAGGATAGAGTCTGAAAGACACAACCAGATGGTTCCCCATGCCTTCTTATCTAGTCTATCCCACTCATCTTGAGAGACATCATCAGGTTTCTTCTCTTTTTGGACAGCCAACCATTGGTTTCTTTCTTCCAACAAATCTTCCATTTTCATTTTCCACAACTCATACCCCGTTCCGTTGAACTTCTCAATGTCCAATCGAGAGGTTGATGCAACGGTGGATGCAGCCATAATAACAACACAAGATCTGCAAAACAAATGCAACCAAATCTCCCATTGCAGCTACAGCTTCCACACTACCACCCAAGAGTCAAAGCTAGCTAGGCTCTGATACCAAATGTTAGAAGTGAAAGAAACACTACTTCAATGGAAATCTGATTCAATATAAATTTCTGCAATCTTTAACTATGTGTTATTAATGGAGATTGTAACACAGAAACAAAATTGTGCTTCACAGAAATGCAAAATTAGAAATATGAACACATAACACAATGTTTAACATGGAGAAAAACCCTTTTGGGTAAAAAACTCCACACAAGAAAGAGGCCCAATGTTCGTATTAATCTAAAAATGATTTACAATACAACACTTCAACTCTCTCCACTGGTCTTCAATCTGACAGCATTCTGGCAGCACTCGAGTATCTCAAATCTATATTGCAGAAACTAATACATGGAAAATACTTATAGAAACATTTTCTAACTCATCTTAGGTGTTCACCTTCTCTCTCCTAAGATTCTCCAACCTATAAACATTAATTACCATCTTACAAACATCTTACACTTGTCCAAAAATAGCCATACAAAGATTGGGCGCCCAAGACTAAATCTGGCCTCTTACAACATCTTATGACTCATCATAACCATCATAAATTCCACAAAAGAGTATCTTTCCAAGATAGAAACCTTGGGCTAAATATAGCAAATATACAACATATCTGTCATATGCGTCATAGAATCTCAGAATCTTATGACAACTTGCTGTTGTCATAGATTCACTTACCAAACATTATGACAATTGTCATACATGCAAAAAATAGTATATTCCTCAAGGGAGCATGCCTACCCTCATTTACTTTAAGTTTTTACATTTTCCAACCATAAATGTCACTCCATAACTATTGCCGGTAACTCTAAAATTACAACTGTCAATGAGACTACCTCATTCCCTTATGGGTAATTACAAATAACAAATATTAAATGGAATAAAATACAATATTGGAATTTACAAGGTTAATGGCACCTTATTCCAACACTAGCTTGATCACTCCACAGGCCTAGAACATACTTGCTCACTGCCATAAAGTACAGCTAGGTCTAGCAGGCTCACTACCTCAACCCTAAACCTAGAAAGATTACAATAAGGGTTGTTAAACCCTGAGGGCTATTAAACCCTACTGATAGCTCACTACCAAAATCACCATCTTCTTCATGTTTGAGATTAATACATATAAGTACAATAGTTCCTCTACTCTGCTCTGCCTTGCTCTGCCTTATCTACTTACCCTTTTTCTTATCTTCCCATTTTCACACAAGGACATCTTTTCCACAACTCAATTACAAGTATTTATACACTGCATCAACCTTGGAATGATCATCAAGGTTGGCATTACAATCATCAACCATTGGAACAATCTTCAAGGTTGGCATTACAAACATTTTACAAAATAGGTCTTGACCTAATACAAAATTATGCTAAGGATTTGTAGTATAGATGTATACAAATCATGCCACACCTTAGCTAGGACTCAAACATGATCTTCCAGGCCATAACACACTTCCATAATCTTCAAGGGATCTCTATAATTATTGGAATTAACCAAGTCAACTAAGACTGGCTGCATGCTACGTTATTTGGGAATAATCTCCAAACATGATCTCATTTCCTTAACACGAACCAATGTAAAGGTAGGAACATGATCAGGAGGTATCCACAAGCACGTTGAAATCATCAGGAGCAACCGTACAAACTCAAACCACTTTATTCATGAGATTCTTCACACCGGAGCACATGAACTTCATTGTCTTCAACTATCATAAAAGAAAGATAGCTTGCGGACTACTAAAACATGAACCATTACAATTGTAGGCAATTATCATCATCCAGACTTCCCTTTAGAACTGTAGAGCAAAACACTTTAATGTAGAGGAATGCGGAGTAAAATACTTTCTCCCTGTCACCAAAGAATAATCAGAGAATGCAAGTTTTACTCTGGTGAATGCAACTCTCTCAATTCTTCACACCAAAGGTTCAAACTTAGGATTTAGCATCTTTAGACATCCATTTAAATAACTTCCAATCTGCAGACCAAGAACTTCAATCAACAAGAAGTACGAAGTAATCTACCAAACTGTTCTTCAACATACAACTCACTATCTATACTACACTTCACTGTAACTCACTTGTTTCTTCTAGAGAGGCCAATTTTCTCAATATCCTCAACATACAAAGCTTCTAAACAAGTAATAGAATAAGACATAGTTGACACCAATGATAAGAAAGATATGTTGACATCAATGACAACACCGATTAGGTACATACTTGCAACATCTCCCCCTTTGTCATTGATGGCAACATATGATGTGAAAAACTGCAACAGCATCAAGACAAGATTCTCCACCTATCTCTTTACACATCTGCACTCTTTCCTTCTGAGTTCTTTACATGATTTCTCTTCCCCTTTTACATCAATGCCAAAGGGCACATACTTGCACTCTTTTTCTCTAATTCAATTTCTCTTCTCAACTTTGTGACTACTCCCCCTAAGAAGGAGCCCTAAAAGCATCAATCCAGATCTAAAAAAGGAACTCTAAGCACCACCAGACTAATGCACTCTTGTGCATATTAGTTTAGAGCAGGAGGGGTAATAACCCCTAACTTTTCTCTAAGATACTCAAAAGTATCCCTAGGCAGAGGTTTGGTGAAAATGTCTGCAATCTAGTCTTTTGTAGATACATATTCCAACTTGACTTCATTCTCTATCACTTTTTCCCTCAGAAAATGATATCTTATGGATATGTGCTTTGTCCTTAAATGCATTACTAGATTCTTTGATATGTTTATGGCACTTGTATTGTCACAAAAGATTGCAGTTGGATCTTCATACACAACTCTAATGTCCTTCAATGTCTACTTCATCCACAACACTTGAGTACAACTACATGCTTCTGCAATATATTCTGCTTCTGCAGTGGACAGAGATATTAAGTCCTTTTTTTTTCTTATCCAAGATACCATCCTTTTTCCCAAAAAGAATGCACCTCCACTTGTACTTTTTCTATCATCTACATCTCCAATCCAATCTACATCAGTGTATGTACTGAGAGTGAAATCATTGTCCCTTGTATACCACAAACCATAATCCATTGTGCCTTTCAAATATCTCAGAATTCCCTTGACTGCTATCACATTGGAGTCCTTAGGCTTCGCTTGAAATCTTACCACAAGACAAACTACATGCATTATGTCAGGTCTAGTTTGAGTCAAATAAAGTAATCCTCCAATCATAAATCTATACCTTTTCTAATTTTCCATAGGTGGATCATCATTTTTGCTCAACTTACAACTGGTTATCATGGGAGTATTTACCAGTTTAGAGTCTTCCATCCCAAACTTCTTTAACAACTCTTTCACATACTTAGACTGAGAAATGAAGATACCTTTATCTGATTGATTTATTTGCAGACCTAAAAGAAATTCATCTCACTAAACATGGACATTTCAAATTCACTTTTCATTTCTCCAGCAAAAACTATGCACATACCTTCATTGCCTCCAAAGATCATGTCATCAACAAAGACTGCAACAATTAGGATTTGTTCATTATTGATCTTGAAATAGAGATTGTTGTTGGTGGTACCCTTGGTGAATCCTATCTGTATCAGATACTTATCCAACCTAGCATACCAGGCTCTAGGGGTTTGTTTTAACCCATACAATGCATTCTTCAATCTGCATACCATGTCACCCTGATGTGATGACTAGAATCCTTCTAGTTCTTCAATATAAATTTCTTCTTCCAACTCTCCATTCAAGAATGCAGACTTTACATCCATCTGATATACCTTAAAATCTTTCTAGGCTACAAATGCCAAAAACATTCTTATAGCTTCAATTATTGCCACTGGTGCAAATGTTTCCTCAAAATCTATTCCTTCAACTTGAGAGTATCCTTTGCATACCAACCTTGCTTTGTTTCTTACTACTTCACCATTCTCATTCATCTTGTTTCTGAAAACCCACTTGGTACCAATTACATTTTTATCTACTAGTCTGGGAAAAAGATCCCAGGTCTGATTCTTCTTTATCTGCATCAATTCTTCTTTCATAGCCTTTACCTAATTCTCATCATTGCAAGTTTCATTTACAGTCTTAAGTTCAATCTTGGAAATTAGACAGAAATTTACTTGTTCTTCTGCAACTCTTTTTCTCGTTAGGATTCCTTTACTCTTATCTCTTGTGATTTGATCTTCATAATGATTAAGTTTTACATACCTTGGTGTCTTGGTAGCACTTTATAGAGCTTTCTCCTCTTCATCTGAGCTATCTTCATGTTGTACCACTTCTAAAACATTTGGTTTATCTGATTCATATCTACTTGATTCTAGAGACCTTTCCTGCTTTCATCGATTTGACATTTGCACTCTCAATGATCTTATTCAGCCTCTTATTATAACACTGGTAGGCCTTGCTCTTGGTTAAGTAACCAAGGAAGATTCCTTCATCACACCTAGCATCAAACTTGCCTAGATCTTCTTCTCTTTTGATATAACATTTGCTACCAAAAACTTTGAGATATTTCACAGTAGGAACTTTACCATACCACAGTTCATAAGGAGTCTTAGAACTGTTACCTTTGACTTGGACTCTATTTAGGATATATACAGTAGTGTGAATTACCTCTCTCCAATATACTTCTAGAAGATTAGCTTCCTTCATCATGGTTCTAGTAGCTTCTTGAACTGTTCTATTTTTCCTTTCAATGACTCCATTTTGTTGTGGAGTTCTAGGTACAGATAACTGTCTCTTTATCCCATGTTCTTCATAAAAGAATTTGAATTCATTTGATGTGAACTCTCCTCCTCTATCAGACCTTAAACATTTGATCTTCAAATCCATCTCATTTTCAACCATTGCCTTAAATGCCTTGAACTTATCTAGAGCTTCTGATTTTTCTTTCAAAAAGATAACCCAAGTCATTCTAGAATAATCATCAATAAGCAACATGAAATACCTATCTCCTTGCAAACTTCTTACTTTGGTAGGTCCACACAAATCTGTATGCACTAGTTCCAGTAGTCCATCAATTGATTGGTAATTGCTTTTGAAACTTGTTCTTGTTTGTTTCCTAAATTGACACTCCTTGCAAAAGGGATTAGCAAGCTTCACAAGCTTAGGAAAATCTCTAACAGCATGTGCAGTACTTATCTTCATAATGTTATCAAAATTGATGTGACACAACTTTCTATGCCATAGCCAAATTTCATCAGTCTGAGCCAACAAACAATAATTATCAGTTCCTTTCAAGTGATAGATATTACCTCTAGTCTTCTTACCAGTTACAATGACTGTTCTGGAGCTTTCCCTAATCTTGCATCCATTGTCATTGAAGATTAATTCATAACCTTTGTCACACATCTAACCCACACTCAAAAGATTGTGCTTTAATCCTTTCACATATAAGACATCTTTAGTATTATGCTTTCCATCAAAAGAAATAGATCCTTTTCCACAAATCTTACCAGCTGTATCATCTCCAAACCTAACCAGTCCACCATCATATCTTTCCAAACTCACAAACTTACTTTTGTCACCAGTCATGTGGTGAGAGCAGCCATTATCAATAACCCATTCATCTTTGTCTTCAACAATCTGAGTAGCCAAAGCACTTTCTACTAGTTTTTCTTCCTTCACACAGCTAGAAGAATTAGTAGACACACGTTCTTCTTTAATAGCAATAAACAAGAATTCATTACCAGAAGTACTAACATTATCTGGTTCACCATTATCTGATACTCCATCATCAAAATCTTCAACATAATAACATTTCTTTTAGATCCTAGGCTTATTCTCGTATCTTTACCTATTTCTTTCAATTCTTTCAGGACATCTGGAAGCAAAGTGGTGTACTTTACCGCAGGAGAAACATTTAAAAGGTAATTTACCTTTGAATTTACTAGATCCTCTTTGCAGTTTATCCACAAAGTTGGCTTCAATTTCATCAAACTCATCATCAGATTCTACCTTGTACTTTTCTGACCTGGAGGTTTTCCCAAATGTACTAGCTTTGAAGGCAGTCTTGAATTTTTGGTAGGGCATCACCAAATTCTCTCATCTCAAAGGAAGTAAGCTTACCAAGCAACTAATCTCTGTCAAGATCCACAACTTTTGTTAGTACTAAGTCATTCAATGAACTTAACAGAGCATTTTTGCTTTAACATCCACTTCATATCCTTTGATTTCATCTTCATTCGTCAAACCATTTTGAGGCAAGGTGTATTTTCTTTCTATAGCTTTCCATACTTTGTAACCAAGACAAAGAAGATGAATTTTCATTTGTGCTTTCCAAAGAGCATAATTCGTCCCATCAAAATGTGGTGCTTCCTTCTTATAAGACATTTTGGATTTTCCTCAAGCTGTTAGACTTTCTTCAGAGGAACCTCGCTCTGATACCAATTGTTGAAATGCATTGGACAACTGAGAGGGGAGTGAATCAATTATCCCAAAAAAACTCAAACACTTTTGCACTTAAACATTAATCACTTATCCACACTTATTATGATTAAACAAAGAATTCATGAAATCAAAAACTTAAACACAAATGCAACATTAAACACAAGAGACACCAGATTTTTATGTGGAAAACCCCAAGGTGGGGAAAAGCCATGGAGAGGATTATCTCTCAAAATATATTGCAATCTTTGAAATTGATGTTTAGGCTTGGTCACTCCATGGGCCTAAAACATACTAGCTCACTGCCTCAACCCTAAACCCAGATAGATTACAATAAGGTTTGTTAAACCCTACTGGCAGATCACTGCCAGGGTCACCACCAAAATCACCATCTTCTTCATGTTTGAGATTAATACATTGAAGTACAATAGTTCCTCTGCTCTGCTCTACCCTGCTCTGCCTTATCTACTTGCCCTTTTCCTTATCTTCTCATTTTCACACAAGGACATCTTTTCCACGACTCAATTACAAGTATTTATACACTTCATCAACCTTGGAATGATCATCAAGGTTAGCATTACAATCATCAACCATTGGAACAATCTCCAAGGTTGACATTACAAACATTTTACAAAATAGGTCTTGACCTAATACAAAATTATGCTAAGGATTTGTAGTATAGATGTATGTGGATCATGCCACACCTTAGCTATGACTCAAACATGATCTTCCATGCCATAACATGCTTCCATAATCTTCAAAGGATCTCCACAATTACTGGAATTAACCAAGTCAACTAAGACTAGTTGCACACTACGTTATCTAGGAATAATCTTCAAACATGGTCTCATTTCCTTAATGCAGACCAATGTAAAGGTAGGAACATGATCAGGAGGAATCCATAAGCATGTTGAAATCATCAGGAGAAACCACACAAACTCAAACCACTTTATTCATGAGATTCTTCACACTAGAGCACATGAACTTCACTGTCTTCAACTGTCATAAAAGAAAGATAGCTTGCAGACCACCAAAACATGAACAATTTCAATTGTAGGCACTTATCATCATCCAGAGTTCCCTTTAGAACTACAAAGCAAAACACTTTAATGTGGAGGAATGCGAAGCAAAATACTTTCTCCCTGTCACTAGAGAATAATCAAAGAAAGCAGGTTTTACTCTAGTGAATGCAACTCTCTCAATTCTTCACATCAAAGGCTCAAACTCAGGATTTAGAATCTTCAGACATCCTTTAAATAACTTCCAATCTATAGACCAAGATCTTCAAGTAGCAAGAAAAGTGAATTAATCTACTGGACTGTTCTTTAGCATACAAGTCACTATCTATACTGCACTTCAGTGTAACTCACTTGTTTCTTCTGGAGAGGCCAATTTTCTCAATATCTTCAACATACAAAGCTTCTAAACAAGTACTAGAATAGGACATAGTTGACACCAATGAAAACAAAGATATGATGACATCAATGACAACACCGATTAGGCACATACTTGCAATAGTCAAACACCTTGCAAGAGCAAAAGGAGTATCAACACCATGATTTAATTTCTAGGGGCTGAGAGCCCCATAGACTCTAAACACCATCTGAACTTTTCTATGCTCATAGGTTTTGTCAAGGAATCTGCAACATTCATCAAATTATCAACTTTCTCTAAGTTTACCTTCCCATCCTCTACCATGTCATGAACAAAATGGTAGTGGACATCAATATGCTTAGTCCTTGCATGGAAAGTAGGATTCTTTGCCAAACATATGGCACTCTGAATGTCACAACAAATAGTAATCTTCCTTGCATCAAACCCACTAGCAGAACATAATCTCTTAAGCCAAATGGCTTCTTTACAAGCATGAGTTGCTGCCATGTACTTAGTTTTAGTAGTGGACAAAGCAACCACAGGTTGCTGCTTACTCATCCAACTAATAGCACCACCAAACATAGTGAACACATAAGCGCTGGTGGATCTCCTACTGTCAATGTCACTTGACCAATCTGAATCCACAAATCCATGAATAGGAAGTGAATGTCGAGGTCCTGTAGGATAACCATGATAACATATGGAATACTCAGAAGTACTCCACAAATATCTGAACAATCTCTTCACTACATCCCAATGTACCCATCCAAGATTAGCCATAAATTGACTAAGGACTCCCATTGCTTGGGCAATCTCTGGTCTTGTGCAGACCATCACATACATCAAACTACCAACTGTACTAGCATAAGGAACTCTACTCATATCTTTTGTCTTAGAAGGAGACTTTGGACAATCTTCAATAGATAACTTTGTCCCCATTGTAACAAGAACAGTCAAAGGTCTGCAATCCATCATGTTGAATCTCTCCAACATAGTGTTAACATACTTACTATGGCCTAACCAAAGTTTTATGTTTTCTCTGTCTCTTTTGATTTCCATTCCCAGAATGTACCGAGCTACCTATAGATTTTTCATCTCAAATTGTGCTGATAATTGAGACTTCAAATTAGAAACCAAACTTTTACCATTCTCAATGAGTAACATATCATCGACATACAATGCAATAATGAGAATGTGATCATTGTCAAACTTGTAGTAAACACAATTATCTAATTTCGATCTCTGAAATCCAATACTCAACACAAAGGCATCAAACTTCTTGTACCACATCCTAGGAGACTGTTTCAAACCATACAAAGACTTTTTCAACTTGAAAACTAGATTTTCTTTACCTTTCACCATGGAGTGCTCTGGTTGTGACATATAGATTTCCTCCTCTGAGTCACCATGAAGGAATGTTGTCTTCACATCCATCTGTTCCACTTCTAGAACATACACTACTGCAAGATATAATAGGAACCAAATAGATGTTAGCTTTGCAACAGGAGAGAAAATTTCACCATAGTCAATTCCCTCATCTTGAGAATACCCCTTCGCAACCAATCTAGCCTTATATTTCTCAACACTACCATCTACACTGAATTTCTTTTTGAACACCCATTTGCATCCAACAAGTTTTTGTCCTTCAAGCAAAGGCACCAAGTCCCAAGTATTATTCTTTTCTAAAGAAGTCATCTCCTCTTCCATGGCCTCCTTCCAGGAACCTACATCTTTCATACCCATAGCCTCTGTCACAGTTCTAGGCTCATCAGTGTTAGAAATCAAAGAAAAAATACAACTGGAATCATATAATGAATAACCAAACCTATCGGTTTGTTACCTTATCCACATGGACCTCCTCAAAGGTTGAGGTTGACGTTCTTCATCTTCTTCTGAACTTTCAGAGCTACTAGAGCTCTCCTCATTATCAGGTCCAATAGATGTTTTTGGTTCAACTTTCTCAAGGGTGGAAGGAAACTGAACCACATCATCTTTCTTCTCTTCTTTCTCTGGCTAGAAGACAATAGAAGAAGGATTGAGCTCTCTGAAGATCACGCTTCTACTATAAAGAACTCTCTCAGCTACTGGATCCCAAAGCTTGTACCCTTTCACACCAATGCCATAACTGATGAAGATACACTTTACAGCCTTGGTCTCCAACTTAGACCTCGTCTCCTTAGGCACATGTGCATATGCCTCACAACCAAATACTTGAATGTGTCTTAATGAAGGCTTTTTACCAGACCATACCTCCATAGGTGTCTTATCAATGAGTGCTAATGTAGGAGACTTATTAACTAGGTAACAAGCAGTAGCAATAGCTTTAGTCCAGAACTTTTGTTCAAGACTAGCTCCACTTAGCATACTCCTTGCCCTCTCCATCAATGTTCTATTCATCCTCTCTACAACTTCATTCTACTAAGGGGTATATGGAGTTGTCTTGTGCCTCTCAATCCCCTGTTCTTTATAAAACTTGTTGAAATCTACTGAACAGAAATCACCACTATTGTCAGTCCTCAAACACATAATCTTTCTATCCTTTTGATTCTCTACAAGAGATTTTAACTCTTTGAATCTATTAAAGACTTTAGATTTACTTCTAAGGAAATACACCCATGTCCTTCTACTGTAGTCATCAATGAATGAAACAAAGTAAACAGATTTTGAAATCGAAGGAACACTAACAGGACCAAACACATCAGAATGAATCAAGTCTAACACCTCAGAAGATTTGTGAGAACTGGAATAAAACTGAACACAGTTTTGTTTTACATAAATGCAATGTTCATAGAAATCAAACTCAAGGTTACAATCATTCATACTCGCAATGGGATTTTTATTCTTCAGGTTCCTCAAACCCTTTTCACCAATGTGACCAAGACTTTGGTACCATAACATTGTCTTCTCAGCTAGAGTTTCATCTCCATAGAATGAGCACCCTTAGGTACCTAGAAAGCACAACCATTGGAAGTAGATGCAACAGTCTTTTTTGCTGCTGGTTCCAATGGTGAGGATGAAGACTCTGAAGCTCTCTTCTTTGAAATAGAGCCAATATTGCACTAAACTACGCATGCATCAAGCTAAAATAGAGTGCCAATCCGAACAATCTTAGCCAACACCATAGATCCTCTAGTCATCTTTCATCCTGTTACCACCTGTATGAGCAGTCTGGTTTCAATTGAAAAATGCAAAAAATTAGTTAAGGTACAAGTGTCTTTGTATATATACAAAGGTGTTTGTATATGCATGCAGGTCAAAATGTGTGTTAGCAGGTGAAAAATCTCCATCGGCCTTCAAAAAATGGTAAAATGAGCTGTATGCATTTCTAAATGCATATCAGGTTGCATATACATTGGGGGAATCTTCTAAAAGATTTTGGGAATCTTCGCCATTTGTATATTGGCCCTACTTGCATATCGGGCTTGTATGTAGAACATGCAAGCGAAATATACAATGAAAAATGTACAAGGGTGAATGTATCTCTAATATACAAGTCAACTTGCAGGTGTTCAAAGATTCAAGGAAAGTATGCATTCATCGAATATTCTGTCGTAGATTCTGCGGTTGTATAAAGGGGTTTGTATATTTGTGTTTGTGTATTTGACATACAAACAAATATACATTTTCTACAGTGCGGCAAAGGTGATGCATGTGGTAGGGCCCGTGGGCATATACAAATAGGTTTGTATTTTCGGCATGCAGGAGAAGCATATACAAGGTTGAATGTATGTTTGACATACATTGGCGACATACAAGAGGGAATCTATATCGCATATCCTAAAAGATTCCTTGCTTGTATGTTAGGGGATTTATATGTTTGCATATACAGTCTGATATACAAAAGGAGAGACATGCAATCCGGACGCGATGGAGGAATAAGGTGTAGTGAATGAAATTTGGCGTCCATGGGTTGTATAAAGCGCTTGTATATACTAATATACAATCCGATGTGCGGTAAAAGGGATACAAGCTGGATTTGAACCAATTTTCAAATTGTTCTATAAACTTTGGGGTCCACCTTGTATATCAGACAGTTGTATATGCATTTTGCATATATAGGGATTTTGAAAGGTGAACAAGTGGTGTTTGTATACGTATTTCAGCATGCATATGCAAAAGGTGCGAAAGGCTAGCAATAGAATCATGGGGTGCCCACGTGGCATGATTTTGTTGGCTAGTGGCTCTTCATACATATTTTGGGACCGTTGATCTCGGCGATGGGTTTTCCAATCGACGGTCAAGTTTTGAGCTCTTGGCGATGGTTTTTTCCTTATGTCTGCGGTTGTTTTTGAGTGAGATTTTTCCATGGGTGTGCTGTTACTGTTTCCAGGAGGAGCTACTGGTGGTTGAGCCATTAATGGCTAGATTGTAGATAGGTATGGGCCGATGGTTGAACGGTCAAGTACCAGGTTTTATGACAGAGAGTCTTCTAGTGGCAGCACAGGGCTCAAGCTTAACCACTCCTCGCCCTCCTCTTGCTTCTTCTCGTTTTGTCCCCTGCTACATTTATTATTTTGAGTGCCATCTCTGGTGCATTGTCTGGTGGGAATTTTGACCTTGTCATGTAATTAATTTCTGTGAAGTACACTTTCTTACTGTTTTAAGCAAACGGTGTTACTTTTTTTTTGGTTGTTGAAAACTGGACAAATTTTGGTGCTGCAGTAGGAATACAACTTTTTGGTGACTCTATTTTAGGTGTCTTTGTGAGTTTATGAGTTGTATGTTGTGTGTATTATGCACAGAATTATCAATTTTATGCTGATATAAATGAGTAATGCTTCATTGCATGTGTTTTGTTATTTGTCTCCTGACTGAATGTGTTTTTCTTCTGACTCTGAACATCTAAGGAGTGTTATAGATTCTAGAATATAGGTTTTCTATATTGAATATTTAGTCTATTACTTCTGCTCAAGGAGTAGATTGAATGTTTTGGATTAAGTGTTGAGAAGAATACATTGCAATAGGGATGTTTGTAAGCAGAAATAACTAAATACTCTCTCTTGGGTATTGTCTGTAAAGCAGACATTTTAGAAACCCCTTGAAATCTGATTATTGTCTTGGGTCTATGGTAGACATTCACATATATATGTCTACTGACTCCGAGCCCTGGATAGGCACTGATCTAGTCTAGTATCTCTGTTGTAACCCAAAGTCCTAGTTTTACATCCATATATAAATCAAACTCAAACTTCATATACAAACCTTTAAGATTTTAGAAGTAATTTTAGGACCCAAAATCTTCTATCTACAATTGAGCATAGGCCCAAAGCTAGCCCCTTTGCACTTATTCCACAGTTTTAGTTAGCATCATAGAGGATTTATCTGCTTTGTTTCAACATTCAAGTAATTTCATGTGCATATGTTATAGATGTTGAATAGGGAACACCCCCCTTGGTTCTGCAGAGCCTAAAGAAGAAGAGGAGATATCTATAGAGTCTATCTCCTATACTGTTAGCCACTGGCCCAAGAATCCTATTGATCATTGATGGCTACCTTATAGGGACAACTGGTAATAAGCATCCAGTCAGATTAGGAGGTAACAAAAATTGGCGACTCTGCTGTGGAACTTGTAAAAGAACCCTGATTCCAAAAGGAAAACAATTCCTAGTAATAGTTGGCGACTCCGAACCAATCTCCCAACCGGTAAAGTAAAAATTTGTATGCAAGGGAGAAGATCCCAGCGTAATATTCTGTTTGAAGAGTTACGCATAAAAATGATGTATAGAAAAAAAGGGACTATTCGAGCCAGTCAAGATGGTTCTCCTAGCCCTAGAAAAAATGAATTTATTTAGGATAATCCAGGATCCTCAGAGCAAACAATACCTTATTTTTCAAACACTGAGGCTGAAATCTAGAATGTATATGAAAGACAGCAGTGTGGTGCTTTGAGAATAAGGTCAGAAGTTTTTCAAGAACACCCTTTCTTGGATCCCAGTGATAGATTTGAAGAGGTTGAGTCTCCAAGGGATGAAGATAATGATGATCAGAATGTGATAAAACCATCTTCTTCTAGGCCCAGAGAGGAGGAACTAGCCGATGAAATTAAGAGCTTAAGGGCAGAATTAGAATATCTGCAAGAAGTAAAGATCAGAGATGACATGAGACAGAAAGTGCAAGCTCTGAGAGTTTCTCAGAATGATTCAGTTCCTACCCTTGGCAATGCAGATATGCAAAGAAATCAACACAGGAATGAAGTACAAGATCAGCATAATGATCAAAGACAAAACGCACATAATGCTGGAGTACCATTGAATAATGTAAGAAATTAGAATGCAAATAGAAATGCAAATGCTAATCAGTTTGGTAGACAGCCAATGCAGTTGGACAGATTCAAACAACTAGTTTTTGATGGCATTCTTGGTTATCCAAATCCTATTGACAAACATGTGAGGCTGCAAGTGCCTAAATTTTCAGGAAATAATACTATATTAGGTGAAGACCATTTGAAAGCTTTTCAGAATATCATGGACAACTTTGAGGTTGAGCATGAGGATGTATTTATGAAATCATTGATGCAATCCTTAGTTGATGAAGCCAAGGAAAGGTATAAAGGTCTACCTGACAGAAGCATTTCATCATGGGATGACTTCAGGAGAATATTCAAGGAACAATATGGTGACAAAACTGATCCTAGTTTCTTCATTAATGAATTCACTAGCATTGCCAATGGATCAAATGAACAAGTTGTTGATTTCAATGCTAGATTCATGAAGGTATTGAACAAATTGCCACAGGACTTGAGGCCTAATTTGTAGGAATACAATCAACACTGAGAGGGGGGGTGAATCAGTGTTGTTAACAATTTTTACTCCTTTTCTTAATTTAAATTCACAAATGTATAATTCTTCAAATAGAACAAGAAAACATATGCAGAGTATCAAAACAAAACTTGACACAAGAAATTTCCCGAGTGGAAAACCCTCCTGGGGTATAAAAACCACTCAACTGCCTCACTGGCTTAACTCAAAATTTCTGATTACAATTGTCTCACTGACATTACAATTTTGCCTCACTGGCATATTGTACTTCTCTGCTTGTCTCACTGACATTACAACATCACATTCAATGAAAAATATAACTCAGGGGATTTCCCTGTTTCAATGAAAACAAAACCTTATTTCTCCCTTTTAAGATAAACAAAATAAATTTTTCAATCAACCTTTAATTGTCTTCAACTCCTACAGTCAATCAATTTTGATCTTCAATATATTTCATACCTCTGCAACACCATTTCAAACTAATTCACCAATTTGACCTTTCTCTCTCTGCAAACTGAACAATTTTTCTTCTCTGAAAATTATAATCTTTAATCACCTTCACTTTCTCTGTCACTTTCACTTTCTCTGAACAAACATTACTCCATCATGATCATTGAAGAATTTCAACATAAATCCCTGAAGAATGATTCTCCATTCCTGCAAAAATTAAATACCAATTCCATCTCCAAAAGAACTTCTTTAAAGATTCTCATGCATTTTCTTTCATCTGCAACTCATCTCTCTCATCTGCCATTCAAAACAAAATCACTATATACAAAAAGAATTTTAATCAAAAAAACCAAAAACTCCAAAAACCTGTTCAACTTCATTCTTATCAAACTTCTCATCTTCTCTCTTACCAACAAAAAAAACATAAAACAAAAAAAATGAAATCCCTTCGTAGACTTCTGCCTTTTCATCTTCTTATTATTTAGAAACTTTCTAAAAACTTACTCTTTCCTTTTCATAAATTTCTATGTTCAAAAATCTCTTAATCTTCGGTTAGAGAAGATAGAAATAGATGCTTTACTGCCTTTTGCAACAAGGAGGACGTCAAGTTTAATCCGGCCAACTGACCGTTTGCCAAAACTTTCTATTTAAAAACCCACCTTTAGATCTTCGGTGCCCGCCAACTGTGGATTCAAACATAACCGTTGATTTTGTGTTTCCCGCGGACCACACAATGCCGACAACCGGCAACCGGGCATCCTAACCAACGGGGCCGGTAAACTCACGACCCGATACCCTTTACATCATCACTTAAAGCCCCGATGACCACTTCTATCGGTCAGTTTAAGTTTAAAACATAAAGTGCATAGACTTCTGACGGGCAATAAGGAAATGGATAAGAAGTGTTAAACACAAAGGTTATAACTAGTTAAGTGTTAAGGAAAAACATATTTACCACTTACATTTTTCTAAACCTCAACATATGTAAACACCTCAACACATATGTAAACACCTCAACCTTGTAAACCAGGCTTCAACTGATCTGCCACTGTCATCAACTTAATATGATGCAAGTTAACTTTTATTAAATGACATAAGCCCTCCTCCTGATTCAATATTGATGCAATGAGTGTCATCTTCTGAAATGACTAAGTCAGAACAAACTCACATAGAATCAACACTGATGTGTCACTGATGTCATTATCATGAAGGACCACTGAAAGATCAAAACTGAGAGATCTAACAACCATTGTCACTGATGCAGACCATATCACTGAACTGAGAAAAAAACATTGCCAGTGATGAAGACCATGTCATATCTCTGATTTCAACTTTACAACATTGATTGCATACTTCTCAACACTGATTTCATAACCTGTCAACTGCATCTTGTGAAAACTATGAAATGCAACATCCTGATATCCTGATATTTTGACATCAATGAAAAGACAACATCCTGAACTGTGAAATGTGCTACATAATTAACCTATGTGCATAGTGTTGTACATAAATGCTTTTGATGCAAGACAGCTTATAGATTAAGAGATAAGGGTCCTCATAGCCTCAGAGATGCATTCAAGATTGCAACAAATTTTGAAAATAACAGAAAAGTATCTGGTAAGACAAACAGAAGAGATGATGTAAAAATTCTGCAAAATCCAAATACTAAATCTCAAAGTGTTCAAGGAAATACATCTACTTCTAAGGATAAAATAGATAAGTTGACGACTATTGTCAAGGACCTAGGTTATAGAATGGCTAAAAATGAAAAGGGAATAGGTCCTGATAGGCAGGTTTATCAGAGGCAAGAAAGAAGACCATCATTACATGACATGCCATATCATACCAATTAGCATAATGGTAAGCCTATTCTTCTGCACAGCAATACAAATCCAAGAGCTTAGAATATAAAGGAAACTCCTGATCCTTTGAAGAAAGCTATAAATATTGTTAATGACACCCCATGGTGTATAATCTGCCAAATGCCTCATTCACAATCACAATGTATGATTGCTCAGTCTCTATATAATAATGTTGTTGCATGTGATGAATGCAATGAGCCGCATTGTATGGAGGATGATAATGTCAATATGTTGTCTACAAATAGAGGATACTCTTCTCATGATGCTAATGCAAGTGTAGATAATGAAATTTAGGTCTGCCAACAGTTCCCATATGATGAGGATGGAGAGGACAATTATGCCTATGCTCAGGATTCACATAATTTCCTGAGTAATTTGAGGAGACCTTCAGATGAAGAAATTAGAGCCCTCATAGCAGTAGTAGTAGCTCAAGTCAAGAGCAATTACAATCTCAGAGGTAAGGCTCAGGTAAGTGGTACACCTCAACCAGAGAACACTTTTGTGAGCCAACCAGTGCAAAATTATCAGGGGACTGAAACATATAAGAAATAATGGAACAATAATAAACAAGGTTTTAAGCAAAAAATAGGTTACGATTCTCAAAAAATAGAAAACACAGTTCCCCAGGTTGAGGATCAGAGTAGAAATTCTCAGAGCAAGAATAACAGTCAAGAAGCCATAAAAACTAAGTTTGGATCATCTCAGGATAGAGGTAAAACGGTGGAGCAAGCTACAACTATCATACAAAATTATGCTCCATTCGACATCACTCAGGTCTTGTCTCAAATAAAAGTCTCTGTTCCACTGATGGAACTGATGAAAGTAGAAGAATTTAAAAATAAAGCAGTATCCTTGATTTCAGGTGTACCCTATCAAGCTAAGCTGAATGATGAACCTCAGGGCAAGAAACAGGCCTTGTGCATTGACGAAGATGAAGTTCCTGAAGTGTATTTGGGGATGACCATGAGAAAGTGACCTTCACAAGTGGAGCCATTTTATGTCTCACTTGTTATAAATGGAAAAATAATTAAGAACTATATGCTTGACTCAGGAGCATCCACGAATATCATGCCTTTGGCCATCATGCAGCAAGCTGGATTAAAGATAGATAAGGCATGTGGGAAGTGCTATGCCATGGATGCTAGGGAGGTACCTGTCATCAGAATTATGAAAGATGTAGATTTCAGACTGGCAGCATATCCTGAAAAGACCTACAAAATGAACATAACAGTTGTTGATATCAAGCCACAGTATGGCATGTTGCTGTCAAGAAGGTGAGTAGCATTGATTGGTGGGAGTATGCAATTAGATTTGTCATATGCTATGATCCCTATGAATGGCAGGGATGTCAAACTGATTAGAGAAGAAAGGTCATCAGAGACAGTAGAGGATCAAGAATCAGAGGAGCATATATGTTTTGTGGATACTAACTGTGATAATTTCAGGGTTGTCTCAGATGATAAAGGAGATAAAGAGGGAAACATTTGCATTCAAGAATTGGATCAACAGGGTCTGTGGACTATGTATTTCGATGGAGCTTGTTCAAAGGAAGGCTCTGGTGCTGGAATTGTATTTCTATCTCCAACTGGTAAGCTTCTAAAATTCTCTTTCTTACTGAAGTTTGCCTGTACAAATAATATTGCAGAGTATGAGGCTCTGTTATTAGGATTGAATGTAGCTCTGAAGCATGGAATGAAGATGTTAAGAGTATTTGGTGATTTAGAGTTAGTTGTTTCCCAAGTGAGAGATAAGTATGCATAAAAAAAAAAAGATTAAAACGATATAAGCATGCTATTTGGGATACACTTGAGTTGTTCGATGCTTTCTCAATAAATTGGATAGAAAGACCAAAAAATGTCAGGGCAAATTTTCTAGCTAATGTAGGTATAAGGCCAGATGATATAACTCTATCAAATGTAACAAATGTTGAGGTCAAACTCAGACCTGCAATGCCAGATAATATATGCAGCTAGCAAGTGTTTGATGATGATAAAGATTTACTGAGATTTCTGCATTGTATTGATGAATATGAGAACCAGGAAATGGATTTTCAGAATTTTGTAGAGGTAGTAGATGGGAAAGAAACTCTCTTAGGTAAGGAAGTAATTTAGCTAAAAACAAATAAAATCCCTAGAGGGCTAGTTGCTTTAGAGAGAGTTTTTGACAATAGGGACCAACTCGTCACAAAGTCATCTCTAACAAACAAGAATGATTTAGAAGAGATAAATTTGGGGACATCTCATGCTCCCAAAAGGGTATACATTGGCAAACAGCTCAAACCACATATCAGATCTATGCTGATTGCATTACTGAGAAAGTATAAACATGTTTTTGCTTGGTCTTATGAGGACCTAAAAGCTTATAGAGAGGATTTGTTCCAACATGAAATCCCTTTGAAGCCTGGAGCTAAGCCGTTCAGACAAAAATAGAGGCCTATCAACCCAACCTTGGCTCCAAAAATGCAAGGAACCAGGATAAGGGCAAACATGGTAAATTTGAGCCCTTATGGGTGGGCCCATACCAAATCAGCGACACTCATGGAGGAGATTCTTACTTTCTCTAGGCCCTAAGTGGTGAATTTTTGGAATTGCCTGTGCACGGTCAGTTCCTAAAGTTCTACTTCTTGTAATGGTTGTCTTGCGTGCACGTTGTAAACTAAATGTAAATATTTTGTACATGCCTTGTATAGTCGGTCGCATTTTGAGTTTTGGGTTTTGTCTGGTCTGCCCCATTGTGGTCTGGTCCTCACTACAGTCTTGCGCCTGAACGTCCCCAATCGGAGCCTATATTACTGCTTGTATGAGCAGTCTGGTTTCAATTGAACAATGCAAAAAATTAGTTAAGGTACAAGTGTCTTTGTATATATACAAAGGTGTTTGTATATGCATGCAGGTCAAAATGTGTGTTGGCGGGTGAAAAATCTCCATCGGGCTTCAAAAAATGGTAAAATGAGTTGTATGCATTTCTAAATGCATATCGGGTTGCATATACATTGGGGGAATCTTCTAAAAGATTTTGAGAATCTTCACCATTTGTATATCAGCCCTGCTTGTATATCGGGCTTGTATGTGGAACATGCAAGAGAAATATACAATGAAAAATGTACAAGGGTGAATGTATCTCTAATATACAAGTCAACTTGCAGGCATTCAAAGATGTAAGGAAAGTATGCATTCATCGAATATTCCATCGTAGATTCTGCGGTTGTATAAAGGGGTTTGTATATTTGTGTTTGTATATTTGACATACAAACAAATATACATTTGCTACAGTGTGGCAAAGGTGATGCATGTGGTAGGGCCCGCGGGCATATACAAATAGGTTTATATTTTCGGCATGCAGGAGAAGCAGATACAAGGTTGAATGTATGTTTGACATACATTGGCGACATACAAGAGGGACTCTATGTCACATATCCTAACAGATTCCTTGCTTGTATGTTAGGGGATTTGTATGTTTGCATATACAGTCCGATATACAAAAAGAGAGACATGCAATCCGGACGCGATGGAGGAATAAGGTGCAATGAATGAAATTTGGTGTCCATGGGTTGTATAAAGCGCTTGTATATGCTAATATACAAGCCGATGTGTGGTAAAAGGGATACAAGCCAGATTTGAACCAATTTTCAAATTGTTCTATAAACTTTGGGGTCCGCCTTGTATATCAGACAGTTGTATATGCATTTTGCATATACAAGGATTTTGAAAGGTGAACAAGTGGTGTTTGTATACGCATTTCAGTACGCATATGCAAAAGCGATAAAGGCAAAATAAAGGTGCGAAAGGCCAGCAATAGAATCATGGGGTGCCCATGTGGCACGATTTCGTTGGCTGGTGGCTCTTCATACATATTTTGGGACCGTTGATCTCGGCGATGGGTTTTTAGATCGGCAGTCGGGTTTTGAGCTCTCGGCAATGGTTTTTTCCTTGTGTCCATGGTTGTTTTTGAGCGGGATTTTTCCATGGGTACGCTGTTATTATTTCTGGGAGGAGCTGCTGGTGGTTGAGCCATTAATGGCTGGATTGCAGATAGGCATGGGCCGATGGTTGAATGGTCAAGTACCAGGTTTTATGACGTAGAGTCTTCCAGCGGCGGCATAGGGCTCGAGCTTAACCACTCCTCGCCCTCCTCTTGCTTCTTCTCATTTTGTCCCCTGCTGCATTTATTATTTTGAGCGCCATCTCTGGTGCATTGTCTGGCGGGAATTTTGACCTTATCATGTAATTAATTTCTGTGAAGTACACTTTCTTATTGTTTTAAGCAAACGGTGTTACTTTTTTTTGGGTTGTTGAAAACTGGACAAATTTTGGTGCTGCAGTAGGAATACAACTTTCTGGTGACTCTATTTTAGGTGTCTTTGTGAGTTTATGAGTTGTATGTTGTGTGTATTATGCACAGAATTATCGATTTTATGTTGATTTAAATAAGTAATGCTTTATTGCATGTGTTTTGTTATTTGTCTCCAGACTGAATGTATTTTTCTTCTGACTCTGAACATCTAAGGAGTGTTATAGATTCTAGAATATAGGTTTTCTATATTGAATATTTAGTCTATTACTTCTGCTCAAGGAGTAGATTGAATGTTTTGGATTAAGTGTTGAGAAGAATACATTGCAGTAGGGATGTTTGTAAGTAGAAATAACTAAATACTCTCTCTTGGGTATTGTCTGTAAGGTAGACATTTTAGAAACCCCTTGAAATCTGATTATTGTCTTGGGTCTGTGGTAAACATTCACATATATATGTCTACTAACTCCAAGCCCTGGATAGGCACCGATCTGGTCTGGTATCTCTGTTGTAACCCAAAGTCCTAGTTTTACATCCATATATAAATCAAACTCAAACTTCATATACAAACCTTTAGGATTTTAGAAGTAATTTTAGGACCCAAAATCTTCTATCTACAATTGAGCATAGGCCCAAAGCTAGCCCCTTTGCACTTATTCCACAGTTTTGGTCAGCATCATAGAGGATTTATGTGCTTTGTTTCAACATCCGAGTAGTTTCATGTGCATATGTTGTAGATGTTAAATAGGGAACACCCCCCTTGGTTCTGCAGAGCCTAAAGAAGAAGAGGAGATATCTATAGAGTCTATCTCCTATACTGTTAGCCACTGGCCCAGGAATCCTATTGATCATTGATGGCTACCTTGTAAGGACAACTGGGAATAAGCATCTAGTCAGATTAGGAGGTAACACATCCTCCATTAAACAACTTGCACACCCACATCATTCAATTTACTTACAGAAAGAAGGTTTTGTGTCAAACCAGGGATACACAAAACACCATTGATTCCCTTTACTCATCCATTAGGGAATTGAATCAAGATTCTTCCACAGCCAACAATATCCATGTGAGAATCATCACCCAAGTACACCTTTCCACCATCGTATTGTTCATACTTTGAAAACCAACCCTGATACGAGGTCATGTGAAAAGATGCACCAGAGTCAATAAGCCACATATCCTCAGATGCATGCATTTCCAAGGCAACAACAAATGCTTCTCCTTCATCCTGAGAGGACTTGTTAGAATCTGAATCATAATTCTTCTTCTTTTTCTTTTTCTCCTCCTTGCACTCCTTGTGGAAGTGACCAGGTTTGCCGCAGTTCCAACACAGGGCCTTGGAATTTATGGGAGACTTAGATATCCCATGGGATTTGGATCTTTCTTTTTATTCCTTCTTCTTATCCTTTTTCTTTCCCTTCTATTTAGATCTACCATGAACCACAAGAGCCTCCTTAGCCAATTTGGAAGACTTTCTCTGCATTTCTTCAGACAACAGTGAAGAAACCACTTCATCCATCTTGAAGGTGGAAGTGGTACTCCCAATGGCCATAACAAGGTGGTCCCATGAATCTAGTAAGGAACATAGTAATCTCATACATTGATCCTGCTCCTCCATCTTCACACCAACAGAAGTCGACTGGGAAATAAGCATATTGAATGTATTTAGGTGATCGGCGACAGATCCTCCATCTTCCATCCTTAGATAATACAATTTCTTTTGCAAGAATAACTTGTTCACCAGGGATTTAGCCTGATGAACATCTCCAAGCTTCTTCCAAAGTTCCTTTGCAGTCTTCTCTTCATGGATATTTAGGAGCACTGAATCAGCCAAATAGAGTTTTATCAAACCCTTAGCTTTTCAATCTTTGCGATCCTAGTCTTCTTGAGACATTGCCATTAGTTTTGTACTAGATACAGCTTCCCATAAATCCTAATCTACAAGCATGTCCTCCATTTTGAGTTTCCACAACTCAAAATTACTGCCATTAAACTTCTCTATCTCAAACCTCCCAGATGTCCTCACCATCTCTTACCTACAACAAAGATTTCAAAATCCTCTGCACAAGCTCCCACTCAAATGAAAATTAGCTCAAAAAACCCTCAACCCAACAACTAGAACCAAAGGTGATCAGGCTCTGATACCAACTGGAAGGAAGGAAGGAAGGTACGCAGCAAATGCTTCCTACATTGATCTACTAAGGAAAGATTTATGCAAATTTCAACTTTTACAGTTACATATTAAGATGCACATTAACAGAAAGATAATAACAACTTCTAAATGCAAACACAAAACTCACAACACAAGATATACATGGGGAAAACCCTTTCAGGTAAAAAACACCACACTCCAAAGCCGCCCAATATATTATTCAGGAATCACGAATATTACAATATACTTGTAGAGAAAGATTTTACAGGAGTATATCCAACAAAAGATTTAAGAGGTAATTCGACATTTATAAGATTCTTACATACAATCTCCATCTCAAGTTCCTAATATAGAGGAGATACAGTATAGTACACCGCCAACGATAATTACAAAACCATGAGCTAAAACCACCCAAAAGTGGTGCCCAAATTATCTCCAATCAAAGATGCCTTGTGATGTGACAAACCACACACCAACAAATGTAACTCTCCTCTTTATAGCTCTTTTATGTGTCCAACACGTTTTTACATTTCCCAAAACAGAAGGTCCAACTTCCAGAGGCCATAACTTTTGATCCGGGTGTTTGATTGACAAACCATTTAATGTGTCAGAAAGCTCATGAAGAGATATATCACCCTATAACCTGCTACGCCATTTATGACAATTTTTGGACGTTTAGAGAAGTTTCAATTCCAGTAATTGAGTTCAAAGACTTTTTCCAGCAGTTTCAAAAAATAGAAACTTTAATACCTTGGGATCCAGATATGATCTTGAGATGAAACTCACCCGAGATGTTCACTTAGCTATTCCGCACCTTCTGGGAAAAATTTTAGGTTAATCCAAGCTCAATCAAAGGACTTACTAAAAATAGTAAGTCTCACTATTTTTAGCTTGTTTGGAAACTTTTGGAAACTTTGAATGTTCCAGACCATTCTCCAAGATAAAGGGTATTCAAAAAGACCAAAACTGGGAAGAATAGTAACTTTTAGAAGTTGCAAGGTTGAGACACTTTTCTTAACACTGCCAACCTTGGTGAATGTTTCAAGGTTGATGATTGATATAAATAAGTGTAAAGGATTTGTGTGTAAGTGGGTGTGTGCAAGGATGGTGATGTTTGTGTTGTGAATTTCAATCAGAAGGAGCAAGGACTTTCATGTGGTAGAAGACCTAATGCAGTAACCAGAAGTCATCTATAATTTTCAGAGAAGCTACAAAGGTGATGATTGTTGTGCTTCATTGGAACTAAATTCAGGCATGTGGTAGATACTATCATATTAGTTCATGGTATTGAACCTTCTCTTTTTTTCTTCTTTCTTCAGTGAGCAGTGAGTTAACTTGCATAGTGAGTCCACCAGTAGTGAACCTTCCTTTCTTTTGTAAGGCAGTGAGCCTCTTTTTAATTCGATATTGATACTACATTATATTGTGAGCTAATCCTTACCATGGTTTTTCCCTTTTAAGGTTTTCCACGTAAAAATCTAGTTCTCTTGTACATGGTGTTGATGTGATTAAGTTTCTATTATCTATTTTTCATGTTTAATCTTCATAATAGATTAAGGGTTTAAGTGAACTGATGTGGATGTGATTATGTTTGTGAGGGTTTAAATTTTTTGATAAAACTAATTCACCTTCCCTCTTAGTTGTCTTATGCATTCAACACGATCCATCAACTACAATAATTTCTTTTTACTAGTATTGTAATTAATTATTTACTTTCAACAATAATTAATTATTTATTGGCTATTTACTATTTATCTTAAGATTGCTATAGGTGAAAATAAGTGTGCCAAAATCTATATTTGGCTTATGACATATGTAAGAGAATCATCTTTTGTTAGTGCCTTACACATGTTGTAAGGAATCAACTATTATTAAATTGTTATGATAGAGCATCTTATGACAACTTGTAACAAGATGTAAGAGGTATAATGGTGCATTTCTTTGGTCTGTTAGTGGGAATGTCAAGGAGGGGCATTGGGATTTTATTATGACAAATGTAAGAAGGTAATTATTGCATATCCCAAGTAAGGCATTGGATATTTCCCAAATTGGGTGCTATATTCTAGATACTTCTTCTATAAGCTTGTATTCTATTTAACAGAAGCTAGAGGAGAGTTGTGTATGAGTTGAATGTTTTACAAGTACACAGGTGCAGTTAGATTTGATGAAGGAAAGAAGGAAGTGATTGTATTAGAATCTATTTTGAAGATAATATGGACTTGTCCTTTTTTGGTGGAGTTTTTTTCCCACAAGGATTTCTCCACATAAATCTCTATGTTATGTGTTATTCTCTTGAGTTTGTTGATTTATTTGTTGTTGATTTATGACAACTTGTAACAAGGTGTAAGAGGTATAATGGTGTATTTCTTTGGTCTGTTAATGGGAATGTCAAGGAGGGGCATTGGGATTTTATTATGACAAATGTAAGAAGGTAATTATTGCATATCCCAAGTAAGGTGTTGGATATTTCCCAAATTGGGTGCTATATTCTAGATACTTCTTCTATAAGCTTGTATTCTATTTGACAGGAGCTAGAGGAGAGTTGAGTATGAGTTGAATGTTTTACAAGTACATAGGTGCAGTCAGATTTGATGAAGGAAAGAAGGAAGTGATTGTATTAGAATCTATTTTGAAGATAATATAGACTTATCCTTTTTTGGTGGAGTTTTTTTCCCACAAGGATTTCTCCACATAAATCTCTATGTCATGTGTTATTCTCTTGAGTTTGTTGATTTATTTGTTGTTGATTTATGCTAGCTTAAATGTCTATTTTGATATTCCATAGAAAAATTTTAGATTTCCATTTTGTAATGGTTTTCCTTCATTTCTAACATTGAGTTGCATTGGAGTGGGGTTTTTTTCTTGAAAGGGTTTTAGCTAAATAAATCATTATGTTATGGTATATTGCTTTTGTGTTTATCTCCTAGTAATTGTATGATCAGTTTATTTTTTTACACATAACTCATCTCATAGATTAGTGTAGGAAGCATATTTTTCACCTCATCTTCCTTTTAGAAAAGACCTAGACACCAACTTGGGGTATTAAATGTGGTGAGGTCCTCAAGGTCCTAGGAGACTCAATATTTTAGGAAAGATATGTTGAAAGGCACAAGACAATTGAGAGAGGGAGTTGGAGATCAGTTGTATCAAAAACATTAACTTCTTTACACAATATCACTTTCACATTCACTTAATTTATCTCCTTATTCTGTTATGAACATTAAACATGAATAGTAGAATCAAAACATGAACACATCAACACCATACACACATGAACACTAGATTTTTACGTGAAAAACCCTAAATAGGAAAAAAAAGCGGTGAGTGTTAGCTCACAATATAATATAGTAACAATATTGAATAACAAAAGAGGCTCACTGCCCAAATGAAAGGCTCACTACCAAAGGGTGCCTCACTGCTAGGGGTGGCTCACTACCGAGGGTTGGTTCACTACCGAGGGTTGGCTCACTGTTGAGGGTTGTCTCACTACCATGATGAACTGATATAGTAGCCTCTACTCCATGCTTGAGTTTAGTTCCATTGAAGCGTAATATATCTCCTCTTCTCTACTTTGCTTTTACAACTCACACCTTATCTTTGCATCTTCACACAATCATCCTCACTCATGAATTCATTACATACATTTATACCTATCATCAACCTTGGAATGTACATCAAGGTCAACATTACATTCTACAACCATTGGATCTATCTCCAAGGTCGGCATACATACATAAATCAAATTAGGACTAAACCTAAACAAACTTGCAAAGCAAATGAATGAAAGAGGAACACTTCATGGCTTATCTCAGACCCAAATGCATCTTCACACACTTGGACATGCTTCTTCAATCTATGAATCACTTCTGCAACAAGTGTAAATAACCAAGTCAGCTAGAACTAGTGCACAGCTCAAGAATACTTAGATACATGTTTTCAAGGGCTTCATTGTAGCTTGTGGATCAAGCACATGCATTCAATACATTTTGGGGACATCCACAAACAACATAAAATCACTTGGGAGCTGACAAATCCAACCGCAATAGATCTCACTTGAGGAAAACAAATATCACTTGAAGACACATCACAGACTGCTTCTCAACAGACACTGTCAAACTCTGTTAATCAATGACTTGCTTTCCGGAGCACCAAATAATAAATCCTTTTAAATGAAGATAGATAAGGATATTCTAAGATTAAGTCCAGAACCGCAAGACTGAAATCCAACCTGCGGATAAATGCAGAGCAAAATAGTATCTCCATGTCACTCTACACATGTTTCCAGGCATAGTCTTCAAACTAGTGAATAGAAATTTTTTTGCATATTGATTTGTACTACCAAATTTTGGATTTATCATCTTCAAACACTTCTCTAAAACATATCTAAATCTCATACTCTGGTCTTCAACATAGAGAAAATGTGGAGCAAAATACTTAGACAGTGTTCTTAACATGACAACTCAAACAATCAACAAACAACAATATCGGAAGATACAATTGGCACTAATGACAACACAAACATGTTGACATCAATGACAACACCAGTTAGCACATACTTGAAACAATCTCCCCCTTTGTCATTGATGGAAACATATGATGTGAAAAATTGAATGACAATTCTACAACAGGACTCCCCTTTCTTTTTACACATCTGAACTCTTTCTCCCCCTAAGTTTTTCACATGATCTCTCTCCCCCTTTAACATCAATGGAAAAGGGAATCACATCTCGTCTATTGCACATACTTGCACACTACTGCTCTAATTAGATTGAAATCATTCTTTACTCCTCCTGAATGCAACAATCATCTCAAACCACTACTTGCTCCCCCTGAGAGGTAGCCTCCAACATCAGTCCAAAAAGGAGAAATGTACTTTGAAGGACACTGGACTGATGCATCTTCTTATGTATCTAGTTCAAGGAAGGAGGAGCAATAACCCTTAATTTCTCCCAAAGATACTCAAATGTGTCTTTTGGAAGAGATTTAGTGCATATATCAGCAACTTGATCTTTTGTAGGCACATAATCAAGCTTCACCTCATTCTCTGCAACTTTCTCTCTCAAAAAGTGATACTTAATTGAAATGTGCTTTATCTTTGAATGCACCACTGGATTCTTTGAAATATTTATGGCACTTGTGTTATCACAAAGAATAGGAATTGGCTCATCATACTCAACTTTGATATCCTTCAAGGTCTGCTTCATCCATAACACCTAAGTACAACATGATACTACAGCAATATATTCCACCTCTGCAGTAGACAAGGATAGAAATTCTTGTTTCTTGCTATGCCAAGACACTACCCTATCTCAAAGGAAGAATGCACCTCCACTTGTGCTTTTCCTGTCATTAGCACATCCAACCTATCTGCATCTATATAGGTACTTAAAGAAAAATCATTGTTCTTAGGATACCACAAGCCATGATCAAGAGTGTCCTTAAAATACTTGAATATCCTTTTTACTGCCATCGCATGTTATTCTCTAGGATCTTATTGAAATCTGGCTACAAGATAGACTGCATGCATGATATCTGGTCTAGTAGCAATCAGATAAAGCAGTCCTCCAATCATTGATCTGTACTTTCTTTGATTAGCCTTAGGAGATTCATCATTCTTGCTCAATTTACAGCCAGTAACCATAGGAGTGTATACCAATTTAGAGTCCTCCATTCCAAACTTCTTCAACAATTCCCTAACACACTTTGATTGAGAAATGAAAATGCCTTTATCAGTCTGATTGATTTGTAATCCAAGAAAGAAGTTCATCTCACCACACATAGACATCTCAAATTCCTTTTGCATTTCATTTGCAAACTTATTGCACATCTCTTCATTTCCACCAAATATGATATCATCCACATAGACTTCAATAATCAAGATCTGATCTTTGCTTTCCTTGATATACAAATTACTATTTATGGATCCTTTACTAAAACCCTACTACAACATATACTTATCTAGTCTTGCATACCAAGCTCTGGGAGCTTGCTTCAAACCATACAAAGCCTTCTTCAACTTGCATACCATGTCTGGTTTGTTTGATAACTAGAACCCATTCAATTTCTCTATGCAGACCTCTTCTTCTAGCTCACTATTCAGGAAGGCAGATTTCACATCCATCTGATATACCTTGAAGTTTTTATGTGCTGCAAATGTAAAAAAAAGTCTAATAGATTTCATTCTTACCACTAAAGCATAGGTTTCTTCATAGTCAATTCCTTCCACTTGTGAGTAGCCTTTACACACAAGTCTTGCCTTGTTTCTCATAACTTCTCCAACTTCATTCAATTTGTTCTAGAAAACCCACTTTGTTCCAGTCACATTCTTGTTTACAAGTCTAGGGACAAGTTCCCAAGTCTTATTCTTCTCAATCTACATTAATTATTCTTCCATTGCCTTAACCCAATGCTCATCATTGCATGCTTCATTTACTATTTTACGTTCCACCTTTGAAAGTAGATAGAGATTTACTTGTTATTCTATAGTCCTGCTTCTTGTCATCACACCTTTCCTTTTGTCACCAATAATCTGATCTTTAAAATGATCTCTTTGCACATACCTAGGAGTTTTAGGAATTCTTACCGGAGCTTCAACTTGAACTTCTTCTTCTTCTGGAGCAACTTGCACTTCAGTCTGAATTTCCTTTTCTTTGTCTTTTTCAACCTTTTTTGTATTAGCAGATCCATCTGACTCATATCCATCTGGTTGAATATCTTCATCTACCTTCACATTTGCACTTTCAATGGTCTTTTGCAGTCTTTTGTTATAGCACTGGCAAGCCTTTCTCTTAGTAGAGTACCCAAGGAATATGCCTTCATCACATCTAGTATCAAACTTTCCTAATTCTTCATCTCTTCTAATGTAGTATTTGCTTCCAAAAACATTGAAGTATTTGACAATAAGACTTCTACCACACCATAACTCATAAGGTGTCTTTGTTTCTTCTACTTTGATTTGTGCTCTATTCTAAATGTACACAGTAGTGTGTATTGCTTCTTTCCAATATACTTTCGGTAGGTTTGCTTCCTTGATCATTGTTCTAGCAGCTTCTTGAACAGTTCTATTCTTCCTTTCAACCACTCCATTTTGTTGAGGAGTCCAGGGGGGGCAGACAAATGTCTCTTTATTCCATGTTCTTCACAAAAAGCATTGAATTCACTTGAAGTAAACTCACCACCTCTGTCAGACCTTAAGCATTTGATTCTCAAATCCAATTCATTTTCAACCATATCTTTGAATGCCTTGAACTTATCTAGTGTTTTTGGTTTTTCTCTAAGGAAAGTAACCCACTTGTCATTATTGAAAAATCATCAATAAGAAGCATGAAATACCTTTCACCTTGTAGACTTCTTATTCTTGTAGGACCAAACAGGTATGTATGCACCAACTCCAGCAAACTAGTAGAGGATTGTTCTTTGCTCTTGAAAGTAGTCTTTGTCATCTTCCCAAATTGAAATTCTTTGCATATAACATTGGTAGGCTTCACAATCTTAGGTAGGTCTCTTATAGCTTGACCAGAGCTTATTCTCACTAGATTATTAAAGTTAATGTGACACATTCTCCTATGCCATAGCCAACTTTCATCTATCTTAGCCAACAAACAACAATTTTTAGTACCTTTCAAATGATAAACATTACCATGAGTCTTCTTACCAGTAGTAATTAAGGTTCTAGAGCTATTCTTTATCTTACACCCATTGTCCTTGAACACAAGATTATATCCTTTGTCACACATTTGTCCAACACTTAGAAGATTATGCTTTACACCCTTGACATAAAGAACATCATCTGTATTATGCTTGCCATAAAAAATAATAGATCCTTTTCCACAAATCTTACCAGCTACGTCATCACCAAACCTAACAAGTCCTCCATCATTATTTTCAAACTTAACAAACTTACTCTTATCTCCTATCATGTGGTTTGAACATCCACTGTCAATGATCTATTCATCTTCCTTTTCAGCATGAAATGCAAATAACTCTCCTGGACTTCCTTCCTTCACATAACTTGCAAGATTAGTAGAAACAAGTTCTTCTCTAAGTGCAATAAACAAACATTCACTACTATTACTATCATCAGAATCAAGTTCATCATCAGTTACACCATCATCATCTCTAACATAGTAACTCTTTCTTACCATTTTTCCTTTATCTTCATTGTTTTTGAACTTCAAAGCTCTGTCAGGACATCTTGAAGCATAGTGACCAATTTACCACAATTGAAACATTTGAAAGGTAACTTACCTTTGAACTTTCCTCTGCTGGCTCTTTTCATTCTGCTTGCAAATTTTGCCTCAAGTTCTTCAAAATTTTCTTCATCTGACTCCACAACATATTTATCTAATCTAGCAATCTTTTCTTCCTTAGCCTTAAAGGCAGACTCTATTTTCACAGGGCCATCAGTAGTACCAAATTCTCTCATCTCAAAAGCAGTCAATTTGCCAAGCAATTGATCTTTTGAAAGTTTCCCATATCAAACAATTCTTTAATGGTAGATACCTTATGACTATAATATTTGGGAAGAGTTCTGAGTATCTTATCTACAACATCCTCATCCTTTAATTTACCACCAAGACCCCTAATGTTGTTGATAACTTCATTAATCTTCTGTATGTAACTTGTTATGTTCTCATCTTTAGCCATTCGCATGGTTTCATATGTGGTCTTCAAGTTCTACAACTTAGCCTTCTTGATAGGTGCATCACCTTCATAAATTTTCTTCAATTTGTCCCAAATCTCATGAGCAATTTCTAGATCCACAACTTTTTCCATTTAAGTGTTAGACAGGGCATTTAATAGAGCATTTTTTGCTTTATGATTAGTCTCAAAATCTTTAATCTCTTCATTAGACTGTGGACCATCTTTAGGTACTGTGTATTTGTCTTTAACCATTGCCCAAACATTATAACCAATAGAAATAAGATAACTTTGCACTCGTACCTTCTAGTAAGCAAAGTCAAATCCATCCAACTGAGGAATGTCTTTCTTGTGTGCCATCCTAGATCTACCTTAAGTTGTTAGGCTTTCTTCCAAGGAACCTCGCTCTGATACCAATTGTTGAAAGGCACAAGACAACTAGGGGGTGAATCAGTTGCATCAAAAACTTTAACTTCTTTACACAATATCATTTTCACATTCACTTAATTTAACTCCTTATTCTGTTATGAACATTAAACATAAATAATAGAATCAAAACATGAACACATCAACACCATATACACATGAACACCAGATTTTTACGTGGAAAACCCTAACAAGGAAAAACCATGGTGAGTGTTAGCTCACAATATAATGTAGTAACAATACTGAATAACAAAAGAGGCTCACTGCCAAAGGGCTCACTACCTAGGGCTCACTGCCCAAATGAAAGGCTCACTACCAAAGGGTGGCTCATTGCCAGGGGTTGGCTCATTACCAAGATGAATTGATATAGTAGCATCTACTCCATGCCTAAGTTTAGTTCCATTTAAGTGCAATATATCTACTCTGCTCTATTCTACTTTTACAACTCACACCTTATCTTCACATCTTCACACAATCACCCTCACTGAAAAATTCATTACAAACATTTTACCTATCATAAACCTTGGAATGTACATCAAGGTCAACATTACATTCTACAACCATTGGAACTATCTCCAAGGTCGACATACATACATAAATCAAATTAGGACTAAACCTAAACAAACTTGGGGAGAAAATGAATAAAAGAGGAACACTTCACTGCTTGGCTCAGACCCAAATGCATCTTCACATGCTCAGACATGCTATTTCAATCCATGAATCACTTCCACAACAAGTGTAAATAATCAGGTCAGCTAGAACTAGTGCACACCTCAAGAACACTTATATGCATGCTTTCAAGGGCTCCATTGTAGCTTGCGGATCAAGCACATGCCTTCAATACATTTCGGGACATCTAAGAACAATATAAAATCACTTGGGAGCTGACAAATCCAACCGTAATAGATCTCACTTGAAGACAACAAATATCACATGAAGACACATCACAAACTGCTTCTCAACAGACACTGTCAAACTCTGTTAATCAAAAACTTGCTTTCTAAAGCACCAAATAACAAATCCTTTGGAATGAAGATAGCTAAGGATATTATAAGATTAAGTCCAGAACTGTAAGACCATAATCCAACCTGCAGAGAAATGCGGAGCAAAATACTATCTCCTTATCACTCTACACACGTTGCCAGGCATAGTCTTCAAACTGGTGAATAGAACGTTTTTTGCACAGTGATCCGGACCACCAAATTTTGGATTTAGCATCTTCAAATACTTCTCTAAAACATATCCAAATCTCATACTCTAGTCTTCAACACAGAGAAAATGTTTAGACAGTGTTCTTAACATGACAACTCAAATAATCAACAAACAAAAATATCAGAAGATACAGTTGGCACTAATGACAACACAAACATATTGGCATCAATGACAACACTAGTTAGCACATACTTGCAACAAGATAAAGCTCAAAAGGGGCCATCAAGTGGTTGGTGGTTTAAGTCAAGAAAATATTTGAGGCATAAGATTCAAGAGGAATAAGATGGGAATCTGATATAGGTTATGGATAAGGGAAAAATTAAAAGGTTTAATTAAAATTAAAATAAGAGGTAAGGGAATATGGGAGATGGGAAAAAATTAAACAAGGGGGATGAAAAAATAAATTAAAAGGGAAAATAAATAAACAAAGTGGGTCAAGAGGGTATATGGTGAAGAGAAGGATATGAAAGGCTTTGGAGATGGAAAAGGGAATCAAACCAAGATCAAAAGTCACAACAAGGGAAAGGGAATAAATGAGCACAAAAGTATAATAATGGAATTACAAAGTATGCAATTTCCATTATTACATTTTGATGCCACATCTTTACTATGATCATTAGAATAATCATACAGGAGCCCTCATTTTTCTCACTACCCTGAAAAGGATCAACAATAATGAAGGTGAAGGATTGCTACCCATAGTAACAAACACCAAAGGGAAATAAATAACAACCTCAAAAGGACCCATATGGAAAATAAATCATTGTTTGCAAATAATTATGCCATCAAAATTGTTTATGTAAGAAACAAAATACTACTAGCAAATGCAATGATCATTAAGCCCTAACTTTCACTACCCAATAAGAAGAAATGTCTACTTGCTAATCAAAACAACATTCACACATGGGTTTAGGAATATGTTGTCTATTATGGAGATAAATCCACCATCATGAATGGAAAGGTATAAATCCACCACCAAGGATTTGGAAAGGTCATCTATGCTGCTAGGAATGCAAGCCATTAGCAAGGGGGGAGGGGAATGGTCACCCATACACTACCAATACATGAAAAAACCTACCTAGAAAGGAAATGGTTGTGTTCATGGGAAAGAGAGAATCAACTATCACCATGACAAGGGAAAAGTCATGCCCAACCATTTCCCAATGCACTTGTCTATCAACTATCCCTTTGACTTCCATTCTAAAACCACATGAGCTTCTATACCCCTTTTAGTTTATTCCACTTCTTCTTCCGTTGTTGAGTCCTCTTCCATGTTAGCATGCCAAGATGCTTCTTTAGTTACATGTTGTCTTGGACAAGTTAAGAATTCAAATATGAGGTTGCAAATCATCCCCATCATGTCCACACATACCAGCATGCCAAGTGTAACACATGCTATCTATCCTAAAGGTTTATCAACTTCTCCACCCACATGACACAAATAGTACCTAACCACCTTGACACACATGTACTTCATTTCACTATGTATTAAAACAACAAGAACTGCTCTCACTACATTAACACCAAGAACTTGTAAAGCAATTCCAAGGTAAAATTAGCCCTAAATTTTCATTTTAATAATGTTTCATCTTTACTATTTAAAGCCTTTAGAATATAATCATCAACATTAAAATTTTACAATCCATATGTTTCGCTTTTTTATAATTCTTTATAAATACATGATTTCAAAGTTCAAAAAATCATGAACATACATAATAGAAACATATAGTAATATTACTTTTATATCATTAAATTATATATAAATATATGGAAATGAAAGTAAACTAAAATTTCTCCACTTTGGATGAAGCTACTCACGTTATTAAGCGTAACGGTAATATAAAATGGCCTTATAATAGTTTAGTGTCTCAATATGAGTCCTAGTTAGGCTTTGTGTGTGTGTGTGTGTGTGTGTCCACAAAAAGTCTAACTAGGACCCATGCACAAAAAGCCTAACTTGGACTCACATAGAGACACTAAACTATTATAAGGTCATTATATAATACAAACATTCTGGTAGGTCTTTGTGTAGGGGAATATATATGTCTATCTTTTAAACAAATTTTCCTTCTTGTCTATTATGGAGCTCTATTTTACTCACATTAAAAAATATCTATAGTGATGTAGCTCAAAAGACAAGGTGGAAAGAAGAATCTTTATATATATATATATATATATATATATATATATATATATATATATATATATATATAGGTAGGTAGGTCTTTGTGTGGGGGAATATATATGTTTAATCAAGTTTTCCTTCGTGTCTATTTTGGAGCTCTATTTTACTCACATTCAAAAATATCCATAATGACTAGCTCAAAAGACAAGACCGAAAGAAGAATCATACATATAAACATTCTGGTAGGTCTTTGTGTAGGTGAATATATACACACATCTTTTAATCAAGTTTTTCTCCTTGACTATTTTTGAGCTCTATTTTACTCACATTCAAAAATATCTCTAATGACGTAGCTCAAAAGACAAGACAGAAAGAAGAATCTTTCTTTCTAGGCTAAGCTCTGGAATTCACCACAATAATTTTATGTCCCTAAAAATATACGATATAAAATCATACAGTGTTTATCATGTGGCATTCCAACGATTTTCTTTCACGGGCCCCGGCCTTCCTCCGACAAGTGCTGCCCTCTTCTCATCTCCTATCAATGATACGGAATGTTAAAGACCACACAGTCCCTTGAATGATAATAAATTTTATTCTCGACGATAACCATATATACTGATAATGATGTGGAATCTCAAAGCACTTCATTTGCAGTTGCGTGTCAGATTTGTTATAATCTGTGACGTGTTATACAGTGTATGGAGACCCCAAAAGTAGATGTGTAATGAGAAAATGTGACAGTAAATGTGATGTAACAAAGAGAAAATGTCTCATTAGAAACGCAATGCATTAAGTCAAAAAGGAAAGACGAAAAACATGGCACTGAATAAAACACCGTTCACTCGGACTCTAACAATAATTTGACAGTTGCCATCTTGCTGTGGATTGTAACAGAAAACTTTTAACTTCAAGTCACAACAATTATTGTTACTTGTGGCTACAAAAGGTAGGCATAAAATGGCCACAATTAAATTTGTTCGCCTTCTATGTTGATGATAAGATTGTGGTTCTCTATAGAAAGCCATAGGTTAGAAAAAAAAAACTTTCTTCAATTTGGCTTAGTTAATCAATTTAAGGTTGAATGTCTGAGTAGCTTTAGTACACCTGTCATAAAGAGCCGGTACACTGCACTTTATATTAGGGTGGCTCAGATTGTAAATGTTACATAGTGTGTCGGTTGTTTAAGTTCTTCCTTTCAAATATACAATCATTTTAAAGAGGTTAACAATGAGGTGTTTCTAATAAAAAATGTTTTTTTATCAAGTTACTTCAAGTTAAAAGGTTTATTATTTGTTGAAGGTGAAAACATAATCTCATTTAGAGCACTTCCCTTTTGCATTCACTTTTCTCCTTTCATATCACAACCTTCCCATGTCTCTTCATAATGATGTGATGCCCAAGCTTTATTAATTGTTCTCCAAGTTATTTTGTCCTTTTTGTTCATAGCATGTGGGAAGTGATTAAATAATTGAAGGTTAAGTTTTATTATTTCAAGTTAAATAAAAATATTTAACAAATAAGTTGTATATAGTGGTTAGTCCTTGATATTACAATATGCTTGGAAATTAGTTGATTTGATTATGTGTTGTGATGAAAATTTTTGTAACGTAATAAATGGTCATGAAAAGTTTTTTTTTTTTGTTATGCATTAGGAATTATATGTTTTGGTGGTTCAATTAGTTTTTATAAAAGATTCATTTATACATATCAAAGCTAAAGTCTCCTATGATCATTATTAAATTTAGTTCAAATTTATATTAAGTATTGCATTATTCATAAGAACAATTATATATATATATATATATATGAACACAATATAAATGTACATATAACTTAGACAATATTAGACAATGTAATAATTGTACAATATTTAATTATTATTTCATAAAAGCTGAAAATGATAGGTTAGACACTTTTACTTTTTTCAATATTTCGTCATAAGTGATAACTATTACTTCTTCAAATTATGCATTGGAAGAAATAAGTTTCCAAAATTTTCATCCAATATAATATTTAGTATAAATCGACATTTTGTCACTTTTAATTAAAAATATACATCTTTTACTTTTTACACATTATAAAGAAAAAACTTAAACAAATAATAAATATTTTTTATTGATTGGAAAGTACAATAACTAATAACTTACAAATATCGATTGATATAAGTAGTTTATTATGAGGACTAATAAGATAATTAGTTATTCCTCATTGATAGTTGAAAAAACTTAAAAATAAAGTAAACAAGAAAGAATACACTTTTCCATTTCAACAAATATCCCAATCTCATCAAAATTGATGATTAAAAAAAAAAAGGATTTAAATCAAATATGTTTGAATGCAACAAAGTTACGGAGACTATCATGGACTAAAAATTCCATGATCATGATGAACTAACTTTCTTCACCTTACAAGACTTAAAGCTTATTATGACAAGGACTAATAAGATAATTAGTTAATTGTCATTGATAGCTGGAAAAACTTAAAAATAAAATAAACAAGAAAGAATACACTTTTCCATTTCAACAAATATCTCAGTCTCATCAAAATTGATGATTAAAAAATTACAAGATTTAATTCAAATGCATTTGAATGCAACAAAGTTATGAAGACTATCATGGACTAAAAAATCCATGTTCATGATGGCCTAACTTTCTTCACCTTACAACACTTAAAGCTTATTATGACAAGGACAATAGTAGCATCATGTGGAGTAAAAGATATAACAGGTTTTGATTCTACTCACTCTTTGTGATGGCGAGCATCCACCATCCAAATATACAACATTAGACTCATGATGAGGTAAAGGATCAGTGTATATTTGAATATTTTGATTAGGAGCTACCACTAATTTATTCCCTTTATCATTTACACCAGCAACTTGGATGACATTGGAGTCGATGAGGTCTTGAACTTCATGTTTAAGATGCATACATCTTTTGGTGTCATGGTCAACAGAGTAGTGAAATTGATAAAAGGCCTTCGCATTAAAGGAAGATGATTGCATCTTACTTGGATTGAGACATCTAACAGTTGGAAGCTTTATGAGAATGCTTTGCAAAAGTTGTGTCATGAAAGCATAGAGAGATTTTGATAACAGTGTGAAGTTTCTTATTTTTGGTTTCATTTTGTAAGGGGTGGGAGCTGGAGATGACACTATCACTACATGTTTTCTTATGTTATTTGTCAAAATTTCATTTATCTTGATGAATTTTTTGTTTTGTCTTTTGAAAGAATGATTATGAGAGGCTTTGGATTGACCAACTGGAGTCGATGAGGGATTATACTCATACTAACTAATCGAAAGTTGATAATCACAAAGAGCTATGCAAACATGAGTGAATGAGTCATATTGCATCAACAATATCTTATCACATATATGAGGTTGTAAGTTTTCTATAAAGATTCTTTGCACATCAGCATCTAGAATAGAATAGTGGATTTGTGAGAAGAGGGCTTGATAACGGCCCATCAAATCTTTTATTTTCTCTTTTGTTCCTTGTTTGCAATGAACCAAGTCCACCAAAGAGACTTGAGGTCCAATGTTCACTTGAAAATGCTCAAGGAACTTATTTAACTAATTGTGAAAAATAAGTTATAGAATTAGGAGGTAGCAAGCAAAACCAATCCAAGGATGTGTCCTTGAGTGACCTAGGAAAGAGTTGTGCCAAGATCGCATCCTCAAAGAAGAAATCACTACACATAGCGGTAAAGGCTGCCACATGGTTGTTAGGGTCTCCCTTCCCATTATATTTCTCAAAGCGAGGGGTCTCAAATTTCTTGGGAATTGGAGTTCTTAGGATGGAATAGGACAAAGGGCTATGGATATAATGTGCTATAATACTAGGGTTAGGTGGACTATTGCTTATGTTAACCAATTGTTGTTGGATGGAGGTCATATTTGGCAACAATTAGTTTTTGATGGGATCAGAATCTGAACTAGGTAGAGATTGGAATGAATTGGAAGGACTAGGTGATGGTGTATGAGTAGCCTTTTGGAATGTGATAGGAGGTTTAAATGTAGGTGGAGTAATATTAGGTGTGTAATTATAAGGAACGATACTATAATGGCAAATAGGATTCCCAGTAGATAATCCAACACATGTGGTAGCACTATTACTTGATTGTGTAGTAGTTGTGAGAATAGTAGAAGTATAAGTAGGAATAAGGAGTGTAGGTATAGGTGCCGACACTTGAGTCCCTATTTGATTAGAAGAAGTGACATTGGTGATGATTTTAGTGCAACTAGATGTAGATAGAATGTTGTTGTTCACTATATATGCAAGGCCACACAAGACTTCCAATCCTTCTTGACCTTCAAGCAAAAGACTTCGTAGACTCTCAACAATAAGGATGGCCTCCTCAGCTATGTGTTTCACTCTTACAAATTGTTGAAAATCCTCCATTTCTAATATCTAAATTTGAGATTCAGGAACATGAGCCATGAGGTCATCAATGTTGATGGATTCATCGAAGTTTGATGCTTCAGGAAGATGCGAAGTAGGGATATCAGGAAGAATTGATTGACCTTCTTGTGTGACAAGCCTAGGAATTTGGGGTTCTGATGTATTGGTATAATCGTTATGCAAATCATTAGAACCCATAATTCGATGACTTCTTCACACAAGAATGTTAGAATTGGGCTACCGGGTCACAAAGCTCATAAAGTGTCTATAAGCTTTAGTAACACACAAGATGCACCAATAGAAGAAATGGATGAAGCAAGAGAATGATTTGAATTTTTGTTTAAGTGAAGCAATAATATACCCTTGATGAAATTTAATTCTATTCAAATCCACTTAAATATCAATAATGCTAATGCTTAAATCAAATCCAAATTTCAATGCTTTTTCCAAAATGCAACAACTCAAAATTGTTCCTATCTTCAATTTTCAATGCAAGATGACAATTGTAATGTTGTAGAACTATGAAAAATCAAATTTGGAATGCAAATGACAGTAGAAAATCTGAAATTGAACTATTACTCATAAACCCTAGATTGCAACATTAACTAGGTTTTTACAAAATGCAACATTTTTAACAAATTCTAGCAATGAAAAGGATTCAAATACACAATGTGACACTATGAAATGATTAAATGTTGTAATACCAATTAGATCTGATGAAAAAAATAGAAAATTAACTTATGGCATGATGATCTATCCTTATGAGATGCAAACTTGTGACAAACATGCTTTTTTCTAAGTCTAGAATGAAGTTTTTCTTTTCCAAATTTGAAATGCAAGGATGCAAGAATGTTTTGAATAGAAAGAATGATAACTTATAGTAAACATAACTATTTTAAACAAGCTAACAATGCAATACGATCTGAAGCAACTCGCAAATCTATAAACCCTAGGCTCAAAACTAGCTCAATTTTCTAACAATGTAAGGTTTTCAAACCCTAGTTTTGTACCTATGCAAAATGATTAATGAAGTCACTCCTAATTAGATATTGGGTTATAAACAACTCAAATTTGAAAGAAGAAGGATGCAAAAGTGTAAGAAATGATAGGTTCACCAAAATGTCTATGTGGAAAAGAGTGATCTAGCCTAAGGAGTTAAACTAGGTCAAACCCTCTTCTACAAACATTAGGACACAAACTGAGCTTGGCTTCTACCCAAGAAGGAGAGCCAAACTACAAGGGTTATGTCCTTTTGTTGTATATAGATGAGTCAACCAAGTTCAACCAAGGGAAAGCAAGCAAGCTAAGACAAATGGTCATGTTGCATATGTTGTCATTGATGTCAAAAGAGTGCTAATCATTGATGTCAAAGGAGTGGTGATCAGAAGAGCAGTGATGATGAAAGATATAAGGGATTAGTATCATATGTACATAGTTGTACCTTATCTTTTGAAGTTCATGGATAAGTGTAAGTTGTCAAAGTGATTTAAGTGTTGTCTTAATGTGTTGCATCGGTTGCATATGTTGTCTTTCAATGATATGGGGTCATGATGGTTGGTGCTTGATGAAGAAAGTTGCAAAAAGTTTGAAGAAAATTGCTTAAGTAAATTTCTAGTTATGAAGGGTGTCATAGGTTCAGGAAAATGTACTACATACATTTGCAAATGTAGACATGAGCCTATGGATTGGAAGATAGATAGAAATAGCTATAAGGTATGTGTGGTTTAGTTTTGAGAGCATAAGAACTACTGCAAAGATTTCCATAGTTAGTAGAGTGAAGATAGTGGTGATACATTGTTGTTGCAATCTCAAAGGTATAGAAGAATGCTTTGCATTTCTCTGCACTTGAAGATATGACCTTGTGGCTTGAAGGATAGCTCTAGATATAGATAAGAAGTATGCATAATCGAAGTTTCAAAGCATAAAAGTTACCACATTATTTTTCAGTCAGCTAAGTAAGAACAAGTCATGTTACTGTATAAGGTTATCAAAGGTAGAATAGAAAACCACTGGATTTCACCACACTTTGATGTTTGTCTTTGTTGTTTGAAAGATAAATTCAAATGGTAAGTATGTATGCTCTATTTAGGTTTCAAGTGTTCTAGAGTACCGAAAGTATGTTTTTCCATGTTCTATATCAAGATTGTGTAACCCGACTGTGTAAGGGATATCAACATCAGAGTTTGATTGCTTGCACCAACAAGAAGAAGCATAAATTAGAAAGAGGAGTGTATGGGAAGGATTTATAGGTCATATAGTGTTAGTGGCTTGATTTGCATGGTGATATCTCCCTTCTTCGATACCGCATAGGGTCTGGAGCTAATGTAAGTGTTTGTAATGTTGACATGATGTGTTTGAGTGATTGTGTCGTGTGTATGGAAGTATGCACTAATAGGAAAGCTTGGGAGAAAGTAAATTGGGTCCAGTTGATTCTTTGGTATGAACCGCATAATATAATTTCACTCCTACATTATCGTAGATGATTTGGAAGCCAACAAACAAGGTCATTAGATGTTTCATGTTACACATTTCATTTGAGGCCAATAAAGGTGATGTTTCGTATGCATGTGGAGCATATAAATGAGAGTTCAAGATTGTTGCAAGTAAGAGTAGAGTGTGTTAACAATGATAATCTGAGAATAAGATCATTTCAGATACAGTATGATGATGAAGTGTGGAAAAGATCAATTTAGTTAAGGTCAATACAAAAGTGTTGTTGTTGTAGAGGTATTTTGAGGAAGTTTTGATGTTGTTGTGATAGAGAGGATATACTTGAAGGAATTATGATATTGTAGAGATTGGTATAGTGATTATGTAGAGGGAAATGGCCAAGAAGATAGTAGTACAATAGTTGTAGAGATCAACAGAAGCTTGAGGTTGAAGCAGTTGTATAAATTTGAGAAGAATCATTTGAATCAATCAAGTGTTTTGGTAGAGTGGTGGATGCCTCATCTTGTAAGAGTTGTAAGTGTTTTAGCACCTTAGGGAGTTGGATCTTCCTTTAGGTTGGATCCCATAAAGCTTTATTTTATGGAGTTGTTTCTTCCTTTGGGTTGGAGCCCATAAAGCTTTGTATTAGGGAGTTGGAGCTTCCTTTAGGTTTGGAGCCCATAAAATTCATTGTAAATCTCTTTTTATTTGTGAGGCTAGATTTGGATAGTAGATCCAAGTAGCTTGCTCACTATGGTTTTTCCCTTCCTGGGTTTCCACATAAATCTAGTGTTATGTGCTTGTGTGTTATTTTGTTTCTCATGGTTTCAATGTTTACATTTGATTGAGTGCAACAAAAAGTAAAAATTCTAGCATATACTAATTCACCCCCCTCTTAGTATATCTGTGTGTTCAACAATTGGTATCAGAGCTAACTTCCTTGATATAGTCTAACAGTTAAGGTAGATCTTGGATTGGAACAAATGGAAAATAAAGTTTTGTACAATGATAAGAACCTGCAGAGGATAATGAAGATATGACAGTCATTGATGAAGAAGAATGTGAAGTTGATCTTGAAGGAGAACTCATTTCTACTCTAGAAGATTTGGAAGTAGCAAGGAAAGAAAATGGAGAATATAAGGCTAAGCTTAAAGAATCAGAAGAAGAAATTGGCAACATGAAAGTTCAAATTGAAGAAGGTAAAAGAGTTACAAATTGCCTAAATGCTATGTTCAATGCCAAATTAGATGAATGCTCCAAACTTGAAGAAGAAATTGTCTTTCTGAGGAAGGAATTGGAGAAAGCAAAGGATCAGATAGATAGGAGTCTAAAACTCAAGAAAAGCACAAACAACCTTGATGAGATAATCAGCAATCAAAGACCACTTAAAAATAAAGGGCGGTCTTAGATTTGAGAAAGTTTAGAAGTCAAAAACAAATATTCCTGCAGGCATGTATAAAATTAAAAGGGAAGAACCCTACATTGAAGTCTCTAAGAAGACTGAAGATGAGAAGCAGAAGTTGGTTGATGGCTTCATAAAGGTCAAAAATCTAAAGAAAAGATTCTAGGGTCCTCCTCCTACAAGAAAATCCACTACAACCAGGTACTCTTCATTTTTTTATGGTTATTGTTATTAATGTAATAATTTTGGTCATAAGGTTGTTAATTGTAAAACCAAAACAAGGAGAAATGGCTACTATTATTCCTGCAATAAGGTTGGTTATAAGGCTAATGATTGTATAACTGAGACAAGGAGAAATAGTTATATGAGAAAAAACTTTTTCTTGTCTCTAGCACATAATGTCATATGTTATAAGTGTAATAACTTTGGGCATAAAGCTAGTTTTTGTAGAAGTGGTTTTGTGAAACCACCCATTCATAAAAAGAAGATGGAGGAAACCTTAATCAATAAAAAGAAGGAAATGACAAAGATATGGAGAAGGAAAGCAAAACAAGATAATGAGAAGAAGGAAGAACTTGTGCTTCTACCTTATGTAAAAGACTTCATAGTTGATTAATAAAAGGCATAGAGTTAGGGGGAGCTAACCATTGCATTTTTTAAAACCCCCTAAATGATTGTTGCTTCTACAAATGGAAGCAAGGTACACAGAGGATCCGACATGAAGTTAACAGAAGCGGATGTTAATAAAGCAAGACAATTTCAATACCCTAAATTTTTGGAATGAAAACATGAAATGCAAAGGAATTCTAGATGGAAATAGATATTTGTGAATCTACAAAACTCACCAACAATAAATAACCTAATAGGAAAAAGGTACAATAAATGTGAAAAAGTTAGGGTAAAGTGAAAGTTACTTAAGCTCCATTTGTTCAATCCAATCTCATTCGTATCCAAAGCAATTAGCAATCTTGAAAAAAGAAGTGTGGAAGGCAAAACCCTAACATTTAGAGTGTTTGGAGAAATCAAGAGAAGAAGAGTAAAAATGAAACCCTAGTTATAGATTATAGAGATAGAGATTGTGACACTAGGTTAGTTGATGTTTCTGAGAAGCCGATGCCAAAGTACAAGAAATATTCGTACAAGGCTATGGAAGTGGATAAGGACGAAGCATTTTCAAACATTCCAGCTGATGTCATGTGTACTGAGGATGTAAGGATATACACCCACTCTCCACTTAATGAAATTGATCACATGCAGATTGAGGAGTGTTGGTGCCTGCATGAATATTCAGGTTTCAAGGAATTAATTTTACAGGCACCTTCCCAAAAAATCCAAAAAATTCTAGGTCAGGGTTTCTGTCACCCTGATATTCTTGCGGGGGGTCATCTCTCATATATGACTTGATCTTCTGCCTGGGGGGTTATATTTCAGATATCAGTCATCTTGTGAAGATCACTCCGGTGCTGCTACAAGGTTTCAATATGACCCGATATTCCGAAGGGGAGGTCATGTTTCAAATACCATGTGATCTTAGGCAAGATCACCCCAATGTTGCATTATCACCTCATAATCACTTGGTCCATGAGATGCGGATGTCAATTTTACATGAGGGTCAGTATCTGCCTGTCTAGCAACCTGATTTTCTTGCAGGGGGTGATATTCCAAACATCAGTCATCTTACGAATATCACCCTATTTTGTCAATATGATGGTGACGTCATTAGGATTCGGTGGGGTGCATCATGTGGTCTTCGGCATGATAGTTATTATCAACAGATATGCTAGGGGTCCCACCAGTCACTGATGAGGATATGAATATGATGATGACATGAATATGATGAGGAGGATCATCGGTAAGATGCATGGTATTAGCATAGCAGGAGGATCTTCCTCCGATGCATCAGGTTACGCCAATAGGGTTGGTTATCAGGGTGATATTTCACATCAGGGTGATTGAAGATATCAGGGTGATATTGCATATTAGGGTATCATGCAGGATGTTCGCGGTTGGCGTGGGTCATGATGATGAGGTCTTGGTGGATGGTTCATTGGTCACGCAAGGTAAAATTGCACAACATCATATGCGCTCATGACCTAGTTTATAAAGTGTTGAGGAGGTCACTGCGGGGTGAATGTGGGATAATTAGTTCCCACATGATTTGAAAAGCATGCATCACAGATCTTGGTGAGAAATTTTCAAAAGCACACAGTCTATTGCATTTCCCAAGGCTGTGGGTTGGTATGCCATTAATGGCGGATGTTACAAGGTATGAGTGAAGGCATGGATGGATCAACCACCTGATTGAAGATGTAAATCCCCAGGCGACGGCATAGGGCTCGAGTTCAACCACCCTATCTCTTCCTCTACCTACTGCATTTAATGTTTGAGCGCCATTTCTCATGATGAACTGTATCTGGCAAATTTTGAATTGCCATGTAATTAATGTTGAGTATACCTTCTTATTGTATATAGCAGATGGTGTTACTCATTTGTTGTTGTTGAAAACTAGACAAAATTTTGGTGTTGTGATAAGATACGACTTCATTGGTGGCTCTGTCTTGGCTATCTTATGAGTTTATGAGTCTCATTTTGTATGTTTTTATGCATAAATCTACTGATATCATGCTAATTTAAATGAGTAATGCTATATATTGCATGTGTTCTATTATCTGTCTCCAAATTGAGTGTGTTCTTCTTCTGAATCTAAGCATTTGAGGGGTGTTTATGATTCTAGAATATAGGTTTACTGTGTTGAGTGCTTGATTTCTTACTTCTGATCAAGGAGTAGATTAAATGTTTTAGATCAAGTGTTGGGAAGAATGTATTGCAGTGTGGATGTTGTAAGTAGAGATAATTGAATACTAAATTTTGGGAGGTATATGTAAGGCAGATACTAAAAACCCCCTTGATATCCAGTCTTTGGTATATGTTTATGCTGATCATTCACATGTGTATGTCTATTAACTCCAAGCCCTGGATAGGCACCAGTCTAGTCTTGTATTGAGGTTACACCCAAGGTCCTAGATTTGCATCCAAAACACCAAAATCAATCATAAAACTTCAAAACCAAACCATTAGGACCTTAGAGGTAGTTTTAGAACCAGAATCCTCTGTCTCACAACTGAGCATAGGCCCAAAGCTAGCCCCTTTGCACTTATCTTACAGTTTTGGTCTACATAAAGGAGGATTTATTTGCTTTGTATCAACATCCCAGTTAATCCATAAGCATATCTCATGAATGTTGAATAGGGAATACCCCCTAGGTTTTGCAGAGCCTGAAGAAGAAGAGGAGATATCTATAGAGTCTATCTCCTACACTGTTGGCCCCTGGCCTAGGAATCATGTTGATCAATGATGGTTACCTTATAGGGATAAGTAGGAAAAAGCATCCAGTCTGGGAAAAAACCAACAGATTTGGTGACTCTGCTGGGGAGACGTAGTTTCATATCCATGGAAGTATGAGTCTAAGAGATTGAAGAATCAAACCTGGAAGTGCCTTGTTGTAGTAAATTTAAATTTTTATGTGTGGCTCTATTGTTGGAGAACCTAGAAAGAAAAGAAATGAATTTTTAGCTTCATGCTATGTGAAGCTCATTCCTCTGCCAAGGAGGTCGCGACTCTGTTGAATGAACCTATCAGTAGCTACAACATATCCAGGTATTTGTATAAATTGTAAAAAAGATTCCCTATTTGGTGAAAGAGCACTGGTTAGAAGGGAAATGCTAGTGAAACTTGCATGCTTTTGTATTTGCTAAGAACATAGTTTGTATTTTCAAGTGAAGTATGCAATGTTGTTGAAAAGACTCATTTAGAGGACTTTAGACAGGTTGAAATAATAGTTTGTATTTTAAAGGCCTAAGGTCATTGTTGTGATTGAAAATCTGAGTTGAGAAGAGGGTTACAGAAAGTGTATAAAGATGTATTATTAGCCCATGCACCCTTGTGAGGTGTCAAATACAATAATGTATAGTGATCTGTCCAAGCCATGTAATACAAGGAGTTTCAGTATTGATAGATATAAGCCCATAAATTTCAATGACATTTGTGGTTATCCAAATGCTTTTCCATAAAAAATTAGAAAGTATTTGTCCAAATTCAATGGTATAAAGGATGAATCAGCTGAGAGGCACTTGTAGTAGTTTTTAAATGTGAAAGATGATATTGAGGTTGACCATGAAGATGTAGTTATGAGATTATTTGTTCAATCTCTAGATGAAGATGCAAGGGGCTAGTTCTCCTATCTTCTAGCTTACTCTGTTAGCTCTTGGCAAGAATTCAAATCTGCATTCTTAGAACAATATGGTGAAAGAATATCTGAATATATAGTCATTAGTGATTTCATGTACATCCATATTGAAAAAGATGAATTAATTCCAGCCTTTAACCTCAGATTTATGAAGGCATTGAATAGAATACCAGAATGTATGAGACCTAATGATGCATTGTGCCTAGTTGTCTATTTGGGAGCATTTGATAAGAAAATGAGTTATAGATTGACAGATAAGGAGCCTACCACATTGCATCAAGCACATCAGTTTGCAATAGACATTGAAAACAACTAGAGACATGGGATTCAAAAGGGCTATTTCTCTAAAAAATTTGTTGTCCTGCAGTCCCCAATGTTGATGAAAGATATAATTCTAGTGTTGGAGATGAATATCAAGGAACTCACACCCCTGCTATCCCTATTTGTGCATCATTCCAAGGTAATGATGACTTTGCCATGAAGGAGGATGACCTAATTTACCCAACAAATGAGGTTGACAATAATGATTTTTCAAGTAATATTTATATGCCAGTTCTCAGTAAAGAGCACTCATGTTTAAATGATCCAGTTATGCCTAGTTGTGATCATGTGGATCAACAGTCAATATCAGTTTCATCAGGAAGCATTAGAGGGCTGGAAAATGATATAGATAGTTCAACTTCAGAGTACATTGAAGTAACAAAAATCTTGTATGTGGGGCAATCAGATGATAGTAATGATATCCATGATCAGTTCATGGATCAGGTTTGTTCTTCTTATGACTATGGATTTGTTAATGCTGAAAAAGAGGTGGATTGTCATGAAGAAGAAACAAAGACCTTTGCAATGAGTATAAATCACCTTTATGATGAGTCATTAGATGCATTGAACATTGTGAGTTCTGACCTTCATTGGTGCAGAATTAACCCTCTGTTTGAATATGATGATGAATATGAAAAAACTACTGGCATAGGTGTTGCATCAGTTTGTGAGGAGGGGACATATGAGTCAGAATCAGATATCTTCAGCTCTTGTGAAGATAGGATGGATTTGCAAATTGTGGATAATGTATGTTCATCATCGTTTGGTTCTGACATGTGCAACTATGGGTGTGTGGATAAGGATTTGTTTTCAATGTCAATAAGTGATATAAATGATATTGGGGGTCTCATATATTCTGAATGTTTTCAATTTTTGGATCAGCTAGATGAGTGTTTGGTAATGAGTAACAGCTAGGTAGATGATGAGGAATGCCAAGTACAATATGATATACTGCTAGAGGAATATAACATGCATATGTTGCCTAATGATGAAAGATATTCTAGTATGTATGGTTATATGTTTGATTTTGAAATGCAGAATGATAGGGGTAACAATGACAGTGGCAAGTTTTCAAAAATGGTGAAGCATGCAATTGACAGGATCAACATATGGGTAATCTATCTTGGTGTTTTCAGCCATGGTTGGGATCATTCAGATTGGAATCAGGCATTTGATAGGAGGAAATTATGGTTTTTCATTTTTGGCTGCCCAGGGCTGCCAAAATAATGTTTGAAAATGTGTTTGTGATGTAGGTTGGTGCAAGTTTAACTCTATGCCCAATGGACAAGGGACTGGCCTGCATCCGAAAGATCTATGGCTCTCGTCATGCCTGCAAGAGGCATGCGTCCCCAAACAGAGCCAATGTTGGTGCCTGCATGAATATTCAGGTTTCAAGTAATTTATTTTGTAGACACCTTCCAAAAATATCCAAAAAATTCTAGGTCAGGGTTTCTGTCACCCTGATATTCTTGCGGGGGGTCATTTTTCATATATGACCTGATCTTCTGCCCTGGGGGTGATATTTCAGATATCAGTCATCTTGTGAAGATCACCCCGATGCTGCTACAAGGTTTCAATATGACCTGATATTCCGAAGGGGGGGTCATGTTTCAAATATCAGGTGATCTTAGGGAAGATCACCCCAATGCTATGTTATCACCATAATCACTTGGTCTGCGAGATGCGGACATCAATTTTACATGAGGGTCGGTATCTACCTATCTAGTGACCTGATTTTCTTGCAGGGGGTGATATTCCAAACATCAGTCATCTTACGAATATCACCCTATTTTATCAATATGATGGTGACATCATCAGGATTTGGTGGGGTACATCATGTGGTCTTCGACATGATAGTTATTATTAGCAGATATGCTAGGGGTACCACCAGTCACTGATGAGGATATAAATATGATGATGACATGAATATGATGAGGAGGATCATCAGTAAGATGCATGGTATCGGCATAGCAGGAGGATCTTCCTCTGATGCATTAGGTTGCACCAATAGGGTTGGTTATCACGGTGATATTTTGCATCAGGGTGATGTGAGATATTAGGGTGATATTGCATATCAGGGTATCATGTAGGATGTTCACTGTTGGCATGGGTCATGATGATGATATCTTGGCGGATGGTTCGTTGGCCACGCAAGGTAAAATTACACGACATCATATGTGCTCATGACCTAGTTTATAAAGTGTTGAGGAGGTCCCTGCAGGGTGAATGTGGGATAATTAGTTCCCACATGATTTGAAAAGCATGCATCACAGATCTTAGCAGGAGATTTTCAAAAGCACATAGTCTACTGCATTTCCCAAGGCCGCGGACTGGTATGCCATTAATGGTGGATGTTACAGGGTATGACCGAAGGCATGGACGGATCAACCACCTGATTGAAGATGTAAATCCCCAGGTGACAGCGCAGGGCTCGAGTTCAACCACCCTATCTCTTCCTCTACCTGTTGCATTCAATGTTTGAGCGCCATTTCTCATGATGAACTGTATCTGGCAAATTTTGAATTGCCATGTAATTAATGCCGAGTATACCTTCTTGTTGTATATAGTAGATGGTGTTACTCATTTGTTGTTGTTGTTGAAAACTGGACAAAATTTTGGTGCTGTGATAAGATATGACTTCATTGGTGGCTCTGTCTTGGCTATCTTGTGAGTTTATGAGTCTCATGTTGTATGTTTTTCTGCATAAATCTACTGATATCATGCTGATTTAAATGAGTAATGCTATATTGCATGTGTTCTATTATCTGTCTCCAAATTAAGTGTGTTCTTCTTCTAAATCTAAGCATCTAAGGGGTGTTTATGATTCTAGAATATAGGTTTACTGTGTTGAGTGCTTAATTACTTCTGCTCAAGGAGAAGATTAATTGTTTTAGATCAAGTGTTGGGAATAATGTATTGCAGTGAGGATGTTGTAAGTAGAGATAACTGAATACTAAATTTTGGGAGGTATCTGTAAGGCAGATACTAAAAACCCCCTTGATATCCAGTCTTTGGTATATGTTTATGTTGATCATTCACATGTGTATGTCTATTGACTCCATGCCTTGGATAGGCACCAGTCCAGTCTTGTATTGAGGTTACACCCAAAGTCCTAGTTTTGCATCCAAAACACCAAAATCAATCTTAAAACTTCAAAACCAAACCATTAGGACCCTAGAGGTAGTTTTAGGACCAGAATCCTCTGTCTCACAACTGAACATAGGCCCAAAGCTAGCCCCTTTGCACTTATCTTATAGTTTTGGTCTACATAAGGGAGGATTTATTTGCTTTGTATCAACATCCCAGTCAATCCATAAAGATATCTCATGGATGTTGAATAGGGAATAACCCCTAGGTTTTGCGGAGCCTAAAGAAGAAGAGGAGATATCTATAGAGTCTATCTCCTACACTATTGGCCCCTGGCCTGGGAATCCTGTTGATCAATGATGGCTACCTTGTAGGGATAACTAGCAAAAACTAACAAGGAGCTGAGAGATACCCTCTTGGATGATGATGGATACAAACTAGAATATGTGAATATTGCAACTAAAAGACTGGATGTCTGGAAAGATCACCTGGATTTCTATGATGCACATGAATGGGTAAGGATTGCCTTAAGTAGAATTCATGATGAATTTTTGTACCTTGATAAACCTTATAGGATTACCAAAGATGCAATTAGGGTTGTTACTAGTTTGAGCTCAACTAGACCGGTACCAATAATGAAAGCAATCAAGAATGAGAAGGTTACAGAGTTAATGAGAAAAATTTGATAAGAGAACCCTAAGTGTAAATGATATAACCAATCTAGGGGTCCGATATGCCACAATGGGCATTACCTGCAAGATTTATTATGCAAACAGAGAAGGGTCAACCACTGATACCGCAATCCACACTCCATATCAAATGGTAAAGGAGGGAAAAGAATTCATCTTCTGCGAAGCCATGAGAGAGTAACTAATGGAGAACTTGAAAGAACAAAAGATTCAAACTACAATTTCAGGTATGGCACTCTGATTATCTGCCTTGTATTTTACTTCTTGAATGAGTTACTTGGATTCAAGGGAAAGGTTTGGCAACAAAACATCTTTGTTGCTACAAAAATCAAAAATCACATGAGGGATTTGGTGATTCCAATAATTGTAGCACTATGTACTAGGGGTTCTTAAAAACCCTGCAAGCAGACATGCAAGCTAGATAGAGGATTCCATACAATATAGTAAGGAAATATAAAGAACAAATCACCTTCTTGGTTGATAAAGACTTCACATACATTGAAGCAGTAGAACCAAGGATAGCTTGGATACACAAATTGTCTTATGAGATCTCTACGGAGGAGATAAAGACTTATGTTGATATTCTTCTTAATAAACCTAAGGATACTATAGCAAAAAGGTTTAGAACCTACAAAGAAATAATGGACAAGATGAATAAGAAGAGTATAGAGGAGGATCTTGAGAAAAACATAGAACAATTGCATGAGATGTGGGGTGTACCACCTGTAGACACCTAAAAATGTCTCGACTACCAAACTGACTCCCGACATCCCTAAACTTACCAATTCCCTTTCCAACTAATTAATTAAATTTTTATTTAATTAATCACCCCTTTCATTTTCTAAATCCACACCATTTTATCCCCAAAATTGAATTAATTAATTCAATAGTCCAAACCTTAGCCAAGTGATTTAATAAATATGCAAAATTTATTAAATCAATTCCCCATTTTCCCTAAATCCAATTAATTAGTTAAAACTATGTTAACTAGTTAATCCAGCCTACTAATTAGCCTATCCCTACCCTAGACAATTAAATAGCTATTATTTAATTGCCTATTCTAGCCTACCCCATCCTAGCCTTAGGATTAATTAATTAAATCACTAATTAATTAATCTTATGCCCCCTCTAATCCCTCTACTAATTTATTCCAGCCACATTAATTAGGTTAATCACCCTAATTAAGAAAGTCAAATCCTCATTAGCACTTCTCTCCACACCTCCCAAATTTAAAATTCAAATAAATCACACATCACATTTACTCCTCTTACACATCCCTTACACATGTCATATCCACTCTTCCCCAAATAAATTTTTAATTCAATTTACCCTTCCCCATGTGAATTTTTAATTCACAAATAATCCATCTCACCCAACCTCATTTATCCACCCCTTTCCCAAAAATGAATAAAAGATTTACTTTTATTCCTAGCCCTCCATCTTCCAAGATCAAATCTAGGCCCTCCACCTCACTTTCATCCTACACCATTGATCTCTCCAATCAATCTCCACCCTTGGATCAAAATCCTCTCCAAAAGTCTATAAATACAACCTCTCACAAGTCATTTTCATCATCCATTTTCATGCAAAGTTACCATGCCAAAATTACCTTTGAGTTAATAGTGAGTTGCACAATTGAAGAGCATTTCACATTTGGATCTAAAGTCTAGGGACAATCTTGGTCTTGGGAGCTTCATTTGGGTGCAAAGGCTCCTCCTTCCCTTGATGGGATTAGGTTGTGTATGTGAGGTATAATCTCTTGTTTTATTGCATTTAATTTGGTGTTTTCTCTCATTTTGCATTATCTAATCTACATTGGCACGCCCAGTGGGACCCACAAGGTCTAATCTAATCCTTGTTTGTGAGTTGTTGTGTTAGTATTCGGCCTTTTGTAGGATCAGCGCTATTCGACCGTCGCAGCGACACCATCACTACCGTATTTCAGCGCTATTTCCCTTTTAGCGCTATTTCTGTGCGATTTTATTTGATATGCTAACCGTACTCACATGTGTTTATTGCTTTTCCTAGTGTTTTCTGTGTTTTTTGTTCTCTGTTTTGTAGGAAAATAAGGAATTATAGGGGGAGGCTATAGCAAATTTTTGACAGAATCAGACAAACAGCATTAGTTCCGTGTTTTGACGCCATCCTTCAGATTAGCGCCATCGGTGTCTTCCCCTGGATTCAGAAAACACCCGCAGTGGCACCTTCATTACTTCGGATTATCGCTATCCTCTATATTAGCACCTAACGTAGACTTTATTAGCGCTATCATCTGTAACAACGCCTTTAATTTAATTAGCGCTATCTTAGGTTGTAATTAGCACCATAAATTAGTTTAGCGCCATTTTACATAAGTCAGGTTGTTCTGCCCGCAATGGCGCCTGTGTATGTCAGTTTTAGCGCTATTTTGCCTTTCTGTTTGTTGCAGGTATTGCGGATACTAACAAAATCTTTTTGCAGGATGGTTTGTTAACTAGTTAGCAAACATTTCAATTTGGAAACTAAAACAAACCTTTGTTTGCTTTGTTAGGTCTTAGACAAACATTTCCCTTTGGTGTTCTAAAATCAATCCAAACAACTCCTTGATTGAAGTGTGTGATCATAACATTTGCTTTTGGTGCTCTAAAATATACTTCTTTTTGTATGTCAACAAACAAACAATCAAAACACTTCAATTTGGGCTATAAAAAGAACAACAAATTGTATACTTCATTAGATAAAGAAAACAACAAACTTGCATTTCCACACATCTAATCAAGACAATCTATAAAATTGTGTGAAGTGTCTTCGTGATTGTGACAAGTAGAGTGAGAAAGTGTATGCTCTTCCCTCGCACCTTTTGGTGATCTTGGGAATCAAAAACTTCTCACAACACTTTGCATTAATCACCCCCCATCTAATCCAAAGATCTAAAATTGAACCATGTTGAGTGTGATATAATCATAGGGAACATGTATGCTCTCCCCTTGCATCTTTGTATGAACTTGGGGATCAAAAGTGTTTTCATGATTGTATTGCTTTTGTAATCCTTAGAGGGCCTGCCACCCCACTTTGAAAGGTGGGAACGACCCAAGTGGCATCAAGCTAAAGCTAAGCTCTTCCAAGCCGCTATATAAAATAAGATGTTTGGGATGAAAGTCTCAAGAGATAGGTGTTGTTTTGTTATACCAACAGCCAACCTCCCCATAAACCCTCTAAGGCGCAACCCTTGGAGGCTGGGAGACTCCATAATGGAGAGTAGCACTGCCGCACGTATACCACCTGAATGGATGCCCTTACTAAGAGCCATTGTTGTAGTAAGCCAAAATCTTTCTATTTGTTGATGCAGAGGGCAAAACCCTTGAAGCGGCCCTGATTCATGCGGTTCTTAGCTGAGGTAGCAGGGACAATCTAAAGGTTTGGAGAGGGTCAAGCCTTATAAGAAACCCAGATCTTGGTATGCGTGAGAAGTGTGTGCAATTGTAAGGAGGAGCCGGTGCTACCAAGATCCTGGAGCTACCCGCTTTGAATAGGTGCAGCTAGGGGATTCAACAAATACTGTCCCATTCTCACCATAGGTTGTAAAAATGTGCTTGTTCTAAACAAAGTCATGTCATTTCACAAACAAAAATCATTGCTTGTTTTGCATTCAAATGTGTGTTAAAGTGCTTTATTTTTTCACAAACAACTTGCCAAGAGACAGAACACATCAGTTAGTCACAGTCTAAACAATCAGATCCAAAAATTTGCTATCAGAAATCTGTCAAACTTTGTTTCAGTGCCATATCTATCTTATTGTAGCACCTTTTCACCCGTGGATTGGCGCTATTCTGAGATTGACATGCCTGAGATAGAACAAATCAGTTGGTCACATCCCAAACAGACAAATCCAAAAGTCTACCTTCAGAGATCCAAAAGTTTGCCATCAGAAATCTGTCAAACTTGTTTCAGCGCCATATCTATCTTATTGTAGCACCTTTTCACCCGTGGATTGGTGCTATTCTGAGATTGACATGCCTGAGACAGAACAAATCAGTTGGTCACATCCCAAATAGACAAATCCAAAAGTCTACCTTCAGAAGTCCCAAAATTTTGCCATCAGAAATCTGTGTAACTTGTTTTAGCGCTATATCTGTCTGATTGTAGCGCCTTTTCACCTGTGGATTGGCGCTATTGTTAGATTGACTTGCCTGAAGCAAAGACCCATTTTGTTGTGATCTACACCTTCTGTTCTGCCATAATCCAGACCCATCTCATAGAAATCTGCCAACCGTCTAGCCATTTTCTTCCAAAGTTTTCCAAATTACGCATTCTCTTTGACCTTAGAGGATCACTCACCACCCTTGTTGGACCCCTTTGATACATCATAATCAGCCCAAATACATATCTATCCATCCCCATTCATTCCTTTTGCATATCTCCTTGGACCAATATAAAATCATTTCAAAAATCCACATCCAAATTAAAACCTCATCAAATCACCAATCAAATCTTGTCCCCCTTTTGAGCCAAAGTTAGATCTAGATCCTATCATTAACATCATGTTTTCCTTGAAAAGTTATTAGTCTACATTTCAAGAAAAACAAATCACCTCTCTTTGTGTAAGGTCATTAGTCTACCCCAAACAAAGAAAATCATCATCCTTTGTGTGCCAAATCAAAATCTAGATCTTATCCAAAAGCTCAATTTGAGAAACATCAACAATATCATCGTCACCATCCTAAATCAATCAAAAAATCAAAAACAATCAAATCCCTTTCTTATCATCCATCTTTGGTCCAAAATTTGTGCAAAAATATCAATATCACCCATTCATATCACCCTTAGGATAAAACCTTTGGAAAACATATCGATCTTCATCATACCCTTTTACTCCATCTCACGACCACATCCATCTTTGGGTCCAACACAATCAATTCGATTCTCTAAGGTCTCCACCTCATCCCACATCTAGAAATCAAATCCATACGTGTATGCCCACCACAAGATCACAACACAAAAGAAATCAAGAAATGGTGGAACGATGGCCCTTTGGCATGCCTAACACCGATAGTAACAACATACCCATTTATCAAACATACAATCCACCTACATATTCCTTCATCCCCCCATTTGGCACCAATGACCCTTTTCACTTCTTACCACAAGCACCAACACCACCCCCACCACCACCACAAAATGTCCCCACCATATCCCAAGATGACCTAGATGTCTTGACCTTCACGCAAGATGCTGATAATATGGACCTACTTGATAAAGTCCTAAGATCGGATCCAAAGAGATATCTTGATCATCTTCTCAAGCTTGGTGCTCAACTTCCCCCCGTCACAACATCATCACAACCATCCACTTCTATAGTTGTCCCAACCCCATCAAATACCCAAGCATCTACATCACATACCCAACCTACCATCTCTCAAACGTCAACACCTAACGTATCTACCACTTCCACAACCTCAACCGCTACCACACCTACAATTTCCATGGCCATACCCAACATCTCCCAACCTGTCATCACTTCTACTACCACAACTACCGTTAACCCTTCCACTTCAAACACAACAGGCATACAAGGCAACATCACACAAGCAAGTACCTCCACAAGTGTGCCCCCACCAAACCCTGACACCCTTGCATACCTACGACAACTATTCTCACAACAAACTCACAACACATCTAACCCATCCAACATACACGTACCCAACGTCAATCCCATAAGTCAACATAATCCCAATCCCCAAATACCCCCACATATTCTCCAACAACTCTACACGCACCAACAATCCTGCAACACATCTAACCCATCCAACGTCCACATACCCAATGTCAATCTCACAAGTCAACATAATCCCAATCCCCAAATACCACCACATGTCCTCCAACAACTATACGCCCACCAACAACAACAGCCACCAATCAATCCAAATCCCAACCTGCAATACCAACATCTCAACCAAACCAATCCCCAATGTCAAATCCCGCCTCATCTCCAATATCTCACCAATCAACAACCCTACACGTTTCAACCACAACAACCACAGGATTTCAACACCACGCTGCAAAGCTTAATCCAAAAGGTGGATGACTTACAAACTGGGGGCAAACGCAAATACTATTCTTTTGAGGATATTTGTCCCTACCCATTTGACCACACCTTGTACATGCCCCCTTTCCCTAAAAACTTTGAAATGCCAAAATTTGACAAATACAAGGGAAAGGGCGATCCTAGGGACCACCTTCAGGAATTCTACATTGCTTGCCTCGAAGTCTCTCACAATGACACATATCTTATGAGACTCTTCCCAAGAAGTCTTGGCGGCCAAGCCGCTGAATGGTTTGCCCATCTGCCACCTGGAATTCGAACATTTCCCGAGCTTGCGGAGAAGTTTGTCAATCACTTTTCCTACAACTTTGAACATGAGATGTCTATGACTAACCTTTGTAACACCAAACAAAAGAACGGCGAAGCTTTCGCTTCTTTCCTACAAAGATGGAGGGGCCTAGTAAGCAAGCTCCCATGGCCTATTCCTGAAAAACAACTTGTCACCATGTTCATGGCCAACCTCAATCAGGAATTAGGTTTTCACTTATAGATTCTGTGCGCATCTACCTTTGAAGAGGTTATCGACAAAGGCACCACTGTGGAACGAGCCCTCATTGCCAAGGGTTCCATCAAACTTTACGATCCCAAGTCCAACAACAACAACAATAACAACAACCACAAATCCAATCATAACACCCCCAACAACAACAACAATACCAACACACAATCTAATAATAAATCACGTTATTGGGGGAAGAACAAGAATAATCTGAACGACGGCATCATCGATGTAAAGGCCGTCCAACACATCCAAAATCACACACCAGCACACACGTATGTAGCAAACACCAATAACCAAAGAGGACCAAATAAACCCCGCAAACCTCGCTGAAATTTCACGCCGTTAGCAGAACCTATTGAGAACATCCTCGATAGATGCCTCAAGCAAGGAGAAATCACACTCCCACCTGTCAGACCACGCCAAGACAATGACCTCAAGGCAGCATGGTATAATGAAAATGATTATTGCAAATACCACCGCGTGGCAGGTCATAAAACAGCGGACTGCATGCAATTAAAACATTGTATCCAAGACCTAATAGATCAAAATCTTGTCAACCTTGAGCACAGTACACAGCCATCACCAAACGCAAATCTTGGAGCTTACAAGGATCCCTTACCCAACCATAACAAAGCTTCATCATCCAATCAAGCGTACAATGTCACTCCACCACCCACACACTACGACTCCATTGTCGGCCGCATCGAACCCTCATCCCACTCTGTCAACACAATCACCATTCGGGCACAAGCACCCGATTGCGCCGTCACAACCCGTCGAGGCCGTGTCTCAATCTGCACTACCCCTCCCACTGAACCAACACCCCCATCCACATCTGATCTCCTCCCCCCTCGTCCAAACATCTGTCCATCACCCACCACTCGATACAACCTCCTAGACCATCTAGGAAAGACACCCGCGCAAATCTCCATCCTTGAGCTACTTCGCACATCACCCTGCCATAAGGACATTCTCGACAAGGCCCTTTTGGAAACACAAGTCCCTGCGAACTTGGATGTCAATCAATTTCAAGCCATGGTTGGCCATATTGCCACACCACACCATATCACGTTTTTTGAAAAAGATCTTCCTGCTTCCGAACACCTACATAATGATGCACTACACATCAAGGTCCGCATTCACAAACACACCATTAAAAGGGTTCTAATAGATGGTGGTTCTGGCCTTAATATATGCACTCTAAAATTGCTAAAACACTTGGGGTACTTAGATGTGGTTGTGGATGCTAGCGAGTGCATAACAATAGAAGGATATGATGACACCGAGAGGCTATCCGAGGGTACCATAAAGCTCCCTATTCAAGTGGGACAAAAAATCCTTGAAACCAAATGTCAGGTTCTTGATCTTGACCTTCCCTATAACATTCTTCTCGACCGCCCATGGATCCATGCCATGCAGGCCGTCCCCTCCACTTTCCATCAATGTCTCAAATTCCCCCACAACGGCACTGAAGTCACTATCTATGTCGATCCTCGTCCTTTCCAATACTGCAGTTTTCTGGAAGGACACAACCAAACCTTCTGTCCATACAGTAAAGCCACCAACCAAATCACCCCAACAGCTTCCACTTCATATATCGACCCTGCCAACATTGCCACCACTTCATCACAAGCACCTTCACCTCCTGAGGTCAAGATCAAAATCAACGACCAAGGCTGTGGGGAATACAACCTTCACGGCACCTTTTGCGTGGGATTATTACCCACTCCTAAGACATTTGGCACTCCGAACATAGAGGCAGCTGACACAGTCATCATCAAATGCAAACCCTCGCCCGTCTTTGAGAAAAAACACCTTCTGGATCAGGATATACTTGAAGATATTTCATCCTGGCTTTACAAGGACGAGGAAACAGAACAAGACATCCCCACCATCCCAACAAATAGTTACGGAAAAGGTTCTGAGATAGTCAAAAGCATGGGTTACAAAGGACAAGGTGGCATTGGTCTTCATGAACAGGGCATTGTGGAACCACTGCAAGCAACAAGGAACCCCCATACTCAAGGGTTAGGGTATGGTCAACCACAACGCATCCTTAATATCGGCGAATGTATCTTAGCTGAGTTTGCTCTAGTTTCTCTAGATGTCGACAATATTAACGAAACGGACCTACAAGACTCCTTTAGCAACTTTGCCGATTTCTTCGCCTCCTCCATTTGCACCATCTACTCTGTCACTACTCTCGCCTCATCATCCAATGACCTACCATTAGTATACCCTGACCTCATCGACTGGGACCAACGAGGACCTCCTATTTTGGATATCACACCTAATGACGAAGCCATTGCTGAAATGATGGGAGTAAGAGACAACTTCCCCTTGGGAGATCACCGAGCTGGATACATCATGGAACTCAATCCGGCTGCCTATTTTGGGGAGACAACCCCTGCTTCTAGTCACAAAAATACAAAAACAAAAAATGGATCTGATGGTGAAAACCATTCCACGGCAGTATCAGATCCTAAAAAAGTAAAAATAAAGGACGTATCTCCTAGTGAAAACCTCCATGAGGCGCCAGGAGATGGAAGCATGGGCCTCCCTGAAATAGATAAAGTATATCCTGACAGATCACCCATCTTGGTTGAACCAGTGCAGGAAATGAATCTAGGGACAGAGGAAGAGCCAAAAATCACATATCGAGTAGAATCTCTCAGCCTGTTCAAACAGGAGGACTTCTTGGCATTCTTCACACACAGAAATTGCAACTTTGCATGGACCTACGTAGACATGCCAGGGCTGGATCTTGCTTTGGTTGTACATCATCTTGCAGTGCGTCCTGATGCTAAACCAGTCAAACAGAAGCTCTGAAAGATGAATCCTCAAGTGGCCCTTCTTGTCAAAGCAGAGCTTAAAAAGTTACTAGATGTGGGGTTCATACGTCCAATTGATTATCCTGAATGGGTCTCGAATCTAGTACCTGTTGCTAAACCAGATGGCAGAATCCGCTGTTGCACTGACTTCAGAGACCTCAACAAGGCCTGCCTGAAAGATGACTTCCCCCTTCCCAACATTGACATGATCGTGGATCTTACCGCAGGGCATGAGATGCTATCCCTCATGGATGGCTTTTTAGGATACAATCAGATCAAAATTGCTGAGGAAGATCAGCACAAAACATCCTTTATATGCCCATGGGGGACATACTGTTGGGTAGTAATGCCATTCGGCCTAAAGAATGCAGGAGCTACTTATCAACAAGCAATGACTGTCATCTTCCACGACCTCTTTCACCACATCATGGAGGACTATGTTGATGACTTACTCGGCAAATCAAAGACCCAAGAAGAACACTTAGACGTGCTAGCCAAGATCTTTGACAGGCTAGAACCATATAATGTTCGTCTAAATCCAAAAAAGTGTGTCTTTGGCGTTACTTCAGGCAAATTGTTGGGATACATAGTCTCCAGACGAGGAATCGAGGTGGACCCAGCAAAAGTCAAAGCTATTACTGAAATGCCACCTCCTAAAACCTTGAAACAATTGAGAAGCCTGCAGGGTAAACTATAGTCTATTCGTCGATTCATTGCTCAACTTGCTAACAAATGCCAACCATTCCAGCATCTCCTCAGAAAAGATACAACTTTCACCTGGACTACTCAATGTCAAGATGCCTTCGACCAGCTAAAAGCATATTTGGCTAATCCCCCTATTCTATCTCCACCAAGACAAGGAGAGCCCCTCCTCTTGTATATTTCCACAACCGACACAGCAATCGGGGCTTTCTTAGCACAACACGATGAGCAGGGGAAGGAAAGAGCCATCTACTACATCAGTCGCACCTTGATTTCCTATGAGCTTAACTACACACAAATTGAACGAGCATGCCTAGCCCTCGTCTTCACATCACAAAAGTTAAGACATTATATGCTCAATCACAAGACTAAGCTCATTGCTAAGATCGACCCACTCAAATATTTGCTAAACAGAGTAGCTCTCACAGGAAGGATGGCAAAATGGGTCATGATTCTCACTGAATTTGACATAGAATACATAGAGAGGAAGGCAATCAAAGGACAAGTCATAGCAGATCAGCTGGCTGAGGCACCTATTCAGGTAGAGCATCCTACAATAGCAGAATTTCCAGACGAGGCCATCTTGACAATCACACCAGCCACAGATACATGGAAGATGTATTTTGATGGATCCTACACTCACAGAGGCTCAGGGGCAGGCGTCTTGTTTGTTACCCCTCAAGGAGACACGATCCCTAAATCATTCAAAATCACATTTCCATGCACCAATAATGTAGCATAATATGAGGCCCTCATCATAGGTCTCTGAATGGCCATCAAATGGAAAATAGAAAAACTAACTGTATATGGCGACTCTCAACTAGTCATCAGGCAAGTCAATAATGAATATAAAACCAAGGACGATAAGCTCCTTCCCTATAAGAAGATGGTCGATGACTTTAAAGATTATTTCGGTGACATCCACTTTGAGCAGATCCCAAGGTTAAACAACAAAGCGGCAGATGCCATGGCCACCATTGGATCTCTGGTTGACATGAAGCAAGGTAGCAAGAAATGCAAGTTCCTGATCGAAGAGCTCCCCATCCCAGCATATGACATTCCCCAATTTGAACTAGTGTGCGAAATCATTGGTCCTTTATCCCCCTGGTATCAAGAAACGTACCTCTACCTTCATGATAACATCCTCCCCAACAACCTATCCCCATCACAGAAAAAATCCTTCATCCGTCGAGCCTCCCGTTTCATCCTTGTAGGTGACACCCTCTACAAAAAGAGTCTTGATGGTACGCTTCTATGATGTTTAGACTCTAGGGAAGCCGAGGCAGCTTTGGAAGAGGTACACGTAGGTATTTGTGGGGCACATTCAAGTGGACCAGCTCTTTCTAAGAAGATCATAAGGACTGGTTATTATTGGCCCACTATGGACAAGGATGCACATCAGTTTATCAGAAAATGCCTCCCATGTCAACAGCACGGCGATCTCATCCACGCCCCAGCACAGGAGCTACAACCAATCACAACCCCATTGCCCTTCTCACAGTGGGGACTCGACCTCATAGGAAAAATCCATCCTCCATCTTCCAATGGCCATAAATTCATAATCACTGCTACAGAATACTTCACAAAGTGGGTGGAAGCAATACCACTCACCTTCACCACAGGCATCCAAATCTCCAAGTTCATTCTCCATTACATCATCTGCCACTACGGTATCCCCCATTCCATTGTCACTAATAATGGGAATCCATTTAAGAACCAAGAAGTTTGCACTTTGTGCGAAAAGTTTGACATCAAACACCGCTTCTCCACGCCATATTACCCCCAAGGAAACGGTCAAGCAGAGGCTTCTAACAAAACCATCCTCCACATCTTAAAGAAGATAGTCAATGAAGCTGGCCGCGACTGGCACCTCCAACTTAACCCCGCCCTATGGGCTTACCGCACCAGCATCCGCACTCCTACTGGAGCCACTCCATACTCACTAGTATTCGGATCAGAAGCCATTTTACCTATAGAGGTCGAGCTCCCGTCCCTCCGAGTATCATTGCAAAATATTATCTCTGATGAAGACTATCGTGTCGTAAGGTTGCATCAACTTGAATTGTTGGATGAGAAACACCTGAATGCATTAAATCACTTACAGGCATACCAAAACCGCCTCAGAAGAAGCTACAACAAAAAGATCAGAACCAGAAAGTTTGAGGTAGGTGACTTGGTCCTAATGGAAAATCAAAAGAACTTGCAAGAGCGTCCGAAGCAAGGAAAATTCGAACCTAATTGGCTAGGACCTTATGTCATCACTACCGACTATGGGTCAGGAGCTTACTAGCTTGCAACCCCTGAGGGGCAGCCTCTAGATGAGCCAATGAACATCTTGCATCTCAAGTGATTCTATGCATAACCCATCTGATACCACAAGTCAAAAAATAAAAAAAAATACAAAAATTAAAAAAATCAAAAAAATCAAGAAAAAATTAGAGTGCAATAAAAACTTCCAATGGTGAAAATCACCTCAGTGACGCCTTGGATAAGTACCATGGTGAAAACCTGTTTCAGGTGCCATGCGTAATGGCCGGTTCTACCATCTAATAAGTCCTCTTTCTAGCATAACACTCCATACCCACACATCCCATGGCTTGAAATTCTGAAACATCAAGTTTGTTCACCCATCCCGCACTACCTCACCCACCTGCAGCCCCATCCAGGGAACAAGGGTCCTTGTAAGCTCTCCTTTGTACAGTTCAGAAAATCAAAAAAACTAAAAACATTAGAAAATCAAAAAATCTAAAAACATCATAAAATCAAAAAATCCAAAAACATCATAAAAATTAGAAAATCCAAAAATAATCACCCCATGCATCAATCTCGCATCCCACCACAATCATCTAAGCACGCCTCAACCCTCATCACATCGCCAACCATTCCCACATCTTCAAGTCTTGCCAAAACTACATATTCATTTCACCCGCATCTTAAAAGTACCTTGATCCCATGGACACAGGGTATGTAGGCAGTCTGGAATACGAAGGATGTTTCCAGTACTCAGGTATCTAAGATGCACCCATCCCACCCATTGGGATGGTTCTCACTCACTGAGCTTTCTAGATCTACGAAACGATACGCATGCTATACATACCATTGAAACATGGTCCCTCACGCAAAAATCATCAAGCAATATACCAACTATAATCTTCCATTTGGCCCGAATGTTCTTTTGCCCATCTTCCACAAACTCTCCAATCAAAAACAGATCTGCGTCTTAGGATACGTCTTTCCTACAATGGACAAAAATCTATCATTCTATCATCACGTCTCTTGGCAAGAGCACACAAAGGCTATTTGTATCTTTCGTTGGTCTTTTTGCTTATTGATTTTTATCTTTTTGTCTCACTCCAAGTAATCTCCAAAGCTACCTTGATCTCATTATATCATGGTACGTAGCGGATAGCCCTTGGAGTAGACATAGTCATTGTTTCGGTATGCTGTGCTTGTGGGTTGATTTCATTACTCCAAGAATAGTATTCATATCTTGAAGTCCAGGTCGGTTCTAGCATGATGTGTCCTACTTTTGCATATACAGGTATCAACACCTTATATGCATTATTCACACTCACTGCTATGAGTCCCCTTCCTCTACTAGGCAAGATTATACTACCTTGGGCATGCATGAAACCAACCTATTGTTTGTGGGTCTAGTCCATGCAATCGTCGGATATACATCATCACCTAGGTCATTTCATACCTTCGTGAACTATATCCTACTTGCTACATTAAACTAAGAAATGCTCTCAATTAATTTTGTGCAACTACTGATACTAGCTCAACATCATCATCCTAATCACTCAGTCACCTATCCCATATCGGCCTAGATTTGATCGACACTTTCCAACCCCCCCCACCAATCTAACTCCCGCACTAACCCTATCATCCCAACCTATCTCCACTTAACACATCTTGAACCAAACCAAACCCCCCCCACCCCCTCAATGACGTGGTATCTTATGATCTAACCATCCTCCAATCCCCCCACTGCCATCCCCTAGACGCTCTCACCCCTATCATCCCCAACACCTAACACGTTCTCCCACAGTCTCACCATTTAGGGTCAACACAAGGAACATCATGTGTATCAGGACTAGGCTACCTCACCTATCACCTAGTTTGCATACCACCTATCACCGACACTGCATTTAGCACGTATCATTTAACTACATGTCACCACCAATTTGCATATCATTTTAGGTTCATTTTTCATCCATTTAAGTTGCATATCCTTTTAGGTTCCTGTTAATCCATTTGCATCACATTTTAGGTTCATTTTTCATCCATTTAAGTTGCATATTCTTTTAGGTTCATTTTAATCCATTTGCATCACATTTTAGGTTCATTTTTCATCCATTTAAGTTGCATATCCTTTTAGGTTCATTTTAATCCGTTTGCATCTCATGTTAGGTTCATGTTAATCCATTTGCATCTCATTTTAGGTTCATTTTAATCCATTTGCATCACATTTTAGGTTCATTTTTCATCCATTTAAGTTGCATATTCTTTTAGGTTCATTTTTCATCCATTTAAGTTGCATATCCTTTTAGGTTCATTTTAATCCGTTTGCATCTCATGTTAGGTTCATGTTAATCCATTTGCATCTCATTTTAGGTTCACTTTAATCCATTTAAGTTTGCATAAAACACAAGTAGATTCATTTCAGCTGCATATCATTACACATCATATCATAGATACATATTAAAAATAACATCATCACATTGCATTCCATACATATCAACATCTCATAAACATTTAGTTGCATTACAACATCACCAACATCACCATTGAAACAACTAGTGGCATATAACATAATCCCATACATTTTCATCCATAATAAATGTTTGTTAATCTGCATATTTAGTTACATCATATAGTCCATAAAATCACAACACCATGCATATATCACAAAAACATAATTGCATCCACCAAATCACACACATCATTTGAAAAAACATCATACATCCACAACATATAAAATATAACATGTGCATCCATCATATAAGCATCATCACAATAGAATATCATAAGCCATCAGAAGTCTCACATCATATATAATCACTGCAAAAAATGTACATCGCTCACATCATCAAAAAATAAAGTGTCCTGATACAATGCCTCTAAGGGCTATCATGGTATAACTATCACATCGAGGATCCTCTCTCTGAGGGGGTAGGAGATGATGACCCTGGTCGAGCCTGTGATCCTGGCGGTGGTTGTGGCTGTGGTGCTACTAGTACCTGAGGATCCTGCTGGGGCACATATGTGGGAGGGGGCATTGTCTGCTGAACCGACTGAATAGATCTAGATCGATGTGATCTCGACGCCCCCGATCTACTGACCTGGCTGTAACTCGGTGCTCGCTGCGCTGCAGGTACGGCTGCATAGTATAACCCCCGATAATACTCCGTCTGTGCTCTGGCCTCTGCTAGCTCCCCCGTACTTGAGCTACCTATCCCTGTACCTGAGCTACCTGTCCCTGTGCCTGGCTCAACTGCCCCTATATCTGATGGGCATGTGTCTGAGCCTAGGCCAGCTGAGTCTGCATCCCTGCCAAAATCAGGGCAAGGCCCCCACCCATAGCCTGTGCACTGCTCAACGCAGTCTCTGCCTGATGCGCTCTCACGAGCACTGCATCCCGCTCTATCCTCAAATCCTCCATATCCTCTCTAGCCTGAGCCAATTGAGCCTCTGACACTGCCAACCGCCCATCTACTCCCTGCAGCTGTCCCAACTCAGCCTCTCGGCGCCCCAACGCCTCCTCTAAATTGGCCACCTGAGCACGTAGTGTCTCTATCTCCTCCATCTCCTCCCGTGACCGTCGTCGAGGCGTCAGCCTCTCAACCTCTGCCTCCATCCCTACCCCTGAGCTCCCTGCCTCGGCATCATGTCTATCGACCCGCAGCTGCTCCACTCGTGATGGGGATAGATCACCCTGCTTTGTCCTTGGCTATCCACCGCGTCGTTGTGGTGCTCTACCTTGCCGTCCGCCCCTAGCCTGGACCTGCTGTGTAGAAACCTGCTGCGCTAGAACATGCTGTTCTGGAACCTGCTGTGCAGGAACCTGTTGTGCTGGAACCTCCTGTCCCACTGGCCCCTGTCCCGCTACCGCTGCTACCACCTCATCCACAAGCTGACCATCTCTAGTGATCACCCTCTCCGACCCATCATCCATCACCTCCACAATGAAATCTGCAATGACCTCATCCCCACCATCTGGATCATCTCCATCCCCATCTCCCTCATCCTCTGATATCGCCATTATCAGATCTGTCAATCGAGTGGGCCGATGCATTTGCCACCATACCTCATAAGCAGGCGTAGTACCTGCATCCATCACTGTGCTCCTCCAATCCCACTGAACTGGCCGAAGTGCTGCCCAGTCATTCAGCACAACTTGTGGCTGTAATGCTGTGGGCCAGTAGGCTATATCCCGCGCTGTCCGCGCATATATCGCCATCTGCTGAGGCACATCTTGTACCCGTCCAAACTGCCACATCACCTGTGAGGGTAGGTACATCTCTATAGTACGGTCTGCACGACCCATAAGAAATCTCTGCTGAAATGTGTACGGGAGATGGGTCACATCATCCGGCCACTCCTCACAATCAATATAGGGACAGTATACCACACTAATCACGTCATCCAGTATCCTCCGCTAGTGGTGGACCTGGCCAGTATAAGTATACACTGCATCCTGATACAAAAACACAAATGCCTCAAACGGGCGCCAATAATAACCGCATGTCAGCTGAGTCACGGGGATATGCTCCCAAAGCCATACATGTAGCAGCGTAACCCTAGCAGATAAAGCCCTATCATGAAGATAAGCGACTGTGTGCATCTCGTGCAGCAGCTGTGCTAGCATCACTGGCCCCCATGCATAGACAGTATCATGCCTCACCATCCCCTCTATCATCCCACCCCAGCCCACAGGAAAACCCCTACCTCGCCTATCCGGCAGCACCACACCTCCAATCAGCGCACACAAATATAAGGCAAAGGGATCTGCACCCGCCGCCAGCGTCCTATCATAATCCATCTCCCTCTCGTCTGCTGAAAATACCACGTGCTCCGCTCTGAACACTCTGATCAACACAGTCCGCCCCCTCCTCGTGTCATACCTCACACGTCAACCATGAATCGGTAGCTTGAGGATGCGATAAACATCCTCAAGTGTGATAGTCATCTCTCCTATCGGTAGCAGAAAGCTGGAAGTCTCACTGCGGTATCGCTCCACTGCGGCCGTCATCAGAGCTCTATGAGCTCGCAGCACTGGCATCGCTGCCACCGTCCAAATCCCCAGTCTCGCAAGTCGAGGTCGCCATGCCTCATCAAACAGCGGCATCATAGATCGCACTCGTCACTCTTGCGACTGCAGTATAAACCACCGTGTATCCTACATCCACCACTTCTTCATTAGATACAAAATTATTTTCCCCCCACACCATTTTCTTCTCAATGTCTCACAGGCCCCAACCATGTGGCCCCACACAGACAATCCCTAAGTGCTATTTTAAAAAATAGCACTACTTCCCCCTACCTATCGCACCAATACAGACAATGGCGCCACTGCGCTCCCTGTATCGTGCCAATGCAGACATTGGCGCTACTACGTGCCTTATATCGCGCCAATCCAGACGATGGCACAACACTTCATTTTCGCGTCAATTAAATTTTTAGCACTAAAACTAATAATAGCGTTATTCCCCATTATGGTGCTATTCAAGACAATAGCACCATTCTACCCATAATATGGCGTCAAAATCCCATATTTGCTTCGCCCTGAGTTTTGGCGCCAATCCAGACGATGGCGCTAATATTCCTCCAAAATGGTGTCAAAATCGCCTTACCCTACCCTGGCGGATAGCGCTAATCCGTAGGATTGCGCTAATCCGCCTTGTCTATGGCGCCACGCGCTCCTAACCCATATCCTGAAACCCAAAAACATGTGCGTAAAATAAAAAATCACAAAGTTCGGGTTAGGCCCTACCTAGGGTCCAGCCTTGGGTGACCACCCGACCTCTCGGAATCGCTCTGAGATATGATGAAGTCGCGGGAACTGTGGGTTGCGCTCAGCCATCTCTCCTTTCTCTTTTCTTCTAGAAGGTCAAAGTGTGCCAATGTGGCACTCTTTAGGCCCACTTTTCCTAATATAGTGGGCCATGTCATCCCTCCATCCCTTTCTTTTCTCTCCAGGGTGCAGATCTCAGCCTTTTTTCCTCCATTTTTCCTCCCACCATCTTCTTTTTCCATCACCTCTCCAACTTTCACTTCCGTCACGTCCTTTCGAGAGCTTACCTGCCAAATTGTTATTATTCTCGTTAACCTCTCGAGGGGGCATCCCCTATCCATCTCATTCCTTCCCGGCAGCTGGGGCATATTTCTCTTCGACCTGACGCCACTTCCCTCCTAGGTCCTGACGCCACGTCAAAGAGGGGCAAATGTAGACACCTAAAAATGTCTCGACTACCAAACTGACTCCCGACATCCCTAAACTTACCAATTCCCTTTCCAACTAATTAATTAAATTTTTATTTAATTAGTCACCCCTTTCATTTTCTAAATCCACACCATTTTATCCCCAAAATTAAATTAATTAATTCAATAGTCCAAACCTTAGCCAAGTGATTTAATAAATATGTAAAATTTATTAAATCAATTCCCCATTTTCCCTAAATCCAATTAATTAGTTAAAACCATGTTAACTAATTAATCCAGCCTACTAATTAGCCTATCCCTACCCTAGACAATTAAATAGCTATTATTTAATTGCCTACTCTAGCCTACCCAATCCTAGCCTTAGGATTAATTAATTAAATCACTAATTAATTAATCTTATCCCCCCTCTAATCCCTCTACTAATTTATTCCAGCCACATTAATTAGGTTAATCACCCTAATTAAGAAAGTTAAATCCTCATTAGTACTTCTCTCCACACCTCCCAAATTTAAAATTCAAATAAATCACACATCACATTTACTCCTCTTACACATCCCTTACACATGTCATATCCACTCTTCCCCAAATGAATTCTTAATTCATTTTACCTTTCCCCATGTGAATTTTTAATTCACAAATAATCCATCTCACCCAACCTCATTTATTCACCCCTTTCCCAAAAATGAATAAAAGATTTACTTTTATTCCTAGCCCTCCATCTTCCAAGATCAAATCTAGGCCCTCCACCTCACTTTCATCCTCCACCATTGATCTCTCCAATCAATCTCCACCCTTGGATCAAAATCCTCTCCAAAAGTCTATAAATACAACCTCTCACAAGTCATTTTCATCATCCATTTTCATGCAAAGTTACCATGCCAAAATTACCTTTGAGTTAATAGTGAGTTGCACAATTGAAGAGCATTTCACATTTGGATCTAAAGTCTAGGGACAATCTTGGTCTTGAGAGTTTCATTTGGGTGCAAAGGCTCCTCCTTCCCTTGATGGGATTAGGTTGTGTATGTGAGGTATAATCTCTTGTTTTATTGCATTTGATTTGGTGTTTTCTCTCATTTTGTATTATCTAATCTACACCACCAAAGCCAAAAACCTCATCACAAACCTCTACAGAGGATCCTCAGTCTATCCTCGCTAATTTGCCAGCTTCCCAAGTGCCAAGAAGGACTAGTAGATCTACTTCTGATGTTGTAAGTGCTCTAAAACCCTCTAGTTCAACACAAACAACTTCCACTAGAAGGAAGGTTGCCTTAGAAACTCTGGCATTGATGAAAACAGAAGAAAAGAAGCATCAAAGGGCAAAGCAGCAAGCCAATAGAAAGAAAGTTCAAATAGAGGAAGTTGAAGAGGAAGGAGAGGAAGGAACCTCTAAGCTGCAAAAGAAGAAGAAGAAAACAAAGAAAACTCCTCTGGAGGCTCCTCCACAAGATCCTCTTCAGTTAGAGGCCATCTATAATGGGATTGTGCATCATGGACTGTTGATGGAGACTACATAATTACATCCAGAGGTATCTTCTGTAGATCAGAGTACCATAGATAAGGTTGTGATCATGTATATGATCAAATACAATAATCCTCTAGATGAAATCATTGAAAATGTTTCAAAGAGTCTAGCTCAGGATTTAAGTCAAAGCAGAGAAAAAGCTCTAGAAATAGACAAAGAACTGAGACAACAAGCCTTAAATAGAACTGGTGCTACAATCTCGCAAGAAGAAAAGGATAAGTTGTCACAAATATAGGCTCAAGAACTAGGAACCAAACACAAGGTATATACCTTAATGATCATGGAATAGGATGACAGAGATAAAATTCAAAAGGAAACTAAGGAAGTTACAAAGAAAATATTTGAAGGAGTGAAAGAAGCTGAAAATGTGGAGCAACAACAAACTTCTCCTCAACACAATAGTGAGTCTCTTCTGCACAATACAGATCAACATGATCAACAAAAGTAGCAAGAGGAGTGTTGACACCTTCAAATTTTACAAATTTGATGTGTCTATACTCTTTCTAGGTGTCGACAAAGGCTAGGTTGACAGGCTGCTCAATCTACCCCAGAGGCCACCTTTGCTAATTAAAATTTTTCAACTCAAGAATTATCTTGCAAATTTGATTGGTGGAATGTTTTTGGCACATATGGTAACATGCATGTTCAGTTATGTGCTCCTGGTACAAGTTTTGATGAGGTATTTAATTTGTTTTTACTGTGACAGAGCTAAATTTGGCATTGTAGGAAGTTGCAAATCTCATAAATCTGAGGATGACCCATTTCTCAATTTAGTCTCAAACATCTCCAATCCCAATTTCATCAAAATAGAAAACCATTTGATGTGGTATTTTAATGAAATTTGATTGCGGTGAACTCATCCGGCGGGTCAGTTTACAAAGCAAGTGCCTGAATTCAGTCAGCGAAGCAGATTCTGAGGAAATGGGTTTGTTTGAAATAATTAATGATGCCCCTATGCAAATTTTTTGTGGTCATTGGTTGCTGGGTTTGCCCATTGTGAAAAAAATGCCAATTTCCCAGCAGGTGAAATTAAAATTTGCCTAAAGTATAAAAGTTAAAGTGCAAAAATTCAAAAGAAATATTAAATGGCACTTTAATAAAGTTTGAGGGAAGAAAATTTTAGGGCAAACATTGTTAAAAGGTTTATAAAACTTTAAGATAAAGTTTATTATTAAGAGGGAGTGGCACGATGGTGCATTTCGCACCACTGCAACCCTCTCTGAGTGCATTGAGAGACCCCTGCGATGGTGCGAAATGCCCATCGCAGGGCATTTTCAACCCCTCTCCCTCATCTACAGGTGAAAACTGATCTTTTCCTTCACTTCTTCGACATTTTCAATGAGTTTTCTACAGCTCTGGATAGATTTGTTGCAGGCTAAAGCTGCTATTCACGTTTTTTGGTTTTCAACCATTTTCTTAAGGTGTTTTGGGGTTGAAAAATGTTGTTTTATGCTCAGAAATCTTCCTATGATCATTCTTAATACTTTGGCGGGGATTTTTAGTAGATTTGCATCAATTTTTGGCTCCCAGAATGATGAAAAATGCCACTTTTTCACAAAAAATGGCCCAAAAAAATTAGATTGGGCAAAATTTGGACTAGTAGCTATTGAAATCTATTCTTTATCACCTTAGAGGATGTCTAGTACACCAATTATAATGGAAAGATTGCAGAAATAATTTCATTCCAATTGCTATCTGAAAAGACATATAGCGATCGGGTAGAAAAGTATGGGCCAACATGATTGATCTATACGGCCAACCACCACCTACCCAGTATTGATGAGGCAGATCTTCTTCAAGCAGCTACACATCTTCCAAGTCTACCTACATTTTCTCTTCTTCTCTCTAATGTATTAAATTTCTCAACGCCATTGGGGTGGTGCATTGTATCATGTAATTCTCTAAAAAGACTTTGTAATTAATGTTTAGTACATGTTCTTAGTCTATAAAAGAACTATGTTACTCATTCTTCTGTTTGTTGAATGGCTGGGATTTGGAGGAGTGAATGAAATACAAGTTCTCCTCGATTGCTCTATTTCTTGCTCTGTAAGTCTATGGATTATGTGTTGAATGCTTTTATTTCATAAATTTTGTTTAGTTTCATGTTGAAGTAGATGAAAAATGTTGTGCATGTGTTCTTCTACAACAAGGATATTTGTAAGCATGGTTAACAATAATACTCATTCTTGGATTGTGTCTAAATAAACCCCTTGAAATCTATATGCTGATGTAGTTTATGGGAATCATTCACACACATATTTTTAGTTTGACTCCATGCCCTAGAATAGACACCGATTAGAGCTTGGATTGAGTTTATGAATCAAATCTTGAGTTTGACAGCCAAATACATAAAACACAAAAACAACAATCAATCTTTTAGGTTTTAGGAGTAGGGTCTTAGTTGCATGTTCTCAGATTTAACCAGTGTGATAGTCCAAGAACATTGCCAGTCTAGGGTATATCCAACAAATCTTGGTGCATAGTTGAGAGCATTCTGCCTGAGTTAGTTAATGATAAATCTTTTGTTGTGATTGGGGGATAACCCCCTAAGTGTGACAGAACCTGAAATGAAGGGGAGACAAGTGCAAACAATCTCCCGTCTTTGTTGGCCAACTCTCACAGTAAATCTAATTATAAGAAGTGGAAAACCTTTAGGGTTTACTGTCTGCTAATTTAGAAACCAACAAAACTGGTGACTCTGCTAGGGAACAATGCCATATCCATGAAAAAGGTCTAAAAATTTGAGGAACATGGATATTTATTTTAGATTTTAACAGGGTTTCAGACCCAGACAAGTTTGGTTGCAACATATTGTAAAGAGGTTTCATGTGACTTTGCTATTGAGGAAAACCCAAAATGAAAGAAAGGCTGTAAGGAGTTTTCAACTTCATAAAGCTCTTTCCTCTACAAAAGAGGTGGTGACTCTACTGGGGAACAATGCCATATCCATGAAAAGAGTCTAGAAATTTGAGGAACCTGGATATTTATTTCAGATTTTAAGAGGGTTTTCGACCCAAACAAGTTTGGTTGCAGCATATTTTAAAGAGATTTCATGTGACTCTATTGTTGAGGAGAACCCAGAATGAATGAAAGGTTGTAAGGAGTTTTCTACTTCATAAAACTCTTTCCTCTACAAAAGAGGTGGCGATTCTGTGTACGAAGAACCTGAGAAAGACTACAAAGAAGTTTCAGATCTATATATTTCTCAGCCCAAAGGAAGAACTAGCAGCTACTGTAGTTGTCCAGGTATTTATGTTTTGGTTTTCAAAAAAGAGCTTATGTGAAAACCATGGTGTATGAGTTTTAAATGATTCCCTATTAGGTGAAGTTAGCACTAGTTAAAAGGGAAATGGTGGAAATAAGTTGCATACTCTTATGTTGTAAATTTCAGTTCATATGTTATGATGTAGTATGCGAAATTGTTGAAATGATTCATAGAGAAGATGTATTAAGCATAATGATATGAGTTTAGACTGTAAATAAGTGAATGCTTGGTTGAAATGTGATGCTTGTAAAAGCATATGTATTGTATGTATTCAATTCATCATGATATGGTGTCAAATGCAACAATGTATAATAATCAGTCCCAACCGTGTAATAAGATAACTTTCAGCATTGAAAGATATAGAGCCATCAATTTTAGTGACATTTGTGGTTTCCCAAATGTCATACCATCTAAAATCAGAGATAAAATACCAAAATTCAATGGTGAGAAGTCTGAATTAGCTAATAAGCATCTACAAGAATTCAGTAATTTAATGGACGATTATGAGATTGATCATGAGGATGTGATCATGAGGCTATTTGTTCACTCTCTAAAGGGAGATACAAGAGACTAGTTCTCTTATTTACCGGCATACTCTATCTATTCTTGGGAGGAATTCAAAATAGTGTTCATGGAGTAGTTCAGTAAGGGAATTGATGTAAGACCAGTAATCAGTAATTTTATGGGCATTCAGAAAGAAAAGGATGAGTTAGTCCCAACATTTAATGTAAGATTTGCAAAAACATTGACGGATATTCCTAAAGCATTAGACCAAATGATGAAATATGTCTAGTTGTTTATTTGGGGGCTTTTGACATAAAAGTGAGCTATAAATTGAGACAAAAGTCCTATGACTTTGAATCAAGCTTATGGGACTGCCATGGATATTGAAAACAACTGGAAATATGAAATGTTCAAGGGCTACTTATCTATAGGTGTTTCTGATCCTGAAGTATTCTATGCTAATGAAAGGTGTAGGTTAGAAAACATCAGTGATTATCAGGACAATGGTGTTTCTATTGTCACAGATAGTACACTACTACACCATCTGAGTAATGATTTAAATACCCTGCCAAAGAAGTTAAAGTTAGTTAGGCTAGACCAAGCATATGAAAACATTGTTTTCCTTGAAGAGATTAGAATGGATAGTGAGGAAACTATCATGCTTTCAATCTATAATAATGATGATTTTGCTGCTTCATACAAATCAAGCAAAGAAGTGTCATATGAATATGAAGAAAATAGAGCGAGAGTTGAAAATATATGCCTCAGCAAAATGAATGAAGTATGTGACCAGTTCATTGATTGTGTATGTAATGATTATAGTCATCATATTCCAAATGCATGGTTTGATTAACAAAGGGAGGTATGTGAAGTTGCCCCTTCTTGTAGCTTTACTAGTCAAGAAATAGAGACATGCCTAGGTTTTCAATGTGGAGAATCAACCCAAGGGGATGAGGATGATGATAGCATACAAAGTGTCATAAAATTAGGCTCTCTTTCATATGATTAGATTATACCCTATGGTAAAACTCTGAATGATACAATGTCACCATTATATTGGTTGATGTCTTGGGATTTGAAGGGTCTCTTGATTGTGCTGTCTCAGATTATGTTGACAAGGTAGAAATTTTAGACATTGTGGGATATGCATATGGTCAGTCGAGTAATGGTGTGTGTACATCTGAAGATGAAATTTCAAGTGTCATGTATGTAACTGATTCTGAGGGTTCTTCTCCTCACAAAGATGATATTGATATCTGAGGTACATCTGATTTATTTTCAGCCTTAACTGATTCCGACATGCATCATGATGATTCTGTGAGTCAAAAGTTTGTATCATTGCTAGCTGAAAGTGGCTTTCATGGATTCTCAAATCCATTCTATGATGAAGACATGAATGTCATGCACAATGCCCTTTATGAAGGACACATAGATCCATCACAAAGTGTGAATTCTATTTTCTTTTGGTGCATGGATAATCCTCTGTTTCAAGATGAGGGTGAACAAGGAGTTAGTTCCCTATTCAATGGGTTGCATTCTTGTGTTCTTAATGGTGATGTTGTTGCTCCAATTTTCTTACATAAGAGTGACAACAGCACATATGCATATGATGATAACCAATCGGAGATAAATACTGGTGTAGCTGTGGAGTATCAATTGGATGAACTCATGTTGGACTATAAAGAGGGTGATCATTTGGATGCATATGATAACCTCTTTCTTTGGTGCAAAATTCATTCTCTCCCTCATGATGAGTGTGCTCAAAGTCCACTACAAGGAAATGATGGAATGCATGGCAAATATGAAGTTTGTAATTAGTCAGTTTTTAGCAATGAGTATGATACAGTAGGTTATAGAGAAGAACTAGAAACGGTGAAGCAATTCAAAGAACCTAATTCTTTATTTGAGGTGCTTCAAAAAGGTAATTTTTGTGTTGATGGTGTTAAGGTAAATGTGGATCAATTTCATGATCTAGTTGATGAGTATATCATCACTTTTGGAGCAGTTGGGAAACAAAATGCATTTGAATATGATATGTTCTAGCTTGGTTGTATGTTTGACATGAATCCCTATCAGCTAGTTGTTGAAGATGATAGCCATGAAAATGCTAATTTATTTGAGGATTTACAGTTGCTTCATACTCCCATGGAATTTGGAGATGATGAGGAGGTTTGCAGATTGGACTAGCATGATGATGAGCCTTATTACATGTGGCTGCCATATATTGACGGTCATATATTTTATTTTCAGCCAAGTGTTTGGAGTAACAATTATGTGCATGTACTCGCATGCATTGTATCTTCATTATTGTTTTAGTTTGATTGGTGTGGCTATGCATTAAGGGAGGTCAGCTCCTTTGGAAAACCTGTGTTTGATAGGGGAAAGTATTGGTTCTCCATCTTTGGTGGCTTGGGGCCACCAAATCAAGTTTAAAGTCTAACTTGTAGAATGAAGCATACAGTGGTTAAGGAGCCCAATGGAGTAGACACCTGGTCTGCTCACTAGAGATCTAGATTATTACTAGGCCCACAAGGGGCATACATCCCCAATCAGAGCCACTATTGACACCTTCAAATTTTACAAATTTGAAGTGTCTATACTATTTCTAGGCGTTGACAAAGGCTAGGTCGACAGACTACTCAATCTACCCTGGAGGCCACCTTTGCTAATTAAAATTTTTCAACTCAGGCATCATCTTTCAAATCCAGTTGGTGGAAGCTTTTTTTGGCACATATGGTAACATGGATGTTTAGTTGCGTGCTCCCGGGATGAGTTTTCATGAGGTATTTAATTATTTTCTGACTACGACTGAGCTAAATTTGGCATTCCGGGAAGTTGCAAATCTTACAAATCTAAGGGCGACTCATTTCTTGATTTGGTCTCAAATATCTCCAATTCCAGTTTCATCAAAATTGGAGACCATTTGATCTAGCATTTTAATGAAATTTGATTGCGGCAAACTCATCCGGTGGGTCAATTTACAAAGTAGGTGCCTAAATTTAGTCAGCGAAGTAGATTTTGAGGAAATGGATTTGCTTGAAATAATTAATGATGCCCCTGTGCAAATTTTTGCGTCATCAGTTGCCTGGTTTGCCCGCTATGAAAAAACACCAATTGCCTAGTAGGAGAAATTAAAATTTGCCTAAAGTATTAAAGTTAAAGTGCAAAAACTAAAATGAAATATTAAATGGAACTTTAGTAAAGTTTGAGGGAAGAAAATTTTAGGGCAAACATTGTTAAAAGGTTTATAAAACTTTAAGATAAAGTTTATTATTAAGAGGGAGTGGTAGATTGTGCATTGCGCACCATCATAGCCCTCTCTGTAGTGCATTGAGAGACCCCTGCAATGGTGCAAAATGTCCATCGCTGAAAGGAAGCTAGGTGTGTGGAAATCGCTTCCTACACTAATCTAATGAGGAGAGATGAGTACAAATTCTTATTAATCTTTACAATTACAGATTATGTTAACCCACTAATAGAGATATTGCAACAAACACATACATAAGAATGTAAGACAGAAGAAGAGAGACACAAGATATACATGGGGAAAACCCTTACGGGTGAAAAACCGTACACTCTAAAACATAGCTCAAATGTATTCTGTAAACAATGAAGGTTACAATACAGTCACGGAGCCAATGCTCTTGCAAGAGTCTTCGATACTCATATTTGGAGATGATCTGGTAGCATAACTGTGTTGGATCTAGGACATACAACTGAGAGGGGGGGGTGAATCAGTTGTATAGAACTTGTTCTATTTCAAACACTTTATTCTCTGTTGTTAGTTAGCAGCATATCAAGTAATCATTCATGGAAGCACAATACATAAACACAAGAACAGATAAGCATCAACACATTGAACACCAAGATTTTGACGTGGAAAACCCGGTTAAGGGAAAAACCACGGGGTGATTAACCCAAGATTTATTCTCTGTTAGAAGAATAAGGAAAAATGAATGGCACATGCCAATAAGGGCTCACTGCCCGAGCACACTGCTCACAAAGAGGCCCACTGCCTACAAGGAGACACACTGTCTACAAAGTGATAAAAATCACAGTCTTGAACTGGAGAATGACATCTCTACCATGTCCGGATCAGTTCCAATTAAGCCCAACAATCTCTGCTCTGCCTTTCGCACCTTTCTTCGCTATATCATGCTCATCCACATGCCACACACTGAAATGAATTCACAAATCATTATTTATACAAGACATCGACTTAGGAACAAGCATCTAAGTCGGCAAACAACCATAGGAGTATCCGCAAGATGAATAACACATCCGGTCGGCTATCACAAGAACATTCGCAGGAAGAACAACTCATCCGGTCGGCTAAACAGAGCAATAACTTCATCCGGAAGAATAACTTCAATTCCGGGCTCTACCATCAATGCGGACCAACAACACAACCTAAACATGATTCAAGAACCTTCACAAGTCTGTCTGAATGTCCGGATACATCCGCACTTCCTCTGCTTACTGGGATCTCTTGTCTTCCTCATCCGGAACTTCAAGAACACAGTCTGTCGCCACTGTCATAATGCAAGAGGTACTTCCGGACCTCCAAATCACACACAAATCAGGATGAAACATCACAAGGACATCTCAGACACTCCTTCCAATCCGCAGATTATGATAATACAATTCCGGACCTCACCGGACCTTTTTGTGATCCTCTGTCACCTCCGGATACTTGCCGGACCCGGTTCTATACCGGCAGCCATAACTCCTTCAGATCTTCATGCGGACCTCTGAAATCTTAACTGTAGCATCTCAAGATTCATATCTACTAACCCTTTAATCCGCATCCTCCGGTTCTCAACCTATACAGTACATTTACCTTCTTCTCATCACTGTTCTTCACTGTTCCTGACTGAGTCTAATTTTCTCAATATCCTCAGCACACAGCTCATCAAATCCTTCTTGTCAATGCAATATGAGTATGTTGACATCAATGACAACACTGGCTCACCTCATACTTGCAACAATCTCCCCCTTTGTCATTGATGGCAACATATGATGTGAAAAACCATCAAGACAAGAACTTCTCTTTTCTGTCACAGCTCCCCCTATCAACAACAACTCTTCACATGTCTTCCTTTGCTGCTCCCCCTTTGATCATCAACCACTTGTTTTTCACATGTTTTCTCTCCCCCTTTGACATCAATGGCAAAGGGCTCATACTTGCAATTCTCATACATCAGAATCATACCAGCTGCTCCCCCTTAGTTGCAGCTCCCCATTAGTCCGGATCACAAGATATGACTGTGATAGCCACCGGACTGATGCACATCAGTGCATCTTAGTTCATCACCGGAGGGGCCATGACCCCTAACTTCTCCCGGAGATATTCAAAAGAGTCCTTGGGAAGAGGTTTTGTAAAGATATCTGCAATCTGATCCTTGGAGGGAACATACTCCAATCTGACTTCTTCCTTGTTTACTTGTTCTCTCAAAAAATGAAATTTGATAGATATGTGCTTAGTCTTAGAATGCAATACCGGATTCTTGGAAATATTAATTGCACTTGAATTATCACAGAAAATTGTAATAGGCTCCTCATATTCAACTTTGATGTCTCTTAGCATCTGCTTCATCCACAAGATTTGAGTGCAACTACCTGCTGCTGCAATGTATTCTGCTTCAGTTGTAGACAGAGATATTGCATCTTGTTTCTTGCTTAGCCAAGAAACCAATCTCTTCCCCAAAAAGAATGCTCCACCACTAGTGCTCTTCCGGTCATCCACATCTCCTGCCCAATCTGCATCTGTGTAAGCATGAAGAGAGAAATCCGGATCTCTAGGATACCATAGACCATACTCAACTGTCCCTTTCAAGTATCTAAAAATTCTTTTGATTGCCATAACATGAGATTCTCTAGGATCAGCCTGGAATCTTGCCACAAGACCAACAGCTTGCATTATATCTGGTCTAGTTTGAGTGAGATACAACAATCCACCAATCATTGATCTATACTTTGTCTGATCTGCCTTTGGAGAATCATCATCTTTGCTTAACTTACATCCGGTTGCCATAGGAGTGTTCATAGGCTTTGAGTCTTCCATACCAAATTTTTTTAACAATTCTTTCACATATTTGGTCTGAGAGATGAAGATCCCTTCTTTTGTTTGAGTAATTTGCAGACCCAAGAAGAAATTCATTTCACCAAGCATAGACATTTCAAACTCACTTTTCATCTGATTTGCAAAAGTTTTACACATACTATCTCTTCCTCCAAAAATGATATCATCCACAAACACTTCAACAATCAGAATGTTTTCATGATCAATTTTGAAATATAAGTTGCTGTCAGCAGTACCTTTGTTGAATCCAATCTGCACAAGATGCTTATCCAACCTTTCATACCATGCTCTTGGGGCTTGCTTCAATCCATACAAAGCTTTCTTCAACTTGCAGACCATATCATTATTATCAGACAATTGAAATCCATCCGGTTGTTCAATGTAGACTTCTTCTTCCAGATCACCATTTAGGAAGGCAGACTTGACATCCATCTGATATACCTTGAAATCTTTGAAGGCAGCAAATGCAAGAAGTAATCTGACTGCTTCAATTCTTGCTACCGGAGCAAAAGTCTCTTCAAAGTCAATTCCTTCTATTTGAGAGTAGCCTTTGCAGACCAATCTAGCTTTGTTTCTGATTACTTCACCAGCTTCATTTAGTTTGTTTCGGAAGACCCACTTGGTTCCAATTACATTCCTGTCTCTAGGTCTGGGAACAAGATCCCAAGTATGATTTTTCTCAATTTGCATCAGTTCATCTTCCATTGCTTTGGTCCAATTTTCATCATTGCAGGCTTCATTTATTGTTTTAGGTTCAATCTTTGAAATCAGACAACATTCATTCTGATCTTGAGCAATATTCCTTCTAGTTTGTACACCTTTGCTTCTGTCACCTATGATCTGATCTTCAGAGTGATTCAGTTTTACATACCTTGGAATTTTGGGAGTATCCAGTACTGCTGTTTCTTGATCAGGCTCATTCAAACCTAACTCTTCTTCCTGATTTACCGGATCAGGCTGACTCTGTTTCACCGGAGAGGATTGAGTTCCTTGAACACTATCTTGGTCATCTTCATCAAATTCATAAAATCTTGAAGGCTTCTCAATTCCTTCATCAACCTTTACATTGGTACTTTCTACCATCTTCCTCAATCTCTTATTGTAACACCGGTATGCTTTGCTTTGAGTGGAGTAGCCCAAGAAAATTCCTTCATCACTTCTAGCATCAAACTTTCCTAGATCTTCATCTCTTTTAATATAACACTTGCTACCAAATACCCTGAAATATTTCACAGTAGGAGTGATGCCAAACCAAAGTTCATAGGGGGTCTTACCGGTGTTGTTTCTGATTTGAACTCGATTGAGAGTGTAGACTGCAGTGCTGATAGCTTCTTTCCAAAACATTTGAGGAACATTTGCTTCCAACATCATTGTCCTAGCAGCTTCCTGGATGGTCCGGTTCTTTCTCTCAACTACTCCATTCTGCTGTGGAGTCTTAGGAGCAGACAACTGTCTCCTTATACCCTGTTTCTCACAAAAGTCAATGAATTCACCAGATGTAAATTCACCACCTCTATCAGACCTTAGACACTTTAGTTTCAATCCGGTTTGATTCTCCACCATAGCTTTGAAGATTTTGAACTTCTCAAAAGCTTCTGATTTTTCTTTTAGAAAGGTAACCCACATCATCCGGGAATGATCATCAATTAACAACATGAAATATCTATCACCTTGCAGACTCTTGATTCTTGTCGGACCACATAGATCAGTATGTACTAATTCCAACAATCCGGTAGAAGACTGATCTTTGCTTTTAAAAGAGACTCTGCTTTGTTTGCCTAACTGACATTCTTTACACACACTGTTTGTAGGTTTTATCAACTTTGGAAGATCTCTCACAGCCTGAGTATTGCTTATTTTGATGATGTTATCAAAATTTACATGACACATTCTTCTATGCCATAACCAACTCTGATCAATTTGAACAAACAAACAACTTTTATTTGAACCAACCAGATGAAAGATGTTACCTCTTGTCTGAGTACCGGATGCAATTTCAGTTCCGGAGCTTGTAAAGATTCTGCATTTTCCATTCTTGAACCGGAGATCATAGCCTTTGTCCACTAACTGACCAACACTGAGAAGATTGTGCTTCAATCCTTCAACATATAGTACATTACCTGTTTTGCTCTTACCATCAAAGGAAATAGTTCCCCTACCTCTGATTCTGCCAGCAGAATTGTCACCAAACTTTACCATTCCTCCTTCATATCTTTCCAAGTCTAAGAACTTATTCTTGTCACCAGTCATATGGTGAGAGCATCCACTGTCAATAACCCAATCATCCTTTTCTTCCACTTGAGCAGCCAAGGCTTTTTCAACAACTTTGTGATTGACAGATTCAGAGAGCAAGGAATCTTCTTCCTTGATGGCTATAAACACCCACTCATTTCTGGATTTGCTTCCTGGATCTGATTCATCATCTGTTACTCCTTCATTGTCATCTTCTTCATGAACATAATAGCAATTCTTTTGAAACCTTTGTCTGTGAGTATTAGATCTTGCAGATCTCTCCGGACATCTTGAGGCAAAATGACCAATCTTATTGCAGTTAAAACACTTAAAGGGTAGTTTTCCTTCATACTTACCGGATCCTCTTGGCAGTCTCTTTGCAATGAGGGCTTCAAGTTGAGCTGTTTCTGCTTCTTCTTCTTCCATGTCTCTTCTTGCTTGATCATACCATGACATTTTCCTTGATGAGTTTTCACCCGGATCAAATCTCTGTTTGCCTTTCACATAGGCACTGGTTTTGAAAGCAGATTCAGTCTTGGGAGGATCATCTCCAAACTTGGTCATTTCAAATGCAGCTAGTTTGCCAGCCAGTTGTTCTCTTGTGACTGTTGTGTGGGCTCTGAATTCATCAATGGCAGCAACTTTGATTTTATAGGCAGCAGGAAGGGATCTTAGGATTTTGCAGACAATCTCATTTTCATCTAGAGTTCCACCAGCATTTCTGATTCCACATACCAACTCATTTACTCTTGGCATAAAGGTAGTAATGTTTTCATCATCTCTCATTTTCAATCTTTCAAATTTTCCTTTCAGACTTTGCAACCTTGCACTTTTGACAAACTCATCTCCTTCATACAGAAGTTCCAGTTTAGTTAGGATCTCATATGCAGTTGGTAGGTCAATGACATTCGAGAGATCTGAGTCATTCAATGCGCTTAGAAGAGCTTCCTTGGTCTGCAGATTGTTTTCAGCTTCTATGGTTTCATCTGGAGTTGTCGGACCACCTTGTGGGGGTATATATGGTTTTGAAATCATAGCCAAGTATGCTTTTCCCATACATTCCAAATGACACTTCATGCGACCTTTCCAGAGAGTGAAGTTGGTTCCATCGAACTTCGGACTATCCTTCTTGTATGACGACATCCTGGATCACCTCAAGCGGTTAAGCTCCTATCAGAGGAACTTAGCTCTGATACCAATTGTTGGATCTAGGACATACAACTGAGAGGGGGGGGGTGAATCAGTTGTATAGAACTTGTTCTATTTCAAACACTTTATTCTCTGTTGTTAGTTAGCAGCATATCAAGTAATCATTCATGGAAGCACAATACATAAACACAAGAACAGATAAGCATCAACACATTGAACACCAAGATTTTGACGTGGAAAACCCGGTTAAGGGAAAAACCACGGGGTGATTAACCCAAGATTTATTCTCTGTTAGAAGAATAAGGAAAAATGAATGGCACATGCCAATAAGGGCTCACTGCCCGAGCACACTGCTCACAAAGAGGCCCACTGCCTACAAGGAGACACACTGTCTACAAAGTGATAAAAATCACAGTCTTGAACTGGAGAATGACATCTCTACCATGTCCGGATCAGTTCCAATTAAGCCCAACAATCTCTGCTCTGCCTTTCGCACCTTTCTTCGCTATATCATGCTCATCCACATGCCACACACTGAAATGAATTCACAAATCATTATTTATACAAGACATCGACTTAGGAACAAGCATCTAAGTCGGCAAACAACCATAGGAGTATCCGCAAGATGAATAACACATCCGGTCGGCTATCACAAGAACATTCGCAGGAAGAACAACTCATCCGGTCGGCTAAACAGAGCAATAACTTCATCCGGAAGAATAACTTCAATTCCGGGCTCTACCATCAATGCGGACCAACAACACAACCTAAACATGATTCAAGAACCTTCACAAGTCTGTCTGAATGTCTGGATACATCCGCACTTCCTCTGCTTACTGGGATCTCTTGTCTTCCTCATCCGGAACTTCAAGAACACAGTCTGTCGCCACTGTCATAATGCAAGAGGTACTTCCGGACCTCCAAATCACACACAAATCAGGATGAAACATCACAAGGACATCTCAGACACTCCTTCCAATCCGCAGATTATGATAATACAATTCCGGACCTCACCGGACCTTTTTGTGATCCTCTGTCACCTCCGGATACTTGCCGGACCCGGTTCTATACCGGCAGCCATAACTCCTTCAGATCTTCATGCGGACCTCTGAAATCTTAACTGTAGCATCTCAAGATTCATATCTACTAACCCTTTAATCCGCATCCTCCGGTTCTCAACCTATACAGTACATTTACCTTCTTCTCATCACTGTTCTTCACTGTTCCTGACTGAGTCTAATTTTCTCAATATCCTCAGCACACAGCTCATCAAATCCTTCTTGTCAATGCAATATGAGTATGTTGACATCAATGACAACACTGGCTCACCTCATACTTGCAACAAACTGTACCTGTTAATCACATAATTCATCACATCTCCAAAGCACCTATTTATAAAGAAAATACAAGGCAAAAATGGCTCCACATTGAGATGGGCGTCGAACATGGCCTCATGGACCAAAACCCACACCTATGGACACTTGTCCAACACTATAGGATGTTCATGACACTTGGCAAGTCACCCCATCCCAAACAGGTCACCTATTTCCAAAATGGGCAATGACAGATGCTCTTACGACTCTTACAACCATCATAGAATCTCTCATAGCTGTCACAACTTACAGTTGTAAGAAAATATGTCACACACATGCTATAAATAGAATATTCTCTTACAACATGTCATAACCCACCTTGGGGCATCTAAAGATGCCTTTTTCAAAGATGCTTCCTGACACATGTCCATACCTGTCATAGGATCTTCTATTTCTGACTCTTACATGTCATAACTTTGTCATGACTATTTCAGTCAATATTCTCTTACACACATTCCAAGATGCCGACACATGGAAAAATATTCCTACCACTCAGTGGGATGCCTATCTCCTCATGTGAGGACAAATTTACATGTGGTCATATGCCATGTAGGATGACACATCACTGTGCCGACTCCCACAAGATGACAACATAGGATTTACATCCTAATTATACAATAGGCAATAAATAAATAAATACAATGAAATAATACGAGGAATTACCAAGGTTGAGAAACCTTAATTCCCAACATTCTCCCACTTGTCGAACACCTTGTAAGAGCCAATAGAATTAATAGGATTTAATTGCTATAGACTGAGAGGTCCATAGACCCCGAACACCATCTAAACTTCTCTGTGCCCGCTGGCTTCGTCAATGCATCTGTAACATTCTTCAAAGTATGTACCTTCTCCAAATTTACCTTCCCATCCTCTACCATGTCTCGCATGAAGTGAAACTATACATCAATATGCTTTGTTCTGGCATGGAAAGTTGGATTCTTCGCAAGACAAATCACACTCTGACTATCACAACAAATTGTAATCTATCCTACATCAATACCAATATCTGAACACAATCTCTTAAGCCAAATGGCTTCCTTGCAAGCATGAGTTTCTGCCATGTACTCAGCTTCTGTCATGGACAAAGCAACCACAGGTTGTCACTTACTCATCCAACTAATTGCACCACCAAACATAGTGAACACATAGGCACTGGTGGATCTCCTACTGTCAATGTCATCTACCCAATTAGAATCCACAAATCCACGAATACAAATTGAATGTAGAGGTCCTATAACATTACCATGATAGCATATGGAATACTTGGAAGTACCCCTCAAATATCTGAACACTTGCTTAATTGCATCCCAATGTACCTATCCAGGATTAGCCATAAATTGACTAAGGACGCCCACTGCTTGGGCAATGTTTGGTCTTGTGCAGACCATAGCATACATTAAACTACCAACAACACTAGCATAAGGTACTTTGCTCATATCCTCCACCTCACTAGGAGATTTTGGACAATCATTAATAGACAACTTTGTCCCCAATGAAACAGGAACACACAATGGTCTACAATCTGCCATGCTGAACCTATCCAACATAGTCTTCACATACTTATTTTGGCTTAACCAAAGTTTTCTATTAGCTTTATCTCTCTTGATTTCTATTTCCAGAATGTACTTGGCTGCCCCAAGATTTTTCATCTCAAACTGTGCTAACAACTAAGACTTCAAATCAGAAATCATATTCTTACCATTTCCAATCAACAACATATCATCAACACACAATGCAATAATGAGAATGCAATCATTGTCAAATTTGTAATACACACAATGATATGATTTCAATCTCAAATATCCAATCGACAACACAAAGGCATTAAACTTCAAGTACCACATCCTAGGAGACTGCTTCAAACCATACAAAGACTTCTTTAACTTACAAACCAAATTTTCTTTACCTTTTTCTAAGTAATGCTCTGGCTGTGACATGTAAATCTCTTCCTCCAAATCACCATGAAGGAAAGATGTCTTCACATCCATCTTTTCTACCTCTAAGTCATAAGCAGCTGCAAGAGATGACAAGTACTAAATGGATGTAAGCTTTGCAACGGGAGAGAAAATTTCACCATAATCAATTCCCTCCACTTGTGAATACCCCTTTGCAACCAATCTAGCCTTGTACTTTTCAACACTACCATCTGCACTAAATTTCTTCTTGAACACCCATTTGCATCCAACGGGTTTCCGTCCTTCAGGCAAAGGCACCAAGTCCCATGTTTTATTCTTTTCCAAAGAAGCCATCTCATCTTCCATGGCCTCCTTCTAGGAACCTGCATCTTTCATGCCCATAGCCTCTTTCACAGTTCTAGGCTCATCGGTGTTAGTAAGTAAAGAAACAACACAACTAGAATCAAGTAATGAATAACCAAACCTATCAGGTTGCTTTCTCATTCGTGTAGACCTCCTCAATGGCTAAGGTTGACGTTCTGCTTCTTCTTTTGAGCTTTTATAGCTGCTGGAGCTCTCCTCATCATCAGGTCTCACAGGGTCCGTATGTTTAGTCTTCTCAGGGGTAGAAGGAAACTGAACTACATCATCTTTCTTTTCTTTCTGTTTTAGCTGTAGAACAATGGAAGAAGATGTTAGCTCTCTAAAGATAACACTTCTACTATATAACACTTTTTTAGCCATAGGATCCCAAAGCTTGTATCCTTTCACACCAACACCATAGCCAATGACAATACACTTAATAGCCTTGTTCTCCAATTTAGACCATTTCTCCCTAGGCACATGTGCATATGCCTCACAACCAAAAACATGAAGATGTCTAATTGAAAGCTTCTTACTAGACCACACCTCCATGGGTGTCTTACCAACAAGAGCTGATGTAGGAGACCTATTTACCAGGTAGCAAGCAATGGCAACAACTTTAGCACAAAAATTTTGTTCAAGGCTTGCTCCACTAAGCATACTCCTAGCCTTCTCCATCAGTGTCCTCTTCATCCTCTCTACAACTCCATTTTGCTGCGGGGTGCATGGAGTTGTCTTATGTCTTTCAATCCCTTGCTCTTTACAAAACTTATTGAACTCTGCTGAACAAAACTCACCACCATTATTAGTTCTCAAACACTTAATATTTTTACTAGTCTGATTTTCAGCAAAGGCTTTAAACTCTTTAAACTGACTAAAGACTTTAGTCTTGCTTCTGATAAAATAAACCCATGTCCTTCTACTATAATCATCTATGAAATATACAAAATATACAGATTTGGAAATTGAAGGAACATTAACAGGACCAAACACATTAGAATGAATAAGATTCGATACACCAGAAGACTTGTGAGAACTAGAGTAAAACTAAACACAATTTTTTTTCCATATACACAATGTTCACAAAAGTTAAACTTGAGATTAGAATCATTTAACCCCTCAGCAAGGTTTTTATTTTTCAGAGTTCTAAGATCCTTCTCACCAATGTGGCCATATCTCAAATGCCAAAACATAGTCTTTTCAGCAAGAAGCTTAACTTCCAAAGCATGTACACTACCATCATAACTAGTTACAACAGATTTCTTCACTGGTCATTCAGATGGTGGGGATGAAATGACTGCAGCTCTTTTCTTTGATTCAGAAGAACTATTGCACTGTTAAGTGCATGCCTCTAGCTGAAACAAAGTACCTCTCCGAGTACCCTTCAACAGCACCATAGATCCTCTATTCATCTTGCATCCATCCTTCAAAAAGATAACCTGCACACCTGCATCATTCAACATACTTACAGAAAGCAGGTTTTGTTCTAGGGCTAAGATGTGCATAACCCTAGTGATCCCCTTCACTTGTCCATCAGGGAATCGGATTGAGACTCTTTCATGACCAACAATCTTCAGATGAGAATCATCACCCATGTACACTCTTCCACCATTGAACTCTTCATACTTCATGAACCTGTTGTTATATGGAGCCTAATTAGACTTGGAGGTTATATTTACCCCACTTTTATTGGCGCGGTTTCCCCCCAAAATTCCTACAAGGTCAAGGGGTAGCGCCCCTTGCGGGGGTTTGGGGGCAGCACCCCCAAGACGGGGTCAAGGGGCAGCACCCCTTGCGGGGTCTAGGGGCAGCGCCCCTGGCGCGTTCCCTGTTGTGATACAGGGCGGGATCGAGGGGCAGCGCCCCCGTGGGGGTCAGGGGCAACGCCCCCGAAACCTCACACGGTTTTTTATTATTTCATAATGCACCAGGAGTTAATTTTTTCATTGACCGACATAAGAAAACCCTATTTTGTAACTGACAAAAAGTTTGATAAAAAGTGGCTAAGGGTTAGGGTTTTGATATTGTATTGTAGCATTTTGCAGCGGTATTGAGTTGCAGGGATTGCTGATTGTAATCAGTTTGATTTACTGGATAATAATATTGGACTCTCTGTTTAGTGGATGTAGCCCGAGTTTGGGTGAACCATGTTAAAACTTGTCTCTCATTGTTATTATTTCTATGTATTTCCATTTCTCTGTTTAATCTTTATTTGCATTTAATTGATATCTTCTACCAGCTAACCCTAACAAGTGGTATCAGAGCGGGTTGTGTTTAATTATCATCTACAAGAAAGTCTCACGGTTGAGTGGGAGCAATGGCAGACGAGGGGAAAATGAAGGTTGATAAATTCAATGGGCAGAACTATCAGTTATGGAAGATGCAGATGGAGGATTACCTCTATCAAAAGGATTTATGGAGGCCGTTGGAAGGAGTAGCCAAGAAATCGGCAACAATGTTTGATGAGGATTGGAATCTTCTTGACAGAAAGGCACTAAGAACCATTCAGTTGTACCTGGCATCATCAGTGGCATTCAATAAAATAGAAGCGAAGACAATAGATGGTTTGATGAAAGCTTTGGCTAAATTGTATGAAAAACCCTTAGCCTCAAATAAGGTATTTCTCATGAAGCAGTTGTTTAATTTGAAAATGGTTGAAGGTGGATCTGTGACAAGTCATTTAAATGAATTTAATACGATTGTTAGTCAATTGACTTTTGTAAATGTAAAATTTGATGAAGAAGTTAGAGCTCTCTTGATATTATGTTCATTGCCTGAAAGCTAGGATAGTTTGGTAATGGCGGTTAGTAACTCTGTTTCTGGTTCAAATACCCTAAAATTTGATGATGTTGTTGGTGTTATTCTGAGTGAGGAAATTCGTAAGAAAAGCTCAAGTGGATCCAAATCAGGTAGTGTTTTGAATGCAGAAAGTAGGGGTAGATCAAAGAAGAGAGGAAAGGTTCTGGAGGTCATGGGAAGTCACGAGGAAAATCAAAGGACAAAAGATCCCAAACTAGAGGACAGAAGAATTGCTAGTACTGTGGAAAACTAGGTCATCTGAAGAAAGATTGCTGGTCTCGGAAGAACAAAGAAGGAGATAAACAAGAAGGTAATAAGGAAGAAAATGTGGTAAGTAATAAATCTGAAGATGACGCTTTGATTCTTTCCCTAGCTAATGCTGATGTTTCATGGGTTTTAGATTCAGGGGCCTCATTTCATGCTACGCCCCATAGAAGTTATTTTCTTGATTATGTCCAAGGGGATTTTGGGCTAGTTTATTTGGGAGATAACGAACCCTGTCAGATTGTTGGAAAGGGAAGAATCAAGATTAAGTTGCAAAATGGGAATCATTGGCTACTACAAGAGGTAAGGCATGTTCCAAGGCTCAGTAGGAATTTAATTTCAGCAGGGCAGCTAACTGAACAAGGTTGCACTGTTACATTTACTGATAAACATTGGAAGGTTTCAAAAGGTGCCTTAGTAGTAGCAAAAGGTGTGAAAGTAGGCACCTTATATCTTTGTACAGGTCATACTGTTCCTTCTACTTTAGCTGTTACAGAGAAAAAATAAACAAGTTCAGGAACAGTTGCTACAGGTTTGCAGGAAGAGACTGGAAAAGTTGCTGCAGGTTCTGAGACAACACTGTGGCATAACAGACTTGGGCATATGAGTGAAAAAGGTATGAAGGTACTTCATTCTAAGAAAGTTTTACCAGGTTTGAAATGTATTAATATAGATTTCTGTGAAAGTTGTGTGTATAGAAAATAAAAGAGAGTCAATTTTCTCAAGGATGGGAAGCAAAAGAAAAATGAAAAATTGGAGCTTGTGCATACAGATTTATGGGACTAGCTCAGGTATCTTCTCTCGGTGGCTCTTGGTATTATGTTACATTCATAGATGATGCAACTAGGAAGGTCTAGATTTATTTCCTTAGACAGAAATCTGATGTATTTGAAACATTTAAGAAATGGAGAAGCTTGGTTGAGAATGAGACGGGTAAAAGATTAAAATGTCTCAGATCTGATAATGGTGGTGAATATTATAGCAAAGAATTTGAAGATTATTGTTCCTTTAATGGAATTCATACACAGAAAATAGTTCTAGGGACTCCATAGGAAAATGGAGTGGCTGAATGCATGAATAGGACAATAATGGAGTGTGCAAGGACCATGAGATTGTATGCTGGGCTACCTTTAAACATGTGGGCAGAAGCTGTCAACACTGCTGTATATTTAATTAATAGAGGTCTTTCAGTTCCTTTGGGCTGTGGTATTCCAGAGGAAGCATGGATAGGCAAGAAGGTGAGTTATTCTTTTTTGAAAACCTTCGGCTATGAAGCATTTGCACATATAGATTCTGAAAATAGAACCAAGCTAGATGCAAAATCAAAAAGGTGTACCTTTGTTGGATATGGCATTGATGAATTTGGTTATAGGCTTTGGGATTTTGAAAATTAAAAAATTGTGAGAAGCAGGGATGTTATATTCAATGAGAAGGTGTTGTACAAAGATCAGTTGCAGTAGCATGAGAAGAAAGAAAAGGATTATGTGGTGCTAGACGATACTCCAAATAGTGATGTTCAAGTGGTTCCTCATGCTCCACAACAACAACCAAAAATACCACAAACTCCAGTGAATGTTAGACGGTCAAAAAGGATAAGTAGACCTCCTGAGAGGTTTTCTCCCTCTTTGTATTCTATTTTCTTAACAGATGCTAATGAACCAGAAGGGTATGATGAAGCTATGCAGGTGGATACACAGGTTCAGTGGGAGCTTGCAATGAAAGAAGAAATGGACTCCTTGCTGAAAAATCAGACTTAGGAATTATGTAAGTTACCTGCAGGTAAAAAGGCTTTACCAAATAAATGGGTTTACCAGCTGAAAGAGGAAGATGGAGGTAAGAAAAGATTTAAGGCTAGGTTAGTTGTAAAAGGATTTGCACAGAAAAAGGGCATTGATTTTGATGAGATATTTTCTCGAGTTGTCAAGATGACTTCTATTTGTATTGTTACTGCTGAAGATTTACATTTGGAATAGCTAGATGTTAAAACTGCCTTTCTCCATGGTGATTTGGAGGAGGAGATATATATGGAATAGCCCCAAGGATTTGAGGTCAAAGGTAAGGAGAAACTAGTGTGCAGATTGAAGAAGAGTTTGTATGGCCTGAAACAAGCACCTCGGCAATGGTATTTGAAATTTGATAGTTTTATGGCTGAGCAAGGCTATAGTAGGTGTAATTCTGACCATTGTGTTTATTTTAAAAGGTTGGATAATGACAGCTACATTATTTTATGTTTATATGTTGATGACATGCTTGTAGCTGGGCCTAATATGGATCACATAAGAGAGTTAAAACAGCAGTTAGCACAGTCATTTGCTATGAAAGATTTGGGGGCAGCAAAACAAATCCTTGGTATGAAAATTTGTAGAGATAGGAAGAACAGACAATTGACTCTATCTCAGGCTGCTTATGTTGAAAAGGTGTTGCAGAGATTCCACATGGAGAATGCAAAAGCTATTAGCACACCTTTGCCTAGTCATTTGAAATTGACCAAGGAGATGTGTCCTAAGACACAAGAGGAGCAAGAGAAAATGTCCAAGGTATAGTATGCTTCAGTTGTAGGAAGTTTAATGTATGCCATGGTATGCACGAGACCGGATATTACACATGCTGTTGGAGTCGTCAGCAGGTATATGAGTCATCCAGGATTAGAGCATTGGAATGTGGTAAAATGGATTCTCAGATATTTGAGATGTACATCTAATAAACACTTATGTTTTGGGGGCTCTAATACTAATTTAGTAGGTGATGTAGACTCAGATTTGGTAGGGGATATTGATACCAGGCGGAGTACTACAAGTTATGTCTTTACTGTAGGTGGAATAGAAGTGAGTTGGATTTCCAGGTTACAAAAGGTGGTTGCTTTATCCACCACAGAGGTAGAATATGTAGCTGCAACAGAGGCAAGAAAGGAGATGATATGGCTGCAATCTTTCATGAATGAATTAGGCACACAACAGGTTAACAGTTATTTGTTTACAGACTGCCAGAGTGCCATACATCTTGCAAAGAATTCTGCCTTGCATTCAAAGACCAAACACATATAGTTGAGGTATCACTTCATTCGGTCGGTGTTGGATGATGGACAATTATAGCTAGCAAAGATACATATAGATGACAATCCAGCAGATATGTTTACAAAGGCAGTAACAAGGGAGAAGCTGAGCTCCTCTTCTGCTTCAGTTGGTCTTCTAGACTAAAAACAACCAAACACAGAACAGCAGAGTCTAGGGTGCTTATTTCTAGTGGGAGCTATAGGGTCAGTGGTGTTATGATCAGTCTCCAAGTGGGAGATGATATGGTGTGGAGTCTGATCAGTCTCCAAGTGGGAGATTGTTGTTATATGGAGCCTAATCAGACTTGGAGGTTATATTTACCCCACTTTTATCAGAGCGGTTTCCCTCCCAAATTCCTACGGGGTCAAGGGGCAATGCCCCTTGCAGGGGTTTGGGGGCAGCGCCCCCAAGACGGGGTCAAGGGGCTATTTCATAATGCACTAGGAGTTAATTTTTTTATTGACCGACATAAGAAAACCCTATTTTGTAACTGACAAAAAGTTTGATAAAAAGCGGCTAAGAGTTAGGGTTTTGATATTGTATTGTAGCTTTTTGCAGTGGTATTGAGTTGCAGGGATTGTTGATTGTAATCGGTTTGATTTACTGGATAATAATATTGGACTCTCTGTTTGGTGGATGTAGCCTGAGTTTGGGTGAACCACGTTAAAACTTGTCTCTTGTTATTATTTCTATGTATTTCCATTTCTCTGTTTAATCTTTATTTGCATTTAATTAATATCTTCTGTTGGCTAACCCTAACAGAACCAACTTCGATGCAAGGTCTGTTGATAACTGAGAGGGGAGGTGAATCAGTTATCCTAATTATTTCTTCTTTTGAACTTTCTTATTAATCAATGTAGCATTGAATCAAACAAACAAACATTACCATGAAATGAAAAACACATGACACAGTATTTTTGACGTGGAAACCCTGTTAAGGGAGAAAACCACGGGGTGATTAACCCAAAGATTATTCTCTGTTAGAAGAATAAGGAATTACAAAATGGCACTTGCCAATTAGGGCTCACTGCCCAAGCACACTGCTCACAAAGAGGCCCACTGCCTACAAGGAGACACACTGTCTACAAAGTGATAAGAATCATAGTCTTGAACTGATTGGAAGCATCTACATATGTTGGAGTTCAGTTCCGGTTAGGCTCAGTACACTGATCTGCTGCACTTCATCTTTCCTCTGTTCTTTATTCTGCTATCCTTTCACATACCGGATCTTTCTTACTACTTCTGCTCTGTTCTGCACTTATTCGCATATACTTTCACACAATTCCTATCTTCACAACTAAATCCATCCTCTATATATATCCGCACAAGTAATTTCATCACCTTTCTAGTCGGCATCCGGAACAGTCTAGTTTCTTACAAACTCTATTCTGTCGGCTGAATCCTTGCTCACCAAGCAATGCGGATCAAGCATATACTTGTAGATATCATTAATCATGTCGGCCAAACATGATTCATGCCTTCACAACCTTTACCATCAACAGTAACACATCCGGAAAATAGTCTGATACTCTGTCAGTTAGTTCTTCCTCTGTTCTCACTGTCTCTCAGGAATCCGGTACTCAACTATTCATATCTTTTTCTTTGTTCATCACCGGAGGCTAAATCCTTGGAATATACTCCTCAAGGTAGTCCTCTTGACTTCCCCAAATCCACACTGCACCAAGACACTTCCTCTGAGAGATCTGGACCAATCTGTCGGACCTTGCCACATGCTCTGTTCTTGTTCACCGGACCACAACAATCTTCATTCTGACTTTCGGTAGAGACACACCATAACTTGCGGATATGTGGGATGACCTTTGTTGCCATCAATGACAACAACCATGAATCCATATAGTGTCTCTTGCCAACAATCTCCCCCTTTGGCATTGATGGCAACACTTAGTGAAAAATGACTAAGTGTTTATACTACGCTCCCCCTTGGCTGATGCTCTATATACAATTTCCGGAACTCCCCCTTAGTTGGATTCCTTATTTTTCACTGCTCCTCACTCCCCCTTTGACATCAATGACAAAGGGTAGGGTCTGCACACCAAAATTTTTAAAAATTTTCTATACATAGCCACATATTTACATACTCACATATACTAAAGAATGTCTGCAAAAGATGTCTTCAGTTGGATCAGTTCTGTAGCCCAACTTTGCTTCATTCTATCCAAAATTGAAATGTGACCACTCAACAAAAATGCAAATGCATCTGCCCTTTTTATATCTTTCGGATCACTTGTCTGGGCTGTGATTTGAGCTTCTGCTATGGCCTCATGCATGGCCTCTAGCTTAGGGACAATTAACCCCCTGAGCTCACTCAACCTGCTTATTCTATTTTTCCTTTCCTTCTCCAATTTCTTGATATCACTCAAGACTGCAATAGTCTGACATTCTTGATTTGTTATAGAGGAAGAAAGAGGATCAAAACTTTGAGACAAGCTTAGTAGTGTGTCCTCTTGCGCTTTTATTTTCTTCTCAATGTCCACTGTTACCTTGGACTAGGAGATACAAAATTTGTATATTTCACCGCCATCCTTAAGAGCATTTTCTAAGCTCTTTATCCCAATGTTCATGTTTCTCCTATCATTAATGATCAAACCTTGAACCTCAGAGAACCTTTTATCCAAAAACTCCTTCTGGACCTTTTCTTCAGCTGATTTTTCTAAAGATTCAAAATGTGTATTAACACTGCTGACTAAGGTTTCGAGATTACCGGAAGAGGAGGCTGCCGGATCTATCTGGACCGATGGCATAATCTTCTCAAGCACTCCGGAAGCAGCCTCTATCAACTCACAGTCTTCCATATGAGACTTTAGGAGCTTTTCATTTGCCTTAGCATTTGCAAATGAGGCTATCTTCATTGTCTGCACCGGAGAGAGGGAATCAAAGTTGAATGGGCCTTGTAGTAGCTCCGGTTCATCGATCTCTATTATTTCTTTGCTCAAAAATTGTTGAACAGTTTGTGCAGTGTCTCTTGCCGGAGACAGATGTTTCTTTTCTTCTGCAGTCTTGGAACTGTCCTTTGGGATTTTCTCTCCTTCCACATTCTTACCACTATCAGTCATGGTCTTCTCTGATGGAGTCTTCTCTTTCTCTGCACCCTTGGTACTGTCAACCTCTTTATCTTTCACCACTGTTTCCTTCTCCTGTAATTTCTCTTCTTCTTTGGATCCAGAGACTATAGGGGAAACTGGAGGAGAGATGCTAGCCTGTTCATAGGCCACTTCTTCTGGAGCAGAGGGTTCCAAGTCCACGGTTGTTTCTGCACCTAAGTCCTCTACAACAGGAAGATTGAACCTTTTGAAGGCCTTCCAGAGGATCTCTTCTGTCTCTTTGGCCACCTTGTCAGTCTCACCAAGCATGAGTTGATTCATCCTGGCTTTACTTCTGAACTCATCTTTGCAGTCTTTGAATATTATGTTCATTGTCTTGGGATCAATTTGAGGATATAGCTGAATAGCTATCTGCTCCCGGATCTCAAGATCTTTTGCCTGAGCATTATTCTTTCTTATTTCTAATTCCTTTTCTAGGCTTTTAGGGATTTCAGAGATAATCTCAATAAAAGCTTTATTGTAGATGTTCAAGTACCTTATTATAGCTTCTTGCAGGATCTTTTGATCTGCCTCATTGTAGTCATCATAAAATTCAGTCATTGGTTGAAGGTTTCCATCCACCGTAACTGACTTGATTACACTCTCTAGAGACAGAGTGGGCTTTTCAACAAATACCTCTGCCATTTCATCCTTGTCTTGGCCTGTGGAGGGTTTACCAGATCCTTTCTTCTTCTACTTCTTTATTTCTTTTACTCCCTCATCTGACTCAGTTTCCTCTTCATCCTTTTGGCTTTCATAAGCCCTTGTGGCTTTTGTCTTAGATCTTTTACCGGATGCCTGGACTTCCGGTTTTGAACTTTTGGTTGTGGGAGGTGTAGATCTTTTTGATGATCTGGTCCAGGTGGAAGTTTCAACCGGAACACTTTCTTTACTTTTCTTTTCTTCCTCAGCCTTTCTCCTCTTTTCTCGGCCGGCATCAAGTGCCTCTTTTGAGATGCCTAGGCCTTGAGCAATATGCTCAACTTCTTTTCTCACCTTCCTCTTTATCTCAGGTTCCCTGAGTTCTACATGGATCTTTACACTCAGCTCCTCAAAGGTTCCAAACCTTTCTGCCTTTGGATCTTTGGGCTGACTTAGCATGTGTTGAACATGCAGCTCCACTATCTGTTCATCCACTTCATACCCCATGGGCATGATCTAGACAGTCCTTGGCTCCACTGCCTCCATTAGGCACTAATCAGTGTCCACCATAAAGCACACTGAGTCTTTGTATTTTTCAACAAGAGACTGGGGAATTCTTTCTCTTGCTTGCATCATGCTTTGGAAGTTTTTGAAGTATCCCCATAGGGCTGTATTTCTTGCTTTGGCATCCCCAAGCCCATGTAGATAGTCTCTTATTTGTACTGCAACAGGTTTGTCATTCTGCCATGCCCATCCACTTGATCCGGACAGCTCATTCATGAAGTAGAAGAATAGACATAATATAAGAGTACCATACTTAAAGGAATTCTTCTTGTCCTTCTTGATTTTCTATATATTTTCCATTAATTGGCTTAAGAGGAGTTCGCAGAGATCATATTCTGCATTCTTCCTTAGCATTTCATAGGCAGTATACACTGCAGTTCCAGATACAGAATTCTCCCTGCTGGAGTGATAGATCTTGTATCCTATTATCATGGACACATACTTGATATTCAGATCAGAAATATCTTCAATGGTCATTGCCCTCTTATCAAATTTTGATCTGGTGGCCTCAGTTACAATGTTATTTTTGATAGATTTGAGGATAGGTATCCCTCTGGAAGAGTATAGACCAGTTACTGCTCTAATTACCTCTTTTGTGATCTTGCAGGGTCTATCCAGCCATAGGAAGTTGTCATGCATCCTGCTCAGTACATACCGGACCCATTCATCTTCTTCAAAGTAGGGGAAATGAATGAATTGATCAAATTATTTCTTCTGGATACCCTTATACTCTGGTTTAAGCTCAAAAGCATTGTCTATCAGTTGTTTGTGATAGAGATCTCTCAATTTGAATTCCCCAAATTCCTCAATGCTTGCATGTATGTAAACCCTAATGTCTTCTGTGTGTAAAACTCCATGAGGAACACTGGAAAATGCTCCTAAGGGATCTACCTCCAATGACTTATATGGATGTTTCTTAAATTCAGGTCGGGGCCTATCTGAGATTTTTACTATATTTGGAGTAGCCATTTCTTCAAAAGATTTGTAGCAAGATATCGAAAGTGGAAAATACCTTTTGCGTCTTCGGTTGCACGGAGTAGTTGGATTGATTTCTGTATGTAATGACTTCGGCAGGAGATCTTCGGTGATCTTGATGAATTTTGTTTCAGATCTCCGCTTTTCGCTTCTTCTTGGATGTGGAATGATCAAATGATTGTTGAGAAATCCCTTATATCATTTCACAAACCCTAATATCTGTTTGCAATAAATGCTTCACCTATATTATTTCGGTTTGCCTTGTCTGGATAGCTTGGAGTATCCCGGATCAATCCTGATCTATGAACATCATGCGGATCTTTCAATCATGAATAAATTGAGATGACACATTACAAGAACATCCCAAACATTCTGTCGAGTCCACAGAGTAAAATAATGTACTTCCGGATCTCTCCGGACCCTTTTGTAGTCCTCTGTCATTCCGGAGCATCTCCCGGAACAGGTCTTTACTTGATCGATCACAACTTCTTTATATCTTCATGCGGACCTCTGAAATCTTGTCTGGATCATCTCAGGACTGGTATCTTCAAACCCTTTACTCTGCATCTTGTGTCACATCCAGCACCACTTGATTGGCTGGGGGAACAGGTTTTTCTTTGAGTCTCCCCCTGAGCCAGAGCTCACTTTTTAATTTCTGGAAGAAATATCAGCACCAGAGTCTGGTGCGGATCCAACCTCTACATTCTCTGAACTTTTCTTCACCCAAATCTTGTTCATCTGATTCCTAACTTCATCCGCATTCATCTTTTGTTTACCCTTGTCTTGATTCTGATTATACACCGGACCTCTTTTGTCCTGATTCTTGCTTCTGCAGACTTTAGCATTATGACCGGACCTATTACAGATTTGGCAAATAACATTTCTTTGCATATTTGACTGATAACCTCTTGATCTGCATTGATTAGCCATATGACCTACTCTATTGCATGTAAAACATCTACCATTGAATGATTTGTTTACTTGCATATTTCTGCATTCATGAGACTTGTGTCCATACCTTTTGCAGTTAAAGCACTGTCCGGAGAAGGATGGATTAGTTTGATTCATCCTTTTTCTGCACTGATTAGCTTTGTGACCAAAGTGATTGCAGCTGTGGCAGTATCCATTGAAAGATGGATATCTTTGAGCATTGGGCTGTCTTACCAGAGGTCTTCTAGGTCTATTCCTTGGATTTTCTGATCCAAAATTCTTTTGACCGGATCCGGAGCTTTCTCCTTTCTCATATCCCAAACCATACTTGTCATCTGTCCTCTTTTGACTACCAAGAAGAACTTCAAGTTGAGCAGAACTTATCTTGAATTTCTCTTTATATTCATTTGCTGTTTGAAGGTCTCTTTTGAGAGAGACAATTTGATCCTCAAGTTTTTCTTCATTATCTTTGGCATCTTCAAGATCAGATTCAAGATGTCTGATAATTCTGTCCATCTGAAGGCATTCTTCTGATTTCTCCTTAAGAGATTGTCTTAGATTGTCTTCAGTTTTTCTTTTCTCTTCAATCTCTTGAGTAAACTTTATAGTTCCTGATTCCATTTCATGTCTTAACATAATGGCTTCTTTTGATAACTTTTCACATAACTTGGTTTTCTCAGTCAATTCTTCATTTATATTGCTTTCTTCACTTTGTCTTGCCAATTGTTGGAGCAGCTCCTTTCTCTTTTTCATAGAGAGACTTAATTTGTCCTTTAATTCTCTCATGAATTCATCAGCCTGTTTGAGTCTTTCCTTTAATTCATTGACTTCAGAATTTGACTGTTCAAGATCCTCAAGGGCAGTCTTGAGTTGCTCCCTTAAACCATATGCATCCATTTGAACTCCCAGATCTTCCTCAAGCTGTTAGGCTCTATTAGGAGGAACTTAGCTCTGATACCAATTGTTGATAACTGAGAGGGGGGGTGAATCAGTTATCCTAATTATTTCTTCTTTTGAACTTTCTTATTAATCAATACAGCATTGAATCAAACAAACAAACATTACCATGAAATGAAAAACACATGACACAGTATTTTTGACGTGGAAACCCTGTTAAGGGAGAAAACCACGGGGTGATTAACCCAAAGATTATTCTCTGTTAGAAGAATAAGGAATTACAAAATGGCACTTGCCAATTAGGGCTCACTGCCTGAGCACACTGTTCACAAAGAGGCCCACTGCCTACAAGGAGACACACTGTCTACAAAGTGATAAGAATCACAGTCTTGAACTGATTGGAAGCATCTACATATGCTGGAGTTCAGTTCCGGTTAGGCTCAGTACACTGATCTGCTGCACTTCATCTTTCCTCTGTTCTTTATTCTACTATCCTTTCACATACCGGATCTTTCTTACTACTTCTGCTCTGTTCTGCACTTATTCGCATATACCTTCACACAATTCCTATCTTCACAACTAAATCCATCCTCTATATATATCTGCACAAGTAATTTCATCACCTTTCTAGTCGGCATCCGGAACAGTCTAGTTTCTTACAAACTCTGTTCTGTCGGCTGAATCCTTGCTCACCAAGCAATGCGGATCAAACATATACTTGTAGATATCATTAATCATGTCGGCCAAACATGATTCATGCCTTCACAACCTTTACCATCAATAGTAACACATCCAGAAAATAGTCTGATACTCTGTCAGTTAGTTCTTCCTCTGTTCTCACTGTCTCTCAGGAATCTGGTACTCAACTATTCATATCTTTTTCTTTGTTCATCACCGGAGGCTAAATCCTTGGAATATACTACTCAAGGTAGTCCTCTTGACTTCCCCAAATCCGTACTGCACCAAGACACTTCCTCTGAGAGATCCGGACCAATCTGTCGGACCTTGCCACATGCTCTGTTCTTGTTCACTGGACCACAACAATCTTCATTCTGACTTCCGGTAGAGACACACCATAACTTGCGGATATGTGGGATGACCTTTGTTGCCATCAATGACAACAACCATGAATCCATATAGTGTCTCTTGCCAACAAGGTCATGTGGAATGATGCACTAGAATCAATCAACCACACATCATCAGATGCATGGGTGGCCAGGGATGTGATGAAGGCATCACCATCATCTTGGGACTTATCAGAATCTAAATCTGGGGTTGTCTTCTTTTTCTTTTTTCTTTTCTTCTTTGCATTCCTTTCAGAAATGCCCACATTTGCCATAGTTCCAACAGAGAGCCTTGGAATTTCCATGAGATTTGAATCTCCCATGGGATTTGGATCTACCCTTTTCACCTTTCTTGTCCTTCTTCTTCCCTTTCTCTTTGGGTCTTCCACGAACTGCAAGAGTCTCTTTGGCTGACTCAGACGTCTTTCTCTGCATTTCTTCAGATAACAGTGAAGACACCACATCTTCCATCTTGAAGGTGGTAGTGGTGCTTCTGATGCCCATGACAAGATGATCCCACAAATCTGGCAAAGAACAAAGCAGGGTCATACACCGATCCTCCTCCTCCATTTTCACACCCACAGATGTCAACTGTGCAACAATCATGTTAAAAGCATTCATATGGTTTGTAATAGATCCTTTGACTTCTTTCTTCAAAGCAAACAACTTATTTTTAGAAAAAGCTTGTTCACCATGGACTTGGCCTGATAAAAATTGCCCAGTTTCTTCCAAAGGTCTTCTGTGCTCTTCTTCTCATGGACATTCAATAGGACAAAGTTAGCTAGATAGAGTCTGATGAGACCCTTAGCCTTCCTATCTTAGAGGTCCCAATCATCTTGTGACATTGCTATAGGTTTTACACTAGATACAGTTTCCCATAGGTCATGATCAACAAGTAGGTCTTCCTTCTTGAGTTTCTACAACTCAAAATTGGTGCCATTAAATTTATCCACCTCTAATCTTTTGGATGTGGTTGCCATCTCCTTCCTGCAACAAGATATAGAATACTCTGCACAAACTCCCACTCAACCTAAGATTAGCTCCAAAAACCCCTACCCAACAGCTAGAACCAAAACTGGCCAGGCTCTAATACTAACTAAAAGGAAGCTAGGTGTACAAAAATCACTTCCTACACTAATCTAATAAGGAGCAATGAGTGAAAATTGTTATTAATCTTTACAATTACAAATTATGGTAACCCACTAATAGAGATATTGTAGCAAACACATACACAAGAATGTAAGACAAAAGAAGAGAGACACAAGATATACGTGGGGAAAACCCTTACGGGTGAAAAACTTCACACTCCAAAACATAGCTCAAATGTATTCTGTAAACAATGAAGGTTACAATACAGTCATAGAGCCAATGCTCTTGCAGGAGTCTTCGACACTCATATCTGGAGATGATCTGGTAGCATAACAATACCTATCAATCACATAATTCATCACCTCTCCAAAGCATCTGTTTATAAAGAAAATACAAGGCAAAAATGGCTCCACATTGAGATGGGCATCCAACATAGCCTCATGGCCCAAAACCCATGCCTATGGACACTTGTTCAACACTGTAGGATGTTCTTGACACTTCTCAAGTCACCCCATCCTAAAGAGGTTGCCTATTTCCAAAATGGGCAATGATAGATACTCTTACGACTCTTACAACCATCATAAAATCTGTCATAGCTGTCATAACTTATAGCTATAAGAGAATTTGTTATACATAGGCTATAAATAGCATAATCTCTTACAAAATGTCATAACCCACCTTGGGCCATCCAAAGATGCCTTTTTCAAAGATGCTTCCCAACACATGTCCATACCTGTCATATGATCTTCTATTTCCAACTCTTACATGTCATAACTTTGTCATAGGAATTTGTCATGACCGTTTCAGTCAATATTTCCTTACACACATTCCAAGATGCCGACACATGGAAAAATATTCCTACCACTAAATGGGACCCCTATCTCTTTATGTGAGGACAAATTTACATGTGGTCATATGCCATGTAGGATTACACATCACTGTGCTGACTCCCACAAGATGACAACATACGATTTGCATCCTAATTATACAATAGGCAATAAATAAATAAATACAATGAAATATTACAAGGAATTACCAAGGTTGAGACACCATAATTTCCAACAATCACAGGCATTTTCAACCCCTCTCCCTCATCTAGAGGTGAAAATTGATTTTTTCGTTTACTTCTTTAGCATTTTCAACGAGTTTTATGTAGTTCTGGATGGATTTTGTTGCAGGCTAAAGCTACTATTCACGTTTTTTGGTTTCCAACCATTTTTTGAAGGTGTTTTGGGGCTGAAAAATGTTATTTTCTGCTCAGAAATATTCCTATGATCATTCTTAATACATTGGTGGGGATTTTTAGCAGATTTGCATCAATTTGTGGCTATTGGAATGATGAAAAACACCCCTGTTTCACAAAAATGCCTAGAAAAATTAGATTGGGCAAAATTTGGACTAGTAGCTATTGAAATTTATTCTTTATCACCTTAGAGGATGCCCAATACACCAGTCATAATGGGAAGATTGCAGAAATAGTTTCATTCCAATGGCTATCTGAAAAGACATACAATGATCAAGCAGAAAAGTATGGGCCAACATGATTGATCTGAATGGCCAACCACCACCTACCCAGTATTGATGAGGCAGATCTTCTTCAAGTAGATGCACATCTTCCACATCTACCTACCTTTTCTCTTCTTCTTCTCTCCAATGTATTAAATTTCTCAACGCCATTGGGGTGGTGCATTGTATCATGTAATTCTCTAAAAAGACTGTAATTAATGCTGAGTACACATTCTTAGTCTATAAAAAAACTATGTTACTCATTCTTCTAGTTGTTGAATGGCTAGCATTTGGAGGAGTGAATGAAATACAAGTTCTCCTTGGTTGCTCTATTTCTTGTTCTGTAAGTTTATGGATTATGCATTGAATGCTTTTTTTTTCATAAATTTTGTTCAGTTTCATGTTGAAGTAGATGAAAAATGCTATGTGCATGTGTTCTATTGACTGTATCCATTGTTATATGAACTCCTCTTCTATTCAAGGAGTAGATTAAATGATTTAGGTTAAGTGTGGGGAAGATTGTTCTACAATAAGGATATTTGTAAGCATGGTTAATAGTAATACTCAGTCTTGGGTTGTGTTTGCAAGGCAGAGGTTAAATGAACCCCTTGAAATCTATATGCTGATGTAGTTTTATGGGAATCATTCACACATATATTTTCAGTTCGACTCCATGCCCTAGAATAGGCACCAATTAGAGCTTGGATTGAGTTTATGAATCAAATCTTGAGTCTGACAGCCAAATACATAAAACACAAAAACAACAATTAGTCTTTTAGGTTTTAGGAGTAGGGTTTTAGTTGCATGTTCTTAGATTTAACCAGTGTGATAGTCCAAGAACATTTCCAGTCTAGGATATATCCAAGAAATCTTGGTGCATAGTTGAGAGCATTCTGCCTAAGTTAGTCAATGATAAATATTTTGTTGTGAATTAGAGATACCCCTAGGTGTGGTAGAACCTGAATTGAAGGGGAGACAAGTGCAAACTATCTCCTATCTTTGTTGGCCAAGTCTCATAGTAAATCTAGAAGTGGTAAACCTTTACTGTTTACTATCTACTAATTTGGAAACCAACAAGGAGCTAGTCACACCATATGAAGGGAAATCATCTCCTTCTCACAATACTGAGCAAGGGAATCCTCCTCCAGATAATACAGAGCAATAGGTTAAACTGGATCATCAGGAGGAGTAGGTTACAATTGATACAGGGGAGAGTTCTTAGGTAAATTAGGAGGCATCTTCCTCTACCTCTCCCATTCACTCTATCAAAGATTTTTTAGTGATGAAAAAGAAAATACAACCTTTGGTAACTCTTCAACTGCTGAAATTACCTATTTCTGATGGACAAGTGGATCTTTGCTATATTTCTTCCATTTACAAATTGCAATTGGAAGATATCTTTCACTCCTCTACAAGAGAGGAGATCTTACAATAGCATGTTGAAGGCACAAAGGTTCTGGAAGAAGCAATCAATATTATACAAAATGAAATGCTGGAAGCTAAAAGGGATTCATCTCTATGTCCAACACAACAATTGAAGCAGTTAATGGAATCCTTCAAACCGCATTCCTTTTTCCTAGAGAAGTAAGAAGAAAAGAAGATATCTGAACAAGTGTACAACAAAAGGATGGGTGATGCTTCAGGCAAATGTGCAAAGGCAAATATCAAAGTTCAAGAAAGTATAAAGAACATTCAAAATTGCATTGAGGAAGTAAGAGTATTGTACCAATTTTGTTTAAAATGGCATGCAACCACCAAAAATATAAAGGATCAAATTGATGTTATTGAGTTGCAAATCATAGAGGTGGCCAATATATATGATCTAGTTAAGGAAAAAGATGGAGCTACAAGAGCACAAGTATAAAAACTTAACTCCTAGCTAAAGCAACTTCAAGATCAAAGGGAGAAAATCAAAAGTGAAATTGGTTAGTTGAGGGAAGTGGTAAGTTTAAGGTTAGCATCTTTGACTAGAATTTTCTTAGAAGTAGATAATGTTGCCTAGAAGGTGAAGGTGCCTTCCAGACTGGAAGAGGCAGAGGATTTGTATATTCAATTGGAAGGCATTTGTATATGCATTTGGCAGAGGATTTGATGATGATTACCACAAGAGGTACAACCCTAGTTGATGAAGATGACTCAAGATCTCACACCAACAAAGGAGAGTGATGAAGAAGGCTTGAAACTCCCTTCAAGACCTGCAAACAAACTTCAATAGCATCCACAAGTAGATAACACTTCCAAGCATGAAGAACACTTTAGAATTGAGTACAATATGAGAGCAAACTTGACATTATTCTCCTAGGTGTCATCTAGGTTTAAAATGGAATACAAAACTCCTTTAAATATGCACTCTCGCTTACTTACGACAAAAGAAACATAATTAGGTCAGCAAATGCAAACCAAGGAAGTGGTCTCAAGCTGACACTACACAAAAGGGGATAAAGGTCCAAACTAAGACTAGGGTGCACTAGGCCTTTAGCCCACAAGTTCTAGGGAGTGTCAAATATAGTGGGCTTAGTCCAGTCCTAAGTTGATTATATAGGGTTTATTCATCAGGATCAAGATTTTATCATTTTAAGCTCAAAAACATGTTAAAATAAGTCCTAATTAACAAAGGCAACAAATTAGGTCCAACTAGGTGCTAAAGTAGGTGTAAAATGTTAATGTACACATTTTACTGCATAACATGTATTACCTTTGAAATGGTTTAAACAATATAATAATTCCTCTCTAGATTTTAGCAGCACTTTGTTACTCCTTTAACTTCAAAATTGTATGATAATTTCTACCAACCAAAGGCATCATTATATAGAAGCCATGGATCTCAAAATACAATGAATTGTATCTAATAACAAGAGAATATTCCTCATGTAAAAACTATTCTCTCAATATTGTGAACTCCAATGCTACATAGTAGAAATCACCACTAAATTGAATGTCTCAAACATGGGTACCTAGGAAGTCTCAATCAGACTTAGTCAACTGAAGTACTCCAACTCACACCAATGTCATGCAAACAACATGCATTACTTTGTGTCCTCAATATGGATCTATAACAACATATTTTTATCATGCAAGAGTTATGTAACAACCTATAACATCATGCAAGAGTAATGTAAAGCTTGGAACCTGAGTTAGAGTGACATGTAAGACACATGCATCACCATATAAATACATGAAACTAACTGTTATGGAGTAAAATGTATCCCTATGCCTTTTTACCTCCTAGTTTAGCTCCTAAGTCCCTGTGTTTACACTTTGCAAGCTTAATACTAATCTTGGAGCAATTTCCCCTGAAACTCATGTCAAATGAGAGTTAGGGGCATATCCTAAATCTTAATCAAGACCAAATTAGGGCCTTGGGACTTGGGTACCCACACCCAAGTCCAACCTAATTTTCCAAAATGAAATTTAAAGTGTGTGTCGGCCTCTTCAATTTAAATTACGAAAGTTAGAGGGAAAACATATATAAATGAGTTTATGATTTCATTTTACACCTAGATGGATAATGCAAACTTGTGATATTGGAGCAAAGAGATTTCAAAGCCTTCATTGTGTTTTAGAGCAAAATTGTGTTGTTATTGTGTTTGTTTGTTGTAGATTTGGCTTCATCAATCCATCTCCTCATGATTTGAAGGATCTTCATCTCTACGAGGGCTTCACCTTAAGGTGACATCAATTTGTGTTTCAATCATTTAATTTCATCATTGCATTTGGCCTCTACCCTCCTTAGGCATGCACTCTATCTAACAATGGTGTTGGAAGAATTAAATGTCCTTTATTTGTGATTGCAGGTTGTAGGGTGGGAGTTGGAAAAGTATAGGTACAAAGAAGCAATTTGAAGGATGATGATTTGGGATTTGGAAGAAATTTGATGATATTCCTCCCTATTGGACTAGGGTACCTGCTCCATAGTCCTCCTGACAGGATTCATCCTGAAATCAAGATTAGGATATCATCTGACATATCTCACTACTCTGAATCTACAGAAAATCTACCCTATTGGACTTGGGTGTCCGCCCCATAGTCCATGAAGTTTTCATTTATGAAAATCCAGCTTCTAGTATGTTTCTGATCATCCTTGAGTATCTTCTTGTACTATTTCTTGTAGCATTTTTGTCTGTCTATACCTGATTGCATTGTAATTCATGTTTGAGGCTTATTTGAATTGGGGTTTGAAAAATCTCTCAATCTAATTAATCTTTCCATATCATTCTTGAGCACATAAACTTGTAGCTGAGTCCTCATTGATCTGTAGTGAATTGGCTCAGTTTTTGTCATTGAATGTTATTGTGAAAGGAAGGTTTGATTTGATACACTTTAGCACTATGCACCATCTTCCCATTTTTCATACATAATATTTTTTTTAACCTAGAACAATGAGCATTTTGCATCTTTTTGAGTGTTGTAATCAGTCCTTGTTTCATTCATATCATATTTACTATTTTTCATTGCAAAATCTTACATATATTTGAAAAAAAATTTAAAAACAAGCATTCTAGGCTTGCATTAAGGCATAGCTTTGCATAATTTGTATTGCATATGATAAAAAGATTCAATTTTCTGATATTTGCATAAGATCTGATCATTATTACATTAATTCATCATTAATTCATATCATATCTTGCATGTGAAAGTTCCATTTGCTAGGGTTTTGCTTAGAAAGTTGTATTTTTCATATAACCTGGTATTCCAAAAGCTAGGGTTTGTAGCCAAAATCTTATTTCAGATTTTTCTACCCTTTCCAACATTCATTCAAATCTGATTTTGAATTTTAGTGTTGCATCATCTTGCATTCTTTTGCATCCTTGCTTTCAAATTTTCACTTTTTACAAAATACACATTGTGTATTTCAACATTAAGCAACTTACACCTTCTTCATACTTCTTTAAGCAACTTTTTAAAAATCATTCACTTGACCTTTGTGTACTGTGCTCTCTCACATTACATATCACCTTGGTTGTAGTGAAAATAGTGTGTTCTTGATTCTCAAAAACCTGATTTGCTCAAACTAGTGACTTGGTGTGCGAAGCATTCATCATAGATGACTTTTGTTATTCATCTTTGGAAGCTTTGTTTGCATACATCATAGAGTTTGAGAAATTCTCTAAATTCACTAACAAGCATCCTCAAGTCTTAAATAAAATAGGATACATATAGGACATTGACATTTCTACATGTTCCACATATGAAAGTCTTTGTTATATATCTGACTTTGATAGCTTTGTAACTCTCATGGGAATATATCCTTCGATATTAGAAGATCTAACTAAATTCATAGATAATAATGAAGGAAGTGATGATGATGATGATGATCCTACTTTACCTTCTATTACACATAGTGATAAAACCATGGATCTATTCTCTAATACATGTGATGGTGATCTACCTTTGTCTATTTTGTTAATTCATTGTTATTTCAATTCTGCACTGCTTGTATTTCTAACAGTTGGTATTAGAGCACATGGACTTTGTGTAGAAATTGTTTTGTGGGTTTTTCCCATCTTTGTGAAAAGAAATGACAGGAGGAATGGTTACCAGATTTGAGGTTCAAAAATTTGATGGTTCTAATTTTTCTTTGTGGAAGCTAAAGGTTCAAGCCTTGTTGGTGAAGGATGGATGCACCTTGGCTTTTAAAGGGACAACATCAAAACTTGTAGCCATGAAGCAAGAGGATTGGGATGAGAAAGATAACATGGCTAGAGCTACAATTCAGTTATCTTTGGCTGATTCAATTTTATTTAATGTTGCAAAGGAGAAAATGGCACATGACTTGTGGACTAAGATGGAAAAGCTATATGAAACCAAGTCATTGTCAAATAAAATTCTATTATGACGACAATTGTACAATCTAAGGATGCATGATAGTTCTTCAGTCAAAGATCATCTCAATAATTTCAACACACTGATTAGCAAGTTGGCTTCAGTGGAGGTGAAAATTGAAGAAGAGGATAAAGCGGCTATACTATTGTGCTCTTTACTCGAAACTTGGGATCAACTAGTTATGGTGCTCAGTAACTCAACACTAAAGGGGAAATTTGTTTTCGAAGATGTGGTAACTGTAGTAATTTCTAAAGATTCAAGGCAGAAGACATCTCATGGGACTTCTTCCTTTGATGCCTTTTTTGCAAGGGACAGAGCTTCAGAAAGAGAGAAAGTTGAGTGTGGACAGGCTAGGTCAAAATCCAAGGGATAGAAAAGAGTTAAGTGTTAGAATATTAGAAAAATAGGGCATGTCAAAAAGGATTGCAGGCTGCTGAGAGAAAACAAAGAAAATCCTAGCTCATAGCCATTGGAGGCAACTACAACAGAAGTTGAAGCACCATTGGAAGATGGAGAGGTTTTGTCTACTAATCTGAGAGGTTCATTTCATCAAGATTGGATCATTGATTTTGGTGCCTCTTTTCACATGACTCCTCACAAGGACTGGTTTTCTTCTTACCAGTTGTGTGAAGGAGGTATGGTTTACATGGGAAATGACAACCCGTGTGAAGCTATTGGTGAAGGAGAGGTAAAAATCAAAATGTTTGATGACATTGTAAGGACTCTTCAGCATGTAAGACATGTACCAGACTTGAAGAAAAATCTATTGTCACTTGGAGTATTCGATGAGCAAGGTTACTGATTCAGGGGAGAAAATAGTTGTCTGAAGGTAACAAAAGGAACATTGGTGGTGCTAAAAGTGGAAAAGGTTGGAAATCTCTACAGGTTGGTTGGAGAAACTTGTAGTGGAGAGGCTTTAGTGGTATCAGATGCAGAAATAGATTCATTATCTAGTTGGCATCAAAGGCTAGGCTACATGAGCGAACATGGTCTAAAGGTACTACTAGATAGAAATCTTCTCCTAGGTGCTAAATCTAGAGATTTGAATTTTTGTGAGCATTATTTTTTTTGAAAACATAATAGGTTGAGTTTTTCTAGTTGCACTACCAGAAGTAAATAAATTCTAGATTTAATTCATTCAGATACTTGGCAAGCACCCGTTACATCAATTGGGGGTTCATCATATTTTGTTTCATTTATAGATGATTGTTTCTATAAGGTGTGGATTTATCTATTGAAGAAGAAATTTGATGTATTTTCTTATTTTAAGAAGTTTAAAGCTTTGGTAGAGAATCAGAAAGGTAAGACAATTAAGTTTCTTAGAATAGATAATGGAGGGGAATTTTGTTTAGGGAAGTTTAATTAGTTTTGTAGTGAGCATGGTATTGCAAGGTAGTTGGCGGTTCCTAGAACACTACAACAAAATGGTGTTGCTAAAAGGATGAACCGTACAATTATGTAAAGAGCTAGATGTATGTTGAGCATTGCTGGATTGGAGCAAAAATTTTGGGTTGAGGCTATAAATATAGCCTGTTTCTTGATTAATAGATCACCCACTACAGTTCTAGATCATCAAATTCAAGAAGAAGTTTGGACAGGTAAATCTGTTGATTATTCCTTTTTTCATATTTTTGATTCTAATGCTTATGCTCATATTCCCAAAGAGGATAGGAATAAGTTGGATCTGAAGTCCATGAAATGTATTTTTCTTGGTTATGTAGAAGGTACAAAGGAGTACAAGTTGTGGGATACTGTTGCCCAAAAGATTATTATTAGCTGAGATGTTTATTTTAATGAAAAATCAATACAAGGAAGTAAAGAACAACAAAATATAGAAACTATTCCAGTAGAGGTGGAAAAGTATGATGTTAATTCAAAGGTGCTAGATGAAAATCAGCCACCTGTTCATGAAAATCAGCAATATAATAATTAGAATCAATTTTTTAATGAGGTTGAACAACAACCAAATGAGCCACAGGGTAAGACATTACCCCTTCTAAGGAGATCCACTAGAGTAATCAAACCACCAGCAAGGTATTCTCCTAATTGTAATTCATCTTATGCTTTAGTTACTGATGTTGGTGAGCCTAGCTCATATCAGGAGGCTTGCGAAGATGAAGATGCAAATAAATGGAGAGAAGCCATGGATGAGGAGATGAGAGCTCTACATAAAAGAAAACATGGGAGCTTGTACAATTGCCTAAGGGGCAAAAATCTATTGACAACAAGTGGGTCTTCAAATTGAAAAGGGATATAAATGATAATGTGAAGCGATATAAAGCTTGGTTGGTGGCCAAGGGGTATCCACAAAAATCTGGTATTGATTTTGATGAAATATTTTCACCTATGGTGTGGTTAAGTCTAGTTAGAGTTGTTTTGGCTCTTGTTGCTAGTCTTGATTTGGAGTTAAAACATCTTTCTTGAATGGTGATCTTTTTGAGGAAATTTATATGCTACAACCGAAAGGGTTTGAGGAAAATGACAAGGAGAATCTAGTATGTAGGTTGAACAAATCATTGTATGGTTTAAAACAGGTGCCAAGGTGTTGGTACAAGTGATTTGATTCCTTCATGATGAGTTTGGGTTTTAGTAGATGTGAGGCTGATCATTGTGCCTATGTTAAAAGGTATAAAGATGATAGTTTCATTATTTTTCTTTTGTATGTAGATGATATGTTGGTAGCAGGTCCTAACATGGATATAATCATCAGGTTAAAAACTCAGCTTGCTAAGGAGTTTGAAATGAAGGACTTAGGAAATGCAAATTAGATTCTTGGAATGAGGATACACAGAGATAGAAAGAACAAGAAAATTTGGTTGTCACAGAAGACTTATGTGGAGAAGATTTTACAGCGCTTCAATATGCAAAATGCTTAACTAGTTAGTACTCCATTTCTTGCTCATATTAAATTGTCTTTAGAACAGTGCCCCAGCACAGAAGTGGAGAAGACATAGATGCCTTATGTACCATACTCATTAGCAGTTGGTAGTCTGATGTTCACTATGGTGTGCACCAGACTAGACATTGCACAAGTAGTGGGAGTAGTTAGTCGTTTCAAGGAAAATCTGGGTTGCGATCATTGGATGGCTATGAAGTGGATTCTTAGGTATTTGAGGGGCACTTTTGATGCTGCTACTTGTTATAGTGGGAGTAGTCTTTAGGTTAATGGATATCTGGATGCAGATTTTGGTGGAGACAGAGATAAGAGAAATTCTACTATAGGTTATGTTTTCTCCTTAGCAGGAGGTGTTGTTAGCTAGGTTTCAAAGTTACAGATAGTGGTGGCTTTGTCTACTACTAAAGTAGAATATATGGTAGCAACATAGGCTAGTAAGGAGGCAATCTGGCTTCATAGACTCTTGAGTGAATTGTAGGTAAAGTAGGATAACATGGTGTTGTATTGTGACAGCCAAAGTGCTATACACTTAGCACAGAACTCAACTTATCATGCCAGAACAAAACATATTGATGTACAATATCACTTTGTACGTGAGGTGGTGGAAGGAGGACATGTCTCTTTGGCTAAGATACACACTGATACATCACATATATTGACGAAGCCTACTAGTGGATAGAAGTTCATATGGTGCAAAATTTCTCTTGGCTTGCATATCACTTGATGATAGGTAGCAGCAGCATTGGTATCTCAATATGAGGAATTATTCACAAGGTAGAAACATGACTTCAAGTGGGAGATTGTTGAAATATGAAGTCAGTTTGACTTATTCCAGCAGTGACGAGCAGTCGACTGATATCTCATCTAGTGCCATCTCATCTAGTGTTCACCATGCAAAATTACATGTGGAAGTGCCACTCAAGCTTTTATGCATGGAAATCTATCTTTAGAATTGATCGGTTTTTGCATGTGCTTTTTCATGAATATTCAGGGTTGTCAAGCTTGAATCCCAAGGCATGAGAAAAAGTTTTGTAACTGTGAATTTTCTTCTGAGAATAAAATTGAGAGATCTTTGCCTGCAGGTTTTTCTTGGTATATTACCAGGTTTTCCACGTAAATCTGTGTTGTCTAATTTGTGCTTTTATTATTAATTCACTATTATTTCAATTCTGTACTACTTATATTTCTAACGTATTTCACCCCATGATTTATATCCCTCTCTCGAAATTGTTCCCACTAATAAGGAAATTTTGGTGCAAGAGGATGGAATCATTCATACATCCCTTAACATCACCCTACCTTCTCTTCATTCCAATTCTCTTCCTTTGAAGGATGAAGCATTAGTGGATAAATAATCCCCTTTAAAGAAGAACACTCCATGGATAGATAAAGAGCATTCACCTAACCCTACCATAATGCATGAAGTTTCTATGGTTCATCCTAGTGATCTTCCCCCTTTGGTTGAATATTCATGTACCTTGGATATCACTAAGGAAGCGAAGACCTCTGATCTCCCTCATTTAGTTGCATATTCAAGTACCTTGGATATCACTAAAGAAGTGAAGACCCTTGATTTCCCCCCTTTGGTTGAATGTTTAAACACCTTGGGAATCTCTATAAATGCAAAAAAAATAAACAGTTCACCTTTGGTCGCATGTTCAACTACCTTGGATATCACTAAAGGTGAGATAATCAACAATTATATTAACAACACTTTACCTTCCCTTAGTTTCAATGATCCCCCTATAAAAGAAGCATTAGTGGATGAAGAAAAGCCTCTCACATTAAATCCTACAAGGATGGATGTTGAGCTTAATCTAGATAAAAATCATATTCCTAAGGTCCAAGACACTTTGACAACCATTCAATCAAAAGAAGAGCTAAAGGAAAATGACATACGATATGAAGACTTAAAATGGGCCATAGTACCTTATGAACCACCCATTCCATATCAAGAAGATGATTTGATGGAAGACAACTGCTAGTAGGTAAGTATTTCTCACTTAGCCACAATTGACATAGCACCTTTCTACGATACTCTCAAGGGACTGCCTCTGTGGTGACCATTCTTCTATCTGTTTCTTTATTCTTCTATTTTTCCTCTCCTCTATTTTATTGTTGTGTGTTGTGCCTTAGGGGCATAACATCGTGGAGGATGTCTTGGGGGCATCTTCCCATGTTGTATATCCAAGTCACTCTTGTCTCTCTCATTTTATTGTTTACATTCTTTAGTGATTATACTGATTGGCAAATGATGAAAACAAACAAATACTAATAAGGACTATGTGTCCCTTCAACAAGTAAGACAAAATGGACCTAGTCCATATATGAAGATGGAGTTGATATATATATCCAATGTTTGACTAGTAGAATCACTTCATGTGATCTATCATGTTGTCACATCTTTCATAACAAACTTTTGCACTACACTCAATCTGCTTCTACACACTTTGTGATGTAGGAGCACCCAGGTGCACACACAATCCTATGTCAACTAAAAAAATGATTAATTCAATTTTGGCTTTGGTTTTCATTATTTTTTGCTTCTATTTTATTTTGTGTGTTTGGCGGTGTTATCGCAACTACTGGCGACTTCACATCGTATCCATTTTGCATTGATTCTATTTGAACTTCTTTTGGATTTTTCCAAAGTCAGTTGGTGTCCAACGTATAATGCATTATTACATTGAAGATCAATTTCATTCATTGAATTTGTGTAAGTGATTGTGTCGTAGTTGCCTAAATTAGGGAGTTTGCTGAAGTCTAAATCCTATGTTTGTGGTAGTGGTGGGGCTCTGCCTCATGTTGTCTTTGATTTTCCCATTTGAACAATGTATATATATGTTTATATTAAAACATACACAACATAAAGTACCAAATATGAGGATCAATTATGTCAATGGAGTGGACAAATAAAATATTAATAGCAAACATGATATGGAATTGTAGGTTGATTGATCGGTTGGAGGAATTCAACGACTTAAATTTTAGAGATATAAACTTATTGGAGATGGAGAACCACATTTGGAGCCATTTTCTCATATTAGTGTTCATATTCTTGTCTCATTAGTGAATTCAAATCAACCAATGAATCACGGGTTAAATTATTGTGTAGTTTTCTTGGAATATTAAGAGATTTCCAATATATTGAGACTTTTCAATGTTTATTGTTTTGGGGGGAGTATAAAGGGAAAACAAAAACTTAGCATGGGGTTTTTGAGTTTTAGGATTTGCAAAAGATAAGAAAAAAAATGGAAAAATAGAGACATGGGAAGATTAAGAACTCCTCATCCTTTGACCGCATGGGACATAGAGTCATTAATATGATTAGTTTTGTTTTGCATGTTTTGACTTCCATATGCATATGTTGTAAGTGTCGATTCATTTGTCTATGGTAGCACATTCGATGGGTTTGGCTGAGCAAGGCAATAGACAAGAGGAAAAATATAGAGGACAACAAACAAAAGAGGCATTGTCAAAATAGAGAGAAGGGGGTTCGATTTGGAGGATTAAGAATAGATATTTTAGCTATTTGGGAACATCACATGCAGCAGAGGAATTATATACTGAGAAGCAAAGGTTAATAGAGAATTAAAATAAATCAATCTTGTGAGTCAATTGTTTGATAAAATAAACTTGTGGAAGGTTATTGAATAAAATAGATTGGCTAGATTTGAGCATTCAAATAATATCATGTCTATAAATGGATTGAATTTGAAGTCTATATCATTCCACTCTCTATAATTTGTTATTTTGAACAATTTGGGTTCCTGTAGCTACAAATCGAATGAATAAAGGTGTGAAATTAATTTGGTTGAAATTGGTGTGAGTTTGCTACTGGGATTGGCAGTCTAGTAAGACCCCCATCCATGTTCTGCATTAATTGGTATCAGAGCCTGGTACAATGTTGTGTTAGAGAAGAACCTTAGGAGATTGTTGTGTGTGTGAGAGGACAATGAAACACACAATTGCAGAGGGTTATGAAAATGGCACAAAGAGGGTGTGGTGGATGAAGAGGACCACAAATGACAGACCAAGAGGTCTTTAGAGAGATGATAAGAGGCTTAGAAGATAGAATAGGAGCAAGGCTAAAAGCCATAGAATTGATGCAGTGAAGAGGAATTCCAATGGTGGATGTCAGTGATGATGAGGATGAAGAAGTAGCATCTGAATTTGATGCAGAATATAATAATAGAGATGAAGCGAAAAGTAGGTTTTTGAAAGCAATAGCCAGGCTTTATAGAAAGCCTTAATTGGACCCCTCAAGTTTCAATGGTACTTTGAATCTGAAAGAGATATTGAATTGGATATACAAGATGGAAGAATACATTGACATAGAGTCAATTGAAGACCCACAAAGGGTGAAGTATGCTGGTTCAAAGTTGAAGGGACACGCTTCCATGTGGTGGGAGCATGTGCAGCTTGAAAGAAGGTGAAAAGGCAAAGAGAAAATCAAAACATGGGAGAGGATGGTGACAAAGCTGAAAGCAAATTTTTTTCCAACAAATTACTAGCTAAATTTGTTCAAGAGGCTACAAAATTTAAAACAAAGAGAGAAGAGTGTGCAAGAGTACACTAAGGAGTTCTATTAGTTGAGCATTTGAGATGGACATGTGGATGATGACATAGAAAAGATTTGAAGGTATGTAAATGGTCTCCATAATTCTATTCAAGATGAAATGAGCATGTTGCGAGTGAATAACATAGAAGAGGCATATCAATATGCCTTGAAAGCAAAAAAGAAATTTGCAAGAAAACAATAGCATAATTCTCGTGGTAGGGGCATATTTTCAAGAGGAAGAGGTCAAAACAATGGTGATAAAGGCTTCCAAAACAAGCAAGATTAGGCAAGTTCATCTCATACGGGTCTGCAAGAAAACAAAGGAAGAGGAGAATCTTCCAGGGGAAGAGGAGACTATTTTCGTGGTAAAGGATACTTTGGTAGAGGTAGAGGAAGAGGGTTTGGAGGCACGTGCTTCCAATGTGGTGAGCAAGGGCATAGAGCATTTGAGTGCCCACAAATACAACAAAATAATGGCAAAGGAAAGGAAGTAAAAATTCATGTAGCACAAGCTAAAAATGAAAGTATGGCTACACCAAATCATGGAGAAGGGCTTGAAGATGGAGAGTCTCTCATGCTCAAAAGGATTTTGATCAATCCCAAAAAGGAGAAGTTGGAGCCAATGCAAAGAAGAAATTTGTTTAGAACAAGGTGCAAAGTAGGTGGCAAGTGTTGCAAAGTCATAGTGGACAGCGGTAGCACAGATAACATTGCACCTGAAGAGATGGTGGAAAAGTTGAGTTTGAAAAGATTGAAACATCCTAGCCCATATTGAGTCACTTGGTTGCAAAATGATCATCAATTTTTGGTAAGTGAACAATGTTTGGTCCAATTTTAGATTGGTAATTATGTTGATGAGGTGTTTTGTGATGTCATGCCCATGGATGCTTGTTATGTCCTTTTGGGAAGACCATGGCAATATGATAGACATTTTGTGTATTATGGTTGGGCCAATATGTATACCATCACAAAAGATGGAAGGGAGTATCATTTGAGTCCATTGAAAGACAAGGAGAAACAAGTAAGAGATAGTTCATTGGTTTGTTTTCATGTTGGTGAAAAGGTTGTGATGGTGACTAGCAAGGTTGGGAATAACCCAATAGTAGTTCATGAGAAGAGAACTTTGAGTGAGGTCAAGAAGAATGACAAAGAGTGGTGTAGCAGTTGTATAAGGAAGAGAAGAAAAGTAAGGGAAACCAAGTAGCTGTAAAAGAAGTGAAGAGAGTCCAAGAGGAAAATAGAATTTAACCTTGGGCCAAGATACATGCTTGAGTGAGAGGTTTGAAATGAATCTTCATCATTGGGAAGAACCAATTAGAGGTGACCATCAAGGTGAGTGCAGGTTGTAGCATAAACAATGAAAGAATGTGAAAAAGGAAAGAGCTAAAGAGGTTCTATTTAGTGGATAGAAGAAGAAGCTGATTGATGAGGAGGAAATCTAGACAAAAAATGAGCATGGCATTACCATTCAAAGCTTTTGAAAATGTTCATGAGCTGCAGCCTCATGGAACATTTTTCCTACCTAGTGTGTCTGATGCAGGAGCACCTAGGCACACGTGTAATCCTGTGTCAACCAAAAAAATGATTGTTTAAATTTTGGCTTTAGTTTCATTATTTGTTTCTTTTGTGGTATTTTGTGTGTTTGGTGGTGTTGTTGTGACTGTTGGCAACTTTGCATCTTATCCATTTTGCGTTGATTCTATTTGAACTTCTTTTGGATTTTGCCAAAGTTAGTTGGTGTAGCGTATAACACATTATTACATTCAAGATCAATTTCATACACTGAATTTGTGTAAGTGACCATGTTGTAGTCACCCAAATTAGAGAGTTTGCTGAAGTCTGAGTCTTATGCTCATGGTGGTGGTGGGGCTCAGCCTCATGTTGTCTTTGATTTTCCCATTTGAACTTGATGCATATATGTTTATATTAAAACATACACAACATAAAGTACCAAAGATGAGGATTGATTATGTCAATGGAATGGATAGAAGAGGAGCTTGAAATCTATAAAATATTAACAATAGACATGATAGGGAATTGGAGGTCAATTGGGCAACTGGAGGAATTCAGCGACTTAAACTTTAGAGATATAAACTTATTGGAGATAGTGTGTATCCTTTTATACAAAGCCCTTCTATAGAAGGAAGGATGGTGTATCTTTTGAGCTAGTGCACATCCTTTTATACAAAGTCCTTTGTAGAGGTGGGGATGGATCTTAGTCATCCACTCTTAAGCATGTCTTTGGCAGTTGTGGTAGCGTAGCTAAACTGTCAGGTGTATTTCACATGTTTTAGATGGTGAGAATTAACAATAAGCTCCTTCCCATCACTCATGTTTTCCATGTATAAGATGTATAGTGTATCTAAGGCATACTAGGTGACACTCATGTATTCCATGTGTTTTCCTTATGTGTTTGTTGTGTCTTCCCCAGAGTGTGGTCTAAAGGCATGTAGCAATGAGCTCCCTCCACATTCAAGTTTTTGTTTGGCGTGTCTTCCCCCTGGTGTGGTCTAAAGGCATGTAGCGATGAGCTCTCTCCACATTTTGAGTTTTGTTTTGCATGTTTTTAGAGGTCTAAAGGCATGTAGTGATGAGCTCCCTCTGCCCCCTAGTTTAGGATTTGTTTTAATTGATTAATCAATGTATTCTTTGTGTATTGCATGACCGCTCTCATGTCTTCTTTGTGTATTGCTTGCTTTCACTGTATTCTCCATGTTTTGTGTGCTTCTTATTGTCTTCCTTGTGTCTTGTGTGTCTTTCATGTGCTTTCTAGTGCTTACCTAAGATTGGGGGCTAGAAATAGTCCTCCAACCTTTGGGTATGCCTTAGCTCTATGTGCTTGGTGTGTTTGATGTGCTTCAACCATACTTTAATGCATGTATGGAATCATAAGATCATACATAGATTAAAGTGGGGGCTAAATGTTATGGAGTAAAAAGTATTCTTATGTCCGTTTACCTCCTAGTTTAGCTCCTAGGTCCTCATGTTTACACTTTGCAAGCTTAATACTAATCCTGGAGCAATTTCCCTTGAAACCCATGTCAAATGGGACTTAGGGGCCTCTCCTAAACCTTAATCAAGACCAAATTAGGGCCTTGGGACATGGGTGCCCACGCCCAAGTCCAGCCTAATTTGTTGGGATGAAATTTAAAGTGTGTCGTCTTGGGCCCTCTCAAAAGGTTTCCCTTTGTTGGCCTCTTCAATTTAAACTATGAAAGTTAGCAGGAAAGCATATATAAGTGAGTTTATGATTTCATTTTACACCTAGATGGATAATGCGAACTTGTAATATTGGAGCAAAGAGATTTCAAGGACTTCATTGTGTTTCAAAGAAGAATTGTGTTGTTATTGTGTTTGTTTGTTGCATATTTGGCTTCATCAATCCATCTCGTCATGATTTGAAGGATCTTCATTTTTGTGAGGGCTTCACCTCTAAGGTGACATTATTTTGTGTTTCTATTATTTCATTTCATCATTGGATCTGGCCTCTACCCTCCTTGGGCATGCACTCTATCTAACAATGGTGTTGGAAGACTTAAATGTCCTTTCAGTGCTTGACCGAGGCAAGCTCCTAAACATCACAACCCCCAACCCCCTTTCTTTGTGATTGTAGGTTGCAGGTGTGGTAGTTGGAAAAGTATAGGTGCAAAGAAGCAATTTGAAGGATAAGGATTTAGGATCTAGAAGTAATTTGCTGATATTCCTCCCAACTGGACTAGGGTGCCCGCCCCGTAGTCCTCTCGACATGATTCATCCCGAAATCAGGATCAAGATATCATTCGACATATCTCATTGCTCCGGATCTATAGAAAAACTACCCTTTTGGACTTGGGCACCTGCCTCGTAGTCTGTGAAGTTTCCATTTTTGAAAATCCAACTTCTGGTATGTTTTTTATCATCCCTGAGTATCTTCCTGTACAATTTCTTGTAACATTCTATCTTTCTATACCCAATTGCATTGTAATTAGGGTATGAGGCTTATTCGAATTGGGATTTGACAAATCTCTCAATCTAATCAATCTTTCCATATCATTCCTAAGCACATAAGCCTATAGCTAAGTCCTCATTCATCTGTAGTGACTTGGCTCAGTTTTTTTCCTTGAATGTAATTATGAAAGGAGGGTTTGATTTGATACATTTTAACACTATCCACCATCTTCGCACTTTTCATACATAACAATGACATGCAATAACATGCAAGCACATGCAAGTAAATGCAACAACATGCAAGCACATGCAAGTGACATACAACGACATGCAAGTCTATGCAAGTAACATGCAATAAAATGCAAGTCCATGCAAGCTGATATGAGCTCATGCAAGCAACATGCAAGTATCATGCATTTCTAACTTCAATGTTAACTCCCACATAAGACTCATGCAAAGAATATGCAACATTATCCACTCATGCAAACAATAAAGCTAACTGCATGTCCACATTGGATTCTCCTCCAAAGTGGGCACCACTGATGGGTCCCACCTCCTAGAAGTTATCTCCAACTCAACATGGACTTCTAGAAAGCAACTCCAAGTCTCTATGGGCTCCACTTTCGAAGTGGGTGCCCATAATAGGTCCCATCACATAGAATATATCTAAAACATGTCCAAGTGAAATAATTAATAAATAATTTGTCCCTCAAGTGTTTATGTGTTCAAGAACAATTTCCAAGAAACATGGAGACACATAAAATAACTTAGGACAACAATGTTAATGGAACCTTTTCCTAATATATATATCACAAACATTTTGGTAGGTCTTTGTGTGGGGGAATATATATGTTTAATCAAGTTTCCCTTCTTGTCTATTTTGGAGCTCTATTTTACTAACATTCAAAAATATCCATAGTGACGTAGCTCAAAAGACAAGGCAAAAAGAAGAATCTTTATATAATTTTTGTGTATGTCTTTAATCAAGTTTTCCTTGTCTATTTTGGAGCTCTATTTTACTCATATTCAAAATTATCCATAGTGGCATAGCTCAAAAGAAAAGGTGGAAAGATGAATCTTTATATATTTTTTTGTCGATATAGATATATCACACACAAACATTGTGGTAGGTCTTTGTGTAGGGGAATATATACACCTGTCTTTTAATCAAGTTTTCCTTCTTGTCTATTTTTGAACTCTATTTTACTCACATTCAAAAATATCCATAGTAACATACCCCAAAGTGGAAAGAAAAATCTTTTTATAATTTTTTCTCAGGGTAAGCTCTAGAATTCAGAGCAATAGTTTTATGTCCTTAGAAATATAAGATATGATTTTGACATAAAAACCATAGTGTTTATCATGTGGCATTCCAACGATTTTCTTTCCCAGGCCCCTGGCCTTCCTCTGACAACTATTTCCCTCTCATTTCTAATTCTATATCTCCTATCAATGATAAGGAATTTTAACTACTACAAAGTCTTCTTGAATGATAATAAATTTTCATCTGGACAATAACCATATATACTGCTTTCAGTTCCACTTGCCCCAATCTTCAACAAGATAATGGTGCAAAATCTCAAAATACTTCATTTGCAGTCACATATCAGATTTTGTTATAATCTGTGACGTGTTATATAGTGTATGGAGACCACAAAAGTAGATGGGTAATGAAGAAAATGTGATAGAAAATGTGATGTAACAAAGAGAAATGTCACATTAGAAATGCAATGCATTAAGTTAAAAGGAAAGGCGAAAAACATGGCACTGAATAAAACACCTTTCACTCAGAGTCTAACAATAATTTGACAGTTGCCATCTTGTTGTGGGTTGTAACAGACAACATTAACTTCAGTCACAATAATTATTGTTACTTGTGGCTACTCTCAGTAGCTTCTAGTACACCTGTCATAAAGAGTTGGCACATTGTGCACTTTATATTATGGTGGTCTAGATTGTAAACGTTATGTAATGTGTCAGCTGTTTAAGTTCTTCCCTTCGAATATAGAACCATTTTAAAGAGGTTAACAATGAGGTGTTTCTAATACAAAATATATTTTTAACAAGTTAAATCAGGTTTAAAGATTTATTATTTGTTGAAGGTGAAAACATAATCTCATTTAGGGCACTTCCCTTTTGCATTCACTTTTCTCCTTTCATATCACAACCTTCCCAAGTCTCTTCATAATGATGCTATGCCCAAGCTTTAGTAATTATTCTCCCAATTATTTTGTCTTTTTTGTTGATAGCATGTGGGAAGTGATTAAATAATTGAAAACTAAGTTTTCTTATTTCAAGTTAAATAAAAATATTTAACAAACAAGTGACATATAGTGGTTAGTCCTTGATATTACAATTGTTATCCCGTTTGTCATTTTGGTAGTGATGTGGTAAATTGGCAATGATGTCAAATGGTAAAAGGTCAATGCATATAGCATTGGTTTTATTTGTGCCTAAGGATATTGTATAAAGTGTTAAGTCATATATAAAGGTTGTGACCTCGAGAGCAATTACCTAGCACCATATGATGTCAAAGTGGCAATTCTTAATGTGGCCCCCGAATAAGCATTTTGATAAAGGCAAAGGCAAGATTAATGCTTTTACTTTGCAAAAGGGATGAAGGATGAAATGTTATTACGTAGAAGCTTTGGGTATCATTCGGTGACTTGACAAACAGGTTGAAGCGGTCAGTTTGTGTGTGTTGTTTGAGCCCTCTTTAGGGCAAACTAGCACAACTGGTAGAAACTATCAAAAAGAATGAATTTGGTTTTTGAAACATATCATTTCATCATTGTTTTCTGTATCCACCAAGGGTTTGTTTAGCTATCATGAGAAAATATGGAAAATTTGTTTTCTGGGCTTGAAGGTTGACTATGGGAGACGGCATAATTGATTGGAAAGTGGTTGAATCATGGCCATTGACAAAGGACATCGGAATCATGTTTTTATCAAGTGTTTTCAATCCTTTTCCCTATTTTAAATTTGAAGTCTCATTTGTTGTGGTTACATGTCATTTATTTTTAATACCCACAAAAATTTCTTTGTTAAGGGTTTGTTAATCTTAGTTCTTGATTAAACCCTAATGTGTTGATTGGTGAGGGTCTTTACTATACTCATTTGAATCTTGTAACCAACAGTCTCGGTTATGTTTCAAGGCATCAAACCTGCTTCAGTTTTATTAACCTTGATGGCTCGGTGTTAAACTTGGCAGTTACATAAGTATTTGAACAGTTAAATCTTTTGAGGATATTTCAAAATCATGATTTGATAACTGATGGTATTAATAGTGGTAAAGTTTTTTTAGTTATGATTCAGTTTTGATTTTGAGGTTATCATTTTGCCAGAATTCATTATACTTTGGTGGCACCCATGTAACAAGGTCAAAAAGATTATATTCTTATGTGGTTGGCATTTTAATAATTTGTGATCATTTAATCTTTGCTAAGTGTCACAAATTATATTGAGCACTTAACTAAGATTTTATGATGCACATTCGGTAACCTGTTGCAGCAGTGATACTTTAATTACTTCTCAATCACATGGTAATTATGGATTATGTGGCAGTTGTATTTGCTTGGGTTAGTTCGACCCTAAACTATGGTTTAATGTTCAGTTATTACCTGCAACAGTTTTATGAAAACAATTATCTCTTCAAATTGTTTCATGAGAAGAGGAAGTCATTATGAAATGTATAAAAAGGGCTTTGAATAGAAATTGTAATGTGGTTGTGTATACACCTGATGTAATGTTGAGGATATATGACTGAATGCATTATCAATGATATTAGATCAGAGTTGTATTGGGATTCAGTGAAACAGAGTGTCCCTCTATATTTGCTTTTTCTTCATGATTGAAACATGTATTGAAAGGTCAAGTCAGTGAGACAAGAAATGACCTTTGCCAATGAGCAATTGTAGCTAGTGAGGCCTGTAATCATTGAGATTCTTTTTTTAAGCCAGTGAGGCAATTTTTTGAGTGGTTTTTATGCCTCGGAGGGTTTTCCACTTAGGACAATATTTGTGTTATGGATTGTCATTGATGAGTTTGTTTCTCATGTTTAGTTGCTTATCATGTGTCATTTGTTTTAAAGTCATTTAATTTACTTTGGTCTATATGAACACATACTTATCTTATATCACTGTCTGAAACAATGATACTATGCATGTCCACTTTATGAACAATCATATTTCATAGTTAGTCTCTATGTGTTAAGATTTATGATAATGAGTCATTGTTTACAGTCCCTACATTGAGTTGATGCATTCTTGACTTTGATCAATCTATTTTAGTTGTCCAAGGCTGTCATGATGTCATCTATAGTCAATATGAATTGTTTTTGTATCAAAGTTTTTGTTTTTGTATACCACTGATTCACCCCCCTCTCAGTGGTATTGTACTCCAGCAAGTGGTATCAGAGCCAGACCCTTGCAAGAAGTCTAACCAACTTAAGGGTTCCTAGAAGTGGAGTACGATGAGTAAAAAGAATAGGAATAAGGCCTTGAGTAGAGAAAAGATAGATGCTAATCATAAAATTGAAAAACAAGTCTCAGTTAAGTCCAGCAATGGATTGTTGCATGAGTCAACCATGAATATAGATACAAAGTGTCATAAAGAAATTAGTCCTACAGTTAAGAATCATGACAATGTGAATGTGAGTAGACATGAATTTGATGATTTTGTAGTTGAATTTGATGATGAAGAAGGAGACCTATTTGTGGATGAATATGATTATGAATAGGATTGTAAGACTAATTTAAAAGAACTCATGTGTGCCTTGGATACAATCAATGAACTTAGGAAGGAGAATAAGAGATTAGAAGAGCAACTTCAACAAGAGATAGAATTCAAGAACAAGGTATGTTCAGATTTTGAAAAAGCTTCTTTAGAGTTTAAAAATGCCAGAAATCAGATTGCAGAATTAAAAAGTCATGTTAATGAATCTGATAAATTGATTATTAGTCTAAAAACTGAAATTGAGGAAGCAAAAAGAATAAAAGATGTAATAAATTCTGATCTTGAGGTGAAAAGAATTGAATGTCTGAGACTTGAAAGTGAAGTTGTCAATCTAAAGAATAGTCTAGATGTTGTCAAAATATAGAAGTTTGTGAAAGGCACAAATGCTTTAGATGAAATATTGAGTAGTCAGAAAAACTACAAGGATCATTTTGGCTTAGGATATGAAAAAGGGGAAAGCTCTAGTGTTAAAGATGAAGTTAAAAAGGAAATAGTTTTTGCAATAGTAGATAGGAAGAGTTTCAAGGTTAGGCAGACTCCTAGGCAGAAGATAGATCTGAATTATCATTCTACTATTTATGATGACGACAAGAAGAGAGCAAAGGATAAAACTGCTAATATTGGGAGAAGAAGAACTAACAGTTTTTTCAAGACCTTCATCTATCAGGCAATATCATTCGGTCAGGTATAACTATTCTTAGTTTCATGGTTATTGCCATGTCTATCGTAAGTATGGTCATAGAGCTAGGAATTGTAGTTATTATGGTTTGTCAAATCAAAATTACAATGTTGTTTTCTATAACTGCAATAAGGTTGGACATATGAGAGGAGATTGTTGGATGCATGAAATATATGATTATAGAAATTCAAGGAATAGATATCATTATTTCTCTAACAATATGATATGCTATAGATGTCATAAGTTAGGACATAAGGCACATCATTGCAGAAGTAAGTTGAAGAAATCATCTGGTAATAATAAGGAAATAGTTGACCCGATTAAGCAAAAGAAAGAACCTAGGAAGGTGTGGAAAAGGAAATTTGAACAAAAACAGAAAGAACCTAATCTTGTGCATGATGCACAAGAAACATGCATAATAGCTTAACAAGAGAAGCATAAAGATAGGGGGAGTGTTTATGGTTTTATCTTTCAGACCCCATAGAAATCAACCAAGAAGGTTGTAAAGGTTATGGTTGTATCAGTTGTTCTAACTTCCATGGTTTGCTCTTAGTGAAATTTATAGCTTAATTCATTAGACTGTCATCTTCAGGAGGCTCTTGAATCTCAGATTGTTTTTAATGTTCATCTTGTCAGTCAAAGATTACTTGTTGCTATATCAGGACAATTGGCAGTGATTTCACAAACAAGTATAGGTATTTCGAATGTGCAAGGAGTTGCTATTAGATTTGGTATGATAATGTCTGTGATCCAAAATGTGTGATTTTTTTTAAAGTGACAGTGTTTATGATAGAGGTGTCTTGGAAGAGGTATATAAAATGAAGTGTTTTGTTGATATCCATCATAGCATTCAATGAATTCTATTAAGTAGTAAATGTCATAAGATATAAAGTTTCTTCATGTGTTATTGTATGGAGTTAGCATGATTGATCATGATGGAGTAACATGTTTGAGTAGCATATTCAGAGACTTTTAGTGATTTGGAGTCTTTGATATGATTTGCTGTAATAGAGCATGCTGATCTGCTTTGACAGTGAAAAGATGAAAGTATTGTGACAATGCAGTCATGTTTTTTGGTGGTTTCATGGAAGATCTCATGTGTATGTCAGTATAGTAAAAGGTTATATGATAAATGTATTAGTGTTTCATTCATCATGATAGTGCTCACCAAGGACAGTGTATCTATTTTTTTTTGCCTTGATTATTTCAGTGGGTTCAGGAACTCTGTATGCTAGTGCTTTGGTCCATTGTGATAGTATAGTGCTTTGGTTTGCTCTGACAGTGACCTTGGGAGATAAGTGACAAACAGGGTTGATTGCCCAGGGTTGGTTTCTTGTTCATTTCTCCATGTTGTTTTGATTGATTTGGTTATTCATTCATGCTTTGATATGGAGTTCATGCTTTGAAAATGGAGTTACTCATGCCTCTTGAAAATGTTCTTTCTGATGGTGGTAACAGTAGTGGAATTTGCAGTTTGTAATTGCTTTAACAGTGTGGACATTGAATGACAACAATTTGACAGCAGTTGGTGATAGTACTACTCATGCTCTAATGCTCATGCTATGAAAAGTGCTCTTAAAAGTGGAGTTGCTTATGCTCTTGAAAATGTTCCTAATCTACAAGGTTCATGTTCTGCATGTTATGACAGGTTTTTCTTTTGGAGGTGGCAGTGATTTTTTTTGGTACTACAGATTATTTGTTGTCAATAATTAAGGGTTCTAACAGTGATTTCAATTGTTTCCATTGTGCACTCAGTTAGGGGGAGTTCATTCATTCTTTTCAGTCCTTGGTTAAGGTGACTTTGTTCTGATGCAGTTGAGATGGTACTCTTGATATTGTTGACAATGGTTTCGAATTGTTTTTGTCTTAGCGGACTCTAGATATTCTTGGTATTAGTAATCATGATGCTAATATTGCTTGTTCAATTTCTAATATATGATCAAGTTAATTTGTTGATGGTTACTCCTTTGACATTGTTGTTAAAAAGGGGAGAAAATTATATCTTTTGTGGTTTTTTGGCAGTGACAGTGGTGATGGTTGTATGTAATTGGCCTACATGACCTATAGGTGGTTGTTCCTACTTGATTATGCAAATGCAAATATATCATAATGATTACATCTTTGTTGCTTTGTAAAAATGTGTTGAGTCAATGAAGAGTGGAGTATGAGGTGTTTAGGATGATTCAGTGCTATAATGTTTCCTTCTTGATACTCATGTCACATGTTTTTCATGATTATCAATGGCAGACTATTTGGTAACAGCAGATTGGTTGTTGCTTGTCATGGATAGATGATCCAAAGTTGGTTATGGTAATGCACTATTTGTAAGTACTAATACTTGACAGTAGTATGGAAACATTGCTTGACAGTATAATAGTGTTCTGCTCTATACAACTACTCTTTGATGATTTTCATATTTGACATCTTCTTCTCTGCAATAATATTCTTACATTTGTTGGTTTCAGGGGGAGCTTTGACAGCTTTCATGCTTTATGTTTCATATATGATAGCAGCTGTGATCATTTGCTTATTCATTATTCTAGTTCTGACAGCTTATTGGTTTGATCATTAGTTTCTGCATAGGTACTTCTTCATGCCTTTGGCATTGTTGTCAAAAGGGGGAGAAGTTGTGTCATCACTATTGTGCTTCAGTGGTAATTGTAAATCTGTCATAGTTTGACATCGCAATTCATTATCAGATTCAAATTGAATTTGATTTCTTTTAGTTTCAATAATGCATGTGAATGTTGATCTTTCATAATTTGACATCAATGCCAAAGGGGGAGTTTGTTATCTTGTTTGGCATTTTGGCAGTGATGTGGCAAATTGGCAATGATGTCAAATGGTAAAAGGTCAATGCATATAGCATTGGTTTCATTTGATTTGGCATAGCATTGGTTTCATTTGTGCCTAAGGATATTGTATAAAGTGTTAAGTCATATATAAAGGTTGTGACCTTGAGAGCAATTACCTAGCACCATATGATGTTAAAGTGGCAATTCTTAATGTGGCTCCTGAATAAGCATTTTGATAAAGGCAAAGGCAAGATTAATGTTTTTACTTTGCAAAAGGGATGAAGGATGAAATGTTATTACGTAGAAACTTGGGGTATCATTCAGTGACTTGACAAACAAGTTGAAGCGGCCAGTTTGTGTGTGTTGTTTGAGCCCTCTTTAGGGCAAATTGGCACAGCTGATAGAAACTATCAAAAAGCATGAATTTGGTTTTTGAAACATATCATTTCATCATTGTTATCTATATCTGCCAAGGGTTTGTTCAGCTATCATGAGAAAATATGGAAAATATGTTTTATGGGCTCGAAGGTTGACTATGGGAGACGACATAACTGATTGGAAAGTGGTTGAATCATGGCCATTGACAAAGGACAATAGAATCATGTTTTTATCAGGTGTTTTCAATCCTTTTCCCTATTTTAAATTTGAAGTCCCATTTGTTGTGGTTACATGTCATTTATTTTTAATACCCACAAAATTTTTTTGTTAAGGGTTTGTTAATCTTAGTTCTTGGTTAAACCCTAATGTGTTGATTGGTGATGGTCTTTGCTATACCCGTTTGAATCTTGTAACCAATAGTCTCGGTTATGTTTCAAGGTGATGGTGACAGGTTGTCATTGATGTCAAAAGTGTGTTTAGTTGATGTTGCAAAGTTTCCATAGTTGTTGCAGGACATCAAGAGGAGATAGTTGTTCATTGCTAAGTCAGTTCACAGACATGCAGAGTTGGTGTGGTGTAATGTAGTTTGATGGCAAGAGTGTTTTTCTTGTTTAGATCAGTATCAAGATGTTGTTCAAGAAGACCTCAAAGAAGATCTCAGTTGATTAAGGTTCATAATGTTCATTTTGTGTGTCATGCTTCATCAGTCCACATGCTTATGCCTCATACTTCATGTCTTGGTGGTTCAGAATGTTTAATGATGTATTCAGATGATGGTTCTCGTTCATATCATGATCATGATTCAAATGAATAGACTTTTCAAATATTTCACATGAAGATGTTTGGTTGATGGTGTTTCAGTTGATGACCTTTCATATCATGCTAAGGATGCTTCAAGATGTCTGTATGTTCAGGAGATCATGATCTTGGGTGATCAAGAAGTGGTTTTGATAAATCACATATATTAATGTGGTCAAAGTTTTTTAATAAGGTTTAAAATCATTTATTTTATAACATAGCTTTCTCACTATTACACTTTTGTTGTATTGAGAAGTTGACCTGATATCACAAGTCTATCACTTAATGTGACCTGTCAAAGGGAGGTATGCATGTTAGAAAAACCAGCCCCTTCACTTGCATCAGTCATCTCTTAAAAAGCTTGGGCGGCAAATATAAAGAAAGTTCAAAATACATTGAATTTAGAGAGAGCCATCGATTTATTTAAAGTGAACTTTATATTATTTCTACATACTAGTGAAGCAACGAAAGGGGAGAAAAAAATTATTTGAAGTAAATGAAATCATTCAAAGTTTTTGTGAAGAGTTTTTTTTTAAACCATCGAATATTTTTTAGAAACCTTTTTTGGGAGCCCGAATAAGATTTCCTATCATGAGATTTGTGAAGCTATTTTTAGATAGCTATTAAAAGCATATAATTAATGCTTTTTAAAGCATTTTTTTTAAAAACAAAAAATCTTTCTTACTCCCGTGATATTGAAGATATAAATAAAAGGTTCTAAGAAAGAAAAATTTCTTTCTTGAGTTTTTATTTAGAATTTTTTTTAAAGAAGATTTTTTAATAAGGAGTTTTTTATTGTTTTTTCTAAATGAGAAAAATCTTTATGAAGAGATTTTTGTGAGGATATTGGAAGTCAGAAAAGAGATAAACATCAAAAAATTTTGAGGAGATTTTTTAAGAAAAATTGGTGAATTTTTTATTCTTGAAGGATATGAAGAGTCTTGTTGAAAAGAATATGAAGGATCATTTTTGCAGAGAAGATGAACAAAATTTTTGAGAAGGAGATGAAAAGTTTGATGAAGACAAATTTTATTGAAGACAATTTTTTTATTATTTTGCAATCATAGAATATGTTTTTTTTTTAGAGAAGGAGAAAGGGTTGGAGATTTTTGAACAAATTTTCATGATTTATTCTTTGCAGATTGGAGAATACAAAAAGAATATTCAAAATGAAAATTGAAAAGAAATTGATTTTTTGCAGAGATGTAATTTGTTTGGTTTAGGATTTATTGCAGGTTCTTTATGAGAAAGAAGTTGAAAGGTCTTCTTTCATCTCTAAGAGGGAATATGAATGGGATTTTGGTTTTGAAGATTGAAGAGGTCAGATTTAAAAAATGCAAGAATATCAAGGAATATGAAAAGATTTTTCTTTGCAGGTGAGAGGTTATTCAATTTGTATAAAATTGTTTTTCAGGTGCATTGATGATATGTCTTGGGAGACAGAGATGAAAAATACAGATGATGAGAGATTGAATACATATAGTGTGTGTCGAGGTTATGCATATTAATGATGAAAATAATTTGATGATACAGATGACCAATTTGTAGAGTAGAAGAAATATTGAATTAAGCTTTGATTGCAGTGATTGATGAAAGATTGATAGAGATAATTTGCAGAGAAAATTATTTATAGAGATCTGTATATGGAGCTTGTTTGCAGAAGTGTGTAAAAGAAAATGGTCTTGACTTGAAAAATCAAACAGGAGGTATAAGGTTGTATGGTGAAACACAGAATATACAATGGTGCAAATCTGATTAAACAACAATCATGTCTTGCACACAAAGATTGATGTTTTGTTACTAATGATTGTGTTTGCCAGTGAGGCACAATATGTTAGTGAGACTTGTGGTCAGTGAGACCTTCCTATGTCAGTGAGACATTTGTAAGAAGATTTTTCATTTAAGCCAGTGAGGCAATTCTGGAGTGGTTTTTCTACCCCTAGAGGGTTTTCCACTTGTGCAATTCTTGTGTCTTGATTCATATTGATCTTCTCTCTGTGGTTGTATGTTTTACTCATGAGTTTTGTTTATGTGTTTAACAAAGTTATGTGCATATGTGTTTGACAATTCAATGATAACTTTCTCTCCTTGTGCTCTCCAAGTTAAAGTTTGTAAAAAGATTCAAAAATTTACACAACACTGATTCACCCCCCCTCTCAGTGTTGTCCTTAAATCCTACACAAGGCACCAAACCTGCTTCAGTTTTATTAACCTTGATGGCTCAGTGTTAAACTTGGTAGTTACATAAGTATTTGAATAGTTAAATCTTTTGATGATATTTCAAAATCATGATTTGATAACTGATGGTATTAACAGTGGTAAAGTTTTTTTAGTTATGATTCAGTTTTGATTTTGAGGTTATCATTTTGCCAGAATTCATTATACTTTGGTGGCACCCATGTAACAAGGTCAAAAAGATTATATTCTTCTGTGGTTGACATTTTAATAATTTGTGATCATTTAATCTTTGTTAAGTGTCACAAATTATATTGGGCACTTAACTAAGATTTTATGATGCACATTCGGTAACCTGTTGCAATGGTGATACTTTAATTACTTCTCAATCACATGGCAGTTATGGATTATGTGGTAGTTGTATTTGCTTGGGTTAGTTCGACCCTAAACTATGGTTTAATGTTTAGTTATTACCTACAACAGTTTTATGAAAATAGTTATCTCTTCAAACTATTTCATGAGAAGAGGAAGTTATTATGAAATGTATAAAAAGGGATTTGAACATAAATTGTAATGTGGTTGTGTATACACCTGATATAATGTTGAAGATATATGACTGAATGCATTATCAATGATATTAGATCAGAGTTGTATTGGGATTCAGTGAAACAGAGTGTCCCTCTGTATTTGCTTTTTCTTCATGATTGAAATGTGTATTGAAAGGTCAAGTCAGTGAGACAAGAAATGACCTTTGCCAGTGAGACTTGAGTTAATAGCCACTAAGGCCTATAATTAGTAAGATTCTTTTATTAAGCCAGTGAGGCACTTTTTCATGTGGTTTTTATGCCCCGGAGGGTTTTCCACTCAAGACAATATCTGTGTTATGGATTATCATTGATGAGTTTGTTTCTCATGTTTAGTTGCTTATCATGTGTCATTTGTTTTAAAGTCATTTAATTTACTTTGGTCTATATGAACACAGACTTATCTTATATCATTGTCTGAAACAATGATATTGTGCATGTCCACTTTATGAACAATCATATTTCACAGTTAGTCTCTATGTGTTAAGATTTATGATAATGAGTCATTGTTTACAGTCCCTACATTGAGTTGATGCATTCTTGACTTTGATCAATCTATTTTAGTTGTCCAAGGCTGTCATGATGTCATCTATAGTCAATAGGAATTGTTTTTGTATCAAAGTTTTAAAATATAGATTTTAAGGTCACTAAGTCTTGTTAAAATTTGTATACCATTGATTTACCCCCCTCTCAGTGGTATTGTACTCCAACAATAATATGTTTGGAAATTAGTTGATTTGATTATGTGTTGTGATGAGAAATTTTGTATTGTAATAAATGGTCATCAAAAGTTTTTTTTTGTTATGCATTAGGAATTATATGTTTTGGTGGTTCAATTAGTTTTTATAGAAGTTTGATTTATACATATTAAAGCTAAAGTCTCCTATGATCATTGTTAATTAGTCCAAATTATGTTAAATATTGCATTATTCATAACAACAATCATATGTAGATGAATTATCAAATATATAGATGTACTAAATAAACGAACATAATAAATGTATAAAGAAAAGACTAGACAATGTAATAAATGTACAATATTTAATTATTTGTTTCATAAAAGTTGAAAATGATAGGTTAGATACTTGTTACTTTTTTCAATGCTTTGTCATAAGTGATAACTATTACTTCTTCAAATTATGTGTTGGAAGAAATAAGTTTCCAAAATTTTCATCCAATATAACATTTAATATAAATCAACATTTTGTCATTTTTAATTAAAAATATACATCTTTTACTTTTTACACATTATAAAGAAAAAATTAAACAAATAATAAATATTTTTGATTGATTGGAAAGTACAATAATTACGAAGACTATCATGGACTAAAAAATCCAACATTGAATGATGGCCTTTCTTCACCTTACAAGACTTAAAGCTTATTATGACAAGGACTAATAAGATAATTACTTATTCCTCATTGATAGTTGGAAAAAATTAAAAATGAAGTAAACAAGAAAGAATAATCTTTTCCATTTCAACAAATATCCCAATCTCATCAAAATTGATGATTAAAAAATTACAATATTTAACTCAAATGTGTTTGAATGCAACAAAGTTATGGTGACTATCATGGACTAAAAATCCATGTTCATGATGGCTTAAATTTCTTCACCTTACAACACTTAATAGGAGTATTGTTATTTGTAGTTATTTTACTTAATTATCTTGACTATTTTTTTCTTAACTCTGTGGCTATTTTTTCTAACTATGATAATACATATAAATATATCTATAAATAAATAAAACATTTCTTTAAAATTATTTATGGTGATAAATTAAATAAGTAGTTAACATAATAATTAGTCTTTATAATAGAGTTAGGATTGGAAATGTCTATTGGGGTGGATTTAAAAATATAATAAAATGGTAATAAATGTATAACTTAAAGTTAAGAATGGGAAATATTGTGACAAATAATTGATACCAAGAATCTATGTTGGATACAAAATGATTATAACAAGGTGATTGAATTCAAAAGGTCTTAAAATTGTATATAACTCTAGATCAATTCCATGCATGCAAAAATGATCTCCACAACCATGGATTTGAACCTAGTACGTAGAAATGAAATTTGACTATGGAAATGAATTTGTGATCTATAAACACCCTATATTTATGAACAAAGGTTTACGCTGATGTTTGGACCTATAATAAAATACTAGAGGTGTTGACAAACACCTTTAAGAGCTTGTTAAAAGAAGATTTTGTCCTTATGAAAAGCCTCTTGATTCAATGCAGTGGTTTTGTATAAAATTAAGGAAGATAACATGCAATGAATGCATCATGCACTAACCTAATAATATTAACTTGGAACTTAGAACTTGTAACTTCAGAGCTTGGAAAAAAATGCTAAAGGTGATTCAAAGATCTAGTAGAAAACTAGTGTCACATCTCATTTTTGGACTTTATTATAAATTAGATCTTTGAACATTTTACTAATGACTGATTTACTATGTGTGATTTCACATGTAAAAGTAACTATCATGAAAGTTATAAATGCATAATTTTTGAAAGTCGGTTTAATAATAACACATTATTGGTATGATTACGGATGTACATTTTATTTTGCTTCGGCTATGATTTTGGGGAACTAACCTATTAATGAAATCTAAGTGCGACTAAGTGCAGGGAAATGTCGAAGACGAGAACATGGTTGAGGTAGAGGTATTCTAGCCACTTGGCAAGAACTATTTTGGATGGATAACCTTGATGCATTCACACACTCACATAGTCTCATATTGCATTTTGAATGGTTTTAATATGCATTATTGTATGGATAACAAATGTGATTGATGTTTTGCGAGTAGATAAATATGTGTTTGAGTTGCTTCAGTAAGTCTTTTCGAATGCATGATTTATTTATAAATATTATTGTCTCCTTGGTTTACATTTAATTAGTGTATATTATATTATTTAAATTATAAAAATAAAAGGGGTTGACCCCGCAGTGTAATGGTTAAGTTGCAAGGCAGTAGATGCACTACCATAGCTTCGAATCCCACAGTGGTGTGGGTTGGTGGTCGAAGGTATGTGTTTCCATCGACAGAGCAAGTGGCGACCTTTGTGGAGGTTGTGTAGCAAAGGCTCTAAGCTATAAGTGAGCGCAGGTGGATGTAGTGACAATAGTGTATGATATCAAGGACATAGAGGTGGTAGTGAAAGCTTCTCCATCCATGCAGATAATGTTGCCAGTAGCTAGGTTGGTTTTCCACTAAGGAGGTGGTATTGATGGACAAAAGATGTAAGGCTACAAAGGTTACTGACACCCTTACCAAGGGACTTGAACGTAAAAAATATCACTATGTGGAGAGCTGAGCGTAGTGACGGTGGTAGGTGGGTGTAGTCAGCAGGTAGGAGTGGAGGGTGATAGTAGGAGAGTAAGCCACAAGGAGGAATAACAAAAGGGGCTCTCTATGGAAGTTAATCTTGACAACAGTAGAGCAGTGAAGTTGTAATGAGCGCAGGTGAAAGTAGCAGTAGCTGAGGGTGATATCAGGGGAGTACAGCTGCAACAGAGGAGGATAGAAGAACGTCTGATGCCAGTTGCTAGATAGAGAAAGACTCAAGCCAGAGGAGGTGGTGGTAGTGGTGGTAGTAGCAGCGACTTGTTGGTGGTGAGCTGGTGGAGAGAAGGGCAAGAAAGAAAGGAGGCCCATAGGTGGCAGTTAGAAAGAAAAAAAATTCCTTAGTGTTCAAGCTAGGGGGTTTGGGGGATGAGGTCCCCCATTGTGGCCTCACCAGTTCATTGCTCCAGTCAAAAGTGTTCTCACCAGTTCATGGCTCTAGTCAAAAGCATTCAGGGAGCTGACCCCATATCAACAGTTCCCCAAGCAAAAAAAATTATAAAAATAATAATAAATAAATAATAATAAGTGTTTTCTATATTAAAATAAATTGGATAGATAGATAGATTTTGTTCTATTTGCAAATACTTCTTGTTTTATTTAAACTAGCTATGCTTTATTATAAATAAATAAATTATATTAATGAAAATATATTATATTTAGAAATCTAAAGAAAGGATTTAAAAGAAAAAATTTTTGTCATGCAAACTGGTGAGTGACAGTAAGGAGGAAGATTAATTATTTTCTATACAAATATCTATTGTTTTGTATGCAGAGAGACATACAAATGGAGAGAAAAACTGGAGCTATCAAAAAAGAGTTAAAAACCTAAAATCCAATGCCAAGTTTAGTAGGTAGTTTTGGATAAAAATAGAGGACAAAAATTTAGAAGGAATAACATTTTCTGGTGAGCAACAGAAAGTAGAGAACGGCGGCAGAAGCAAAATTGACCTTTAACAGCAGAGTAAATGGGTATTCCTCTTGAGTTTTCCTTGCATAGAGTTTTGTTGCGCCTTGCACACAAGCCCCATTCTAAAATGGAGACCCCCCTCTTTTGTTTTCGCTAGAGAGTTATTTGATCTTCTGATCTCCTAAGTGATGGTGTGGTCAAAATGTTCATTTTTGACCTTGATGGAAAGCTGATATTCAAAAGCACTTCAAAATCTGCTAAGATGAGTTGTTACTTTCCCTTTAAGGACCTTGAATTAACATTTTGCATTGAAATGGCCTTCAACCGACCTTTGCGCTATATTCTTGTCTGTCTGACCTAGCGCTAAAAAGTGCTCTATCTGACCTTTGCGCTAAAATCCTATCGCTTCGACCTTACAGCTAAAAATCTGTCTGACTGACTTAACATTAAGTTGTCTTCTATGCTAAAATTGGCCTTGTCCAACCTTGCGCTAAAAGCAACAACCTCCAACTTAGTCAGACAACCACAAAAGACCCAGAAGTCGGGCAAGCCTAATTCCTCCGCTAGTCAGTGCGAACCAAACATTTGGCCTTGCGCTAAAAGTTACCCCGTCTGATCTAGTCCGACGCATTAAAATTCTCCGCAGGTCAAACACATTGAAAACCTGTGCAAAACTCTCCACTGACAGTCCGTACTCCTATGCATTAATGGTAGATTAGCTAGGGTTTAAATAGGAAATTAATACATTTATTCTTCAGTTTAATTGCGCTTTAGACTTGAAATTCCAGAGCTCCCCTCACCGTACGCCAACTCGACTTGCAAATCAAACCCACGACCTACCAGGATGACATCATGCCACCATTCTTGCTAGGTGGGGTTTAAACCTTGCTACTTCAAGTTTTTACTTGCAAATGGTTGAATTTTCAAAGTTAGCCATTAGGATTTTTGGGGGATGATTGATAGATTGCGGTATTTTTTAGGTTAGGGTTTGGTAGGTTTTGAGTCTCTTGTTTGAAACCCTAGTCTAAACCTTGGAAGGAGGAACGAATCCGTCATCCCTTCAGCAATTTAAGAAGTTTAGGGATTTTGGCCCTATAGTACCCGCACACGGAATTGGTGCTAAATTAAGCTCCGACTAACCTGCAAGTCAACACACTCATCAAAGGTCAAACACCATAGAATTCTGTGCTAAGTGCCTAGTGCCTTTTTGTGCTAAAATCAACATCATCTGACCCACGCAACTGAAATACCTTTCTTGAACCAGGTCGGATGGTTTCAAAAGCCTCGCAAGCTTAGAAAACTCATTTCGTGCTAAAAAGGAGTCGCTCTGACCTTGCGCTAGAAAGTTCAGTCTCTGACTTGGTCGGATGATCCGCATACCTCCGCAGGGTCAGTGCTCCCCAAAATCCCCGCCAGGAGTTTACCCTCTATTTTAGTGCTAAAAAGTGTCTTGTCTAACTTGCGCTGCATTACCCTTCGTTCGACCTAGTCAGACCTTATCAAAATTTGCACAAGTCTGACCCACCTAATTCTCGCGCTAAAATCAGCCCAATTTGCATCCACGTGGTCTTGCACTAAAATGATAATAAACCAACTTGCAAACTGTCAGAGGTCAGAGACCTCTAAATTCTGCGCAAGTTGGACCTCCCTGAGAACCGCACAAAACTCAAAAAGTAGGAAGTAAAGCAAAACACAAGGTTAGACTTGCCTGATTTCCCCGCTGAGGTCGGATGACCTCAATTTTAGCGCTTTTCCTCCTAAGGGTCGAACAACACTCAAATTAGCGTAAAACCCTTCAAATAACCAAATTTCTTGAAATTTTTGAAAGGAAGGTTGTTCAAAACGATGCATTTAATGCTGTGATGTTCCAATAATAGTGATTTTCATGAATTTTCTTGCAGCATTGAATATTAAGTGACATGCAATATTCTTTCAATTGAACTTTAATTTCCTTCAAGTGCATGTTAGTAAGAAAGGTAGATTTGTATTGATTTATCTAAACTTAGAAGTATGTTAGGAATTCTCTCGGTATCAAACTTATAATGTCTAGTCATGCAGACTAAATGACTACTCAGACACAAGCGATGAAGTACAAGTTCAAGGGGGTCCCTCCAGAAACCAAGATCTACTCCAGATGGAGTAATGTGGGAGACACGGACTTAGGTCACATAGACCTATATGACTTTAGACTTAGAGTTTTTGGTCCAGCTCCAACTCCCAGGGCCAGAACACTGAGAGATAGTGGACTCGGACAAGCAGTTGCCTTTCCAACCTTAGTTCAATGTGTAGAGTTAATTGCCACCTGTGCGGATAGATATGACGTAATATCCAGGCAAATTCAGACAGCAAATGGAGAAGTCCTAGCTGACTTGACCCCACCTACTCTAGTAGAAATGTTGGACATCCCTTGGCACAAAGTTGTGACCATGCCAGACAGACAAGGATCAAAAGCAGCTTACAATAAGGATGTAGAGGGGTGCAGGAAATATATAAATGATAATTGGGTCAAGAGTAAGAAGTCTGCTGTCGTCAAGCCCCCAAGAATACTTTATAGAAGTGATTTCCATGATGAGATTAGGGACATAGTGACCTTTCTAAGTAGAGTCTATGGGTTGCCAACTACCTCTACCTTTGAGGACTAGATGTTTGCCATAATTACTGAGATATTGAAGGGAACTAAGTTCCACTGGGCCCAAATCATCAGTTTAAACATCCACGAAGCCTTCAGTAGCTTCAATGAGAACAAATACTTCAGATGGACGTCCTATGTCGTCTATGCATTGGCAAGAATGAACCACTACGACAGACTGTCCAAGATTGGTGAGATTGGAAATGATGAGAAGACGCAAATCAAAGTATACGAATGCTATCCACATCTAACCTCATCCCAATCACTGATTCACTTCAAAAGGGTTAATGATGCATTCACGACATACATTGCTAGAAAGTTGTTGGGTAGCACAGCCTTGAGGATTTCTACCGAGGCCATGAATGAGATAGCTAGATATGCTAGGTGGTACATCTAGTTCAAGAAGTTCACATACATAAGAGTACAAGGCTTCATTGGAATGGCCTACAGACTTCCCCGCTATCCAGATGATAAGACAGTGCTTCTGGAACTGTCAAGACAACTGATACCATGTGCAGAGAAGCTAAAGCACCTACATAGGCCAAGTGTTCAATTCCCTATCAAATTTGGCAAAGGCCTCTATGCCTATCCCTCTCTGGCATCGGTAGAGCATTCAGATAAAGAGCTCCAACTCTTGATTTTGCACTACTATAATGCAAGGGATCACTTTGATCCAAACAAAGTAATGGAGAGGTCTGTAAGCAAGAAATTCTTTCATAAGGTTCACATGGAGGACTTTTGGGCCAATTGCCCTGATGACTATGAGGTCATGAATAAGGCACATGCAAGGCTGTCCCTAGACTTCATTAAAAGGTTCCATATAATAGCAGTCCCTGATCAGTTACAAGATGATGAAAATGTTATGCTCCGAGGACCATGGGAAGCATAGTATCATAAGCCCATTCCATTGCCAAACTGGCCTAATGCAGAACAGAGCTCCCTAGATGTTGTTATGAGGGAACCAATCAGAATAAGCAAAGCCTGGGTCAGATCACAAGTGGCTGTTCTCAATGAACAGGGAGTCCAGCTCACCTACATGGCATTAGAATCAGACAACGACTTTGGGGGAGAAGAAGATGAACCTATCCAGGTCTCAGATGATACGAAGCCGGCTAAAAAATAGAAATCAGATAGTGAGGAGCATGCATCTCTGGTAGAGAAGGCAAAAAAGATGAAGAAGCCATCCGCAAGGTTCCCTCAAAAGAAAGACCAACCTCCTTCTACCAGGACTAGAACTTCAAAGAGAAAGGATATGCCAAGTGGTGTGGGAGAAAGCTCAAAAGCTAAAAGGGTTAAAGTAAAAGAAGCTAACAAGGAGGCTACCATGACTAAAGATGATTCCAATCCTCTAGCTGCCCAACCTCCCACACAAGATACTAGCACTGCTACCTCAACTCCTGCTGCTTCTACTGTTACTTCCACTTCCATCCCTCCTTCTACTACATCCACCTCTTCCATGACCTCAGCCGTTATAATTCAAGAATCATCTCTTGCCACCTCTCCTGCCTCTGTCATCGCTACCACTTCTTGCTCACTGACAATCTCCTCTAGTGACTCAAGTAGCCCTATTTCTTCCACTCTTGACATTTCATACCCCTCCACTACCTCTACACCTTCTTCTCCTTTACCATTGCCTCCTATTTCCACCATCCTATCACCCCCTCTTTCCTTGCCTTCACTGAGCTTTTCTTCATCTCTTACCATTTCTTCCTCCTTATCACCAGTCTTGACTAGCCTGAAACAGGATAGTTCACCCTCCTTCACTATCTCTTTTGCTGTCCCCATCTCACAAATACCTGCGGATTCACTAAAAGTGCCACTGCTGCCTGGGATTGAGAAGGTATGTGCAGAATTGGGGTTGAAGGAATCTGAAACAATAGTTGAGAAACAATGAAAGCCTCCCTGAAACTTCAGCTGATGTGGAAATTATTGACATATCTGATAGTCCCCTGGGCAAGGATCCAGCAGAGGAAGTTCTGAGAATTGCATAGAAAAATGTGACTAAAAATCTAAAGGACTTGGCCCAAGAAGAAGAGAAAGAAAAAGAGAAAAGTCCAAAGATGGAGGGAGGGACTGAACAAGAACCATCTAAAGAGTTGACTGTGTCTAATAAAGATGACGCTTCTAAATTTAACAAATCCACTGCCCCTGAATGGCTGCAAGGTAGATTGGCATATCCAGAGCCACAAGTGGAAATAATGCAGCTTGATCTAAGTACTATCCTATCACAAGCTTAGAAGCCTCAAAAGCAAAGAAAGGCTAAGATCCAATCAAGGATCTATAAGAATGAATCAGGGTCAAGGATAGCAAAAATAGCAGTCCTGCCTACTGATATAGAAAAAGACCAAGTTAGGGCAGAAGATTATGTAATATCTACAGTTGATTTGGGTCCAACCACTCGTGCTCAGAGAGTGGATGATTTCAAAGGCTTAGTTACATCCATTTTGGAGTAGTTAGACAAATATGAAATGTCTAAGAAGGACTTAAAATGGCAAAATGAAGAACTACGTGCATGCCTTCAGTTTTTGATAAAACCAGTGGATGCCGAAGGAGATATAAGGACAGTGCCTACTTTCCTATCTACCGACGAGATGGCAAAATTGAGCAAGGTAAGATCAAAGTCCCAAGGTGCAGATAATTGGTTGATAAAGATTTTTGAAGCAGGATGTGAAGCCATAAGTGCCTCCACTCAAGCTAACCAACGAATGGTAGACTTGCATAAAAAATAGAAAGATTTGTAGGATGAATGTGATTCCTTTTATGAATATTACTCTCACATGTATCTCTGAATAAAGGGTATTAGAGAATTGCTACTCAGACCTTGGTTACAGAAAATATTTTGACTAGGGATAGGCTCCCGAAGACTATTGTATGGTATCAGCAGCTACTTTTGAGAAAAGAAACCTTTGAACAGGCAAAAGAATCATACAAACCAACTGACAAAGAATTGAGATCAATTATATATGACATCAGCGACTCCTTGAGGGACTGTAAGGAAGAGTCCTTCGATGACTATGCTCCTTTTGATGTCAAGAATTGCAAAGATAAGTTGCATAGGATACTATTTGAAGACACTGCACTCAGTATAGAAGAAAGGCTAGATAAAGCAAGTGACCTTAAGGCTGAATTCAAAGCATTTCACAAGGCAGGAGTAGAGATAGAAAGAATATATGGCAGATTCAGTTGGGAACTTGAGGTGTTTGACTACAGGATACATCATTTGGAGGATCTAGACCCATCTGACATCAATCCAACACTTGAGGCATGGTTGACTTATCATAATAAGCTGGCCAGTGAAGATAGCATCGATTTGGATAAGGAATCTTGATACTATTTTAAATATTCTAATGATTCAATCCCATCACAATTGTAGATTTGCTATATTTGGGCAGCATGTGGCTCAATTTTGTCTTTTTCTTGCTTCTAAAATGAGCTTTTCCACTAATATACTGAGTTAGCTAGTCAAAATGACTAGATTCAATGTATCTGGGGCTATTCTTTCATCTTTTTCATAAAGGACAAAAATGTAATCCAAGAATTGATGTGGGTTGTTATTGATGTAATCTGGACCGTTGGTGTTGAGTTAATCTCCACCATTCATTTGAAAGGCTAGGGTATGCTACTTTCTATATAAAGGGCTACCATTTCCACTATTTGTAAGAGAGATTTTGATATCGAATTGTTGACTCTATGCCATTTGAGCTAATACAAAGCAAGTTTCTATAGTAAATCTAAGAATTTGTGTCTTGTGTTGATTCATCTTTTGGTTTTCATGGTTCACATCTGGCTCTCCCATAGTTAGATTAGTTGTGCTTTCATAATATTCATGGTTTACTGAAGTATTTGATGAACATTCTAAGTCCATACTTTTAGTTGTTTGATGATGGTAAATAGCTATGAAAAGTTAATCTGGGCTAATTATTTGTGCTAAAGTTTAATTGCATTTCACAAGTTAGGTTGTGTCGTTCATTGGGTATTTAACAAATGAATGCAATCTGAAAATCTGTGGACCTCCATTGAAGATAGCACCATTTTCTGCAGCACTGTAACACCCATTTAAGTTTGGTAACTCAGGAAGCTAGTTCAAAGTTCTGGAATGTTTGTCTACTGAAGATAACCTTAGCATTGTGAAGGTCACTTAGGATCCCTCTAAACCCTAACCTTTTGCACTTTCTTTTAAAATCATTGTTAGTTGTTAGATTAAGAATCTCAGCAACATTTTATCTTGTATAACAGCTGAAAACCATAATAGGGTTTATGTGTATTTGCTGACCCAAACCTAAAGATTTGCAGATTGCATGTAAGACCCCTTGTAGGAACAACTAGAACATAGCAACTGAGAAATTCCAAGCAAGCTAAGACTTAGCTGTATTATCTTTGGAGTAGTCTTACCTAGGGTAAGATACTTTTCAAGAGAGGTGTGAAACTAGCAATCACACCTGCGTTGCTGTGTGCTAAAACCACCATCAACAGAATTGGTGCTAGAAGGAGGGTCACTATTTTCCCTCTGCTAAAAATTAGCAAGTCTAGGGACTAGACAGAGACACACTAGATCCAGCTCAGTTGGTGAAGAGCTACTGTCCCTAGTAGAATTCAGGAGAACAAGAAGGGATCAAGGAATACCTAGAGCCCCTCAAGCTCAGTCAGCCCCTAGGAACACTATTGTAGCTCCCATTAATCTACCTGCCATGGCTTTCTTTGCAGGAAATAACTTGTTCCCTTTTCTATTCAATGATTACCATGACATGCCAAAGAACCCAGATAAGTTCTGCTCAAAATTCAGAATACATGATTTTGATAGGACTACAGACGAGCACATTAAGATCTTTGAAGCTAATATGTTTATGTTGCAAGTACAGTACAAGGATGTGATATGCAAGCTGTTCCCTTATTCTCTATAGGAAGAAGCTTATTACTAGTTTGCCAACCTCCCTGTGGGATCCATAAATTCATGGGTGAACTTAAAGACTGCTTTTCTAGATAGGTTTCATATGTCTACTACCCCAGCTGATCTCTATCGATCTTTTGTGGAGATTTGTCAAGAGGAAGGTGAGCTGATTAGTTCCTTTAACAACAAATTTCAAAAGGCTTATAGTCATTTGCAGGCTCCTTACACTATAGATCAAGCTACCGCCCTGCCTATCTACTATGCTGCTCTAGATAAACTTACCTCCATGTTTGCAAGGAGAGCTAACCCCATACCTGCTACTTTAGCTCAGGCATATTCTGCTGCTGTCGACGTAAGTACCTAGCTAGGGCAGACAGCCTCTGGCCCACCGAATCATATGGGACCTGCTACCATGCCAAATCAACTACCCATGATAAACTATGCATTGGCCAATCATACCCCTATGATGAATCCAATCCCAAGCCCAGCTACAACACAGGCTTTAGTAATCCACCCAGGCAACCCAGTAGCTGAAATGCCTCCAGCACAAATGCCTTTCCTGCAGTCTTCAGAAGCAGCCAAGACCAAAGAAGATAGGGACAACATCAAAGAACTGGTTGAGCAGATGAAGAAGCTCATTACTGAAGTTACTTACCTCAAGAATCAGAATGCTTACCTATAGCAGAGGGGACATAATCAACAACATTCCCAAAATCAGCAGTACTCCCAGAACCAAAGTTGGAACCTATTCTCAAATCATAATCAGTACCAAAATTAGAACTTTCAGCAATGGTCAAATCAATCCTGGAATACCAGACCAAACAATGGAGGAGTACTTTTACCCTTGGAGAATCAAAACAATGATACCAGGCCCCCAGGATGGGTGATGTTAGCTGAAGCTGCTTTATCTACTTGGTGTAGATTGCACAACACAAATGCTCACTCTGAACTAGACTACTTAGAATTCTAGATTGCGTCCAGTATCTTTCAAATGGAAATTCAAAATGCTGAAAATCAAGAGACTCTGCCAACTGGGTATGAAATTGTTCCTTCACAAAGGTATGATACTACCTTAGTTCTTGATAGTTATACATTTCCATTCCAAGATGATAATCAGCCTGAGGAAGAAGAGTCTGAAGAAGTTAATGCATATCAACAATACAACATGACTCCTTACAACTTAAGAAGTAGCAAGCCTAAGGGTCCCTTTACCGCTTCCATCGGTCCAAATAGTTATTAGATTCCACATGACCCGAAAGCTACTAATAATCCTAAACCACCAAAAGCTCCCCATCAATTAGTACACTAGAGTACTACTGCTGAAAATTCCCAATGAGCTGACATAATGAAAATGGGAGAATATGTAGCTGAAGAACTTAAGAAAATGAAGGTCAGTCTTTCTGTGTATGAATTACTTAAAATACCTGAGGTTAGGACATCTTTCTTTCAAGACCTAGGTGTCGGGGTGAAGACTAATTATGTACCAAAGGAGAATATTGCCAAGGATAGCACTGATAAGGGAAAGGAAAGAATACATGTGACTGATGTGGAGTAGAAGATGACCCTGTATAAGGATAAGAGGGAAAGTCTCCCTTTCCTCTTAACACTCCAGATTTTCAATAGGAACCTTCATAACTGTTTAGTAGATTCTGGTGCTTCCATGAATGTGATGCCAGTGTTAGTTTGTAAGGCACTTGGGTTTACTCCAGCCAAGTCCTCTAGGAAGGTAACACAGTTAGACAAAATTGAGGTGAATGTGGTAGGTGAACTGAATAGGATACACATGCAATTGGCTTCTAATCCTAGAATACAATAGTACATAGATATTCAATTGGTGGATATTCCTAATCAGTATGGCATGCTTCTGAGAAAAGATTGGTCTAGAATGTTAAATGGTTATATGGCAACTGACTTTTCCCACATGTGGCTCCCATGGAAAGGACTGGCCAATCAGATATGTATTGAGAGAGAGCCCAAGATGAAGCATATGATCACAGAGTTCAATCAGCCCAATGAGATTCTATTTTTAGAAGTTGATTTGGGAGTCTATATGCCACATAGCAGTTGATCAGAAGAAGTTGTTATGCTAAGCTGTCTAAGACCCACTAAACCACCTGTATGTTAGGGTAAAATTGCAACCACCCATAGAAATGCCAGAAAATATAGGAGCATACGTTGAATTAGATGAAGGGGACACTTCAGATGAGGATGAACTAGGAGTATTTGAAGGATTTCATGATTTTGTGGCCAGATTTGCACAAGATCAAACTGCTGTTGGAAAATAGGTTCAAATGGAAGAATTACTGTTACCCAACTGGTGTCATATACACGATACATCTCATTCTAAATTTACCTACCAATTGTGTCAAGAGGTGATTAAACAAGTGCAAAGACTACTAAAGATTCCAATAATCTTGAAGGAGGAACCGACTGCTAAGAAGGAGACAGAGCCCATTGAAGAAGAGAAGAAAGAATCTGAACCGCTGCCTGATCAGGAGAAATCTGGAAAACAAAAAGATGATAGCAAAGATTTTCACTTATGGACCTTAAGGTTTGATGGTTCAAGATGTAGACAAGGGTCTGGTGCAGGGGTTGAATTAATTAGCCCCACTAGGAGTTCATTTTTGGCATCGCAGAGGCTACAATTCCCATGCACGAACAATGTCATTGAATATGAAGCATTGGTGCAAGGATTGCTGCTAGCACTACAGAAAAAAGACATAATTGTCCAGGTGTTTGGTGATTCCGAGTTAGTGGTGAAACAAGTAAGAAAACAGTACTCATGCAACAATAAGAGATTAAGTAGGTATCGGAACAGAGTCTGGGATTTAATTAAGTGCTTTGACGGGTTTAACATTCAAGTCATTCCCAGAAGACAAAATCATGTTGCGAATGCTCTAGCTCAAATAGCAAGTACATTGGAACCGACATCTATGGCGGGACTAAAGAAGTTCTCGGTGGAATTCATGGCTACCCCATCTGTGCCTAATAATGTTACCAATTTCCAAGTTTTTGAGGATGATCAACACATAATTAATTTCCTCACTTCATTAGATGTATTCACAGCTCAGATAATAGATGAAGACGAGATGGAACCTGCTGAAATGGATTTGGAAGGAGTATTAAATCTAAAAACTAATACGATCCCTAGAGGAATGGTAGAATTGGAAAGACTATTTGATGCAGATAATTTAGGGACTCAAAGGAAAGAAGGAGGATCCCTAGGAGGAAAATGTGACCCATTCAACTTGGGGACAGAAGAAAACGTGAAGAATGTGTTCATTGGGAAAGCCAGTACTGAAAAAGAAAGAACATGAATCATACATACATTAAGGGATTATCATGAAGTTATAGCTTGGAGTTATGAGGATCTAAAGACTTACGACACCTCGGTCATCACGCACACCTTCCCACTGAAGCCAGGAGTGAAGCCTTTCAGACAAAGGCAAAGACCAGTGAATGCTTTGCTGGAACGACTAATTTTTAAAGAAGTTCAGAAGTTGCTATTGGCTAGGATAATATTCCCGATTAGACATTCTGCATGGGTAGCAAACTTAGTCTCGGTCTGAAAGAAAAATGGAGAAATCAGACTTTGTGTTGACTTCCATAATCTAAACAGAGCATCAGAAAAGGATAATTACCCACTGCCCTCACTGGATGAGGTGTTACAAATTGTTAATGGGTCCTAGATGATGTCATTCCTGGATGGATATTCTGGTTATAACCAAGTTATGGTAGAATATGAAGATAGATTGAAAACATCGTTCACCTGTAAGTGGGGTATCTATGCTTATCGCCGAATACCATTTGGCTTGATAAATGCCGGCGTGACTTTTCAGCGCGTGATGGATGTTGCTTTTAAAGGGTTGGTTGGAAAATGTATAATCATCTACATGGATGACCTAACCGTGTTCTCAAAAAGGAGAGAAGATCATGTGGCCGATCCAAGAAAAGTGCTGCAGTGATGCAAGGATTATGGTATATCACTCAACCCCAAGAAGTACATTTTTGGAGTAATGGAGGGAAACCTACTAGGACATGTGATATCTGAACAGGGAATATCTATTGACCCATACTGGATCCAAGTGATACTCAAAATACCTCCCTTAGCCAGCAAGAAGGAACTCAAGTCATATTTTGGTAAGATCAAATTTGTACGTAAATTCATTACATGGTTTGCCGAGATTGTTTAGCCTCTCAATGCCATGCTAAAAAAGGACACTAAAATGGACTGGGCCCTAGAGGCCAAGCCTGCTTTCATTGAAATCAAACGAGCCATATCCAATGCACCTATTTTGGTAAGTCCCAATTACACTTTGTCATTTCGTATATATTCATTTGCTTCGAAGCACACTTGCGTTGCAATGTTGACACAAAAGAGATCAGTTGACGATGAAAGGCCCATTGCTTTCATGGGCACTCCATTAAAGGATGCAGAGCTAAGATATCCCAATGTGGAAAAACAAGCATATGCTTTGATAAAAGCAGTTAAGAAATTCCGTCATTATATCCTAAGAAGTTAAGTGATTGCTATAGTCCCAGATGCAACAGTCAAAGCATTACTGATGCAGAGTGAATTAGGAGAAAGAAGAGGGAAATGGGTCACCATACTACAAGAGTTTGACATAGATATCCAACCCATGAAGTTGGTGAGAGGCCAGGCCTGTTGTGATGTTCACAACACGCCCCATTATGCTACTTAGCAAAATGGGGACCCCTGCTGTCGCTTTGCTTTTTGCTTCTGCTTGTGTTTTTCTGCTTTCTGGCGGTTTGGTAAAAATGAGTCAGGTGCATCATCATCATGATATTGGATGAGGTTGGTCATCATCATGAGGTCAATTTGTCAAAGTTCATATTAAATTCCATGTAGGTTTGCCTTTTACATCACTTGAAAATTCGTCCATATGAGGGAGTTATGAGCAGTCAAAGTTTTGGTCAAACCTGATATTCGCAGGAGGGTCATCATATTTTCAGTCATGTTGTCAAGGTCATCATGATCTTGGTCTATCACCCGTCAATCTTAGGTGATAGCGCCCTTTATCCGTCAAATGACCTTATGCGCATCGTGAGCATCATGATTTTAGGAGGGTCACATTTTATAAACTCGGTTTTGCTGTATGAAGAACATCATCATCATATTTGAGGTGCCCCCCCGATAATATCCTGAGGTTCAAATATCCGGACGTCAACTTTAAGTCATAGTAAGTTTTCCCCGTCGAGCGGTCTTTTGTATCCCGAGCATCATGCTGATATTTTAACATTGCCTGATATTATAATATCATGCTAATATTATAAGATCACCCTGACTTAGAAAATCCACCATCGGCATATTTGCATGCGCATGTTAAAATCCTATCGGAGGGTCATCATCCTGATATTTGCTGAAATTCGCTAAGATGATGATGACGTTTTCATATCCTCCTGATCTCCTTTTGCATGATCATGATGATCACCCTATCTTTTAAGGGAAGGTGATATTCCATTCCTCAACAGCATGATCATATTTTAAATATCACCCTAGCGCTAACCTGATGATGACCTCAACTCATCCTCATGCTCCGAAGACGAAATATGATGGTTACGTCATCATGATAATTTGATGAGGAGGATCATCATATTTTTTATCCTGTCATATTGTCAAGATCATCATGATCTTGTTTGTCTACCCGATATTTCGTAAAGTCCTCCTGCCGAGAAAGAACGACCTTTTGCAAATATCCTGATGATCATCATCATCACATTTCCCTTCGGCAGGATATTTTCTAAAACATGATCCGGTTAGCGAAATATCATGATGACATCATGTTCTAAGTTTAACAAAAGCTCCGGATATCATGATGACGTCATCCCGATCTGATAAACGAAGAAGCAAATATCCTGATGATCATCATCATCACATTTCCCTTCGGCAGGATATTTTCCAAAACATGATATTCACGAATATCATGATGATGTCATGTTCTAAGTTTAACAAAAGCTCTGGATATCATGATGACGTCATCCTGATCTGATAAACGAAGAAGCAAATATCCTGATGATCATCATCATCACATTTCCCTTCGGCAGGATATTTTCCAAAACATGATATTCACGAATATCATGATGACGTCTTATTCTAAGTTCGACAAAAGCCCCAAATATCCTGATGATCATCATCATCCTGATCTTTCGAGAGGGTTACCTTGGCCGCAAAGGGGTCATATTACAATCATCATCCTGATCATGCTCCTTAGGTGACCCGATATTGCATTTATCCCCTGATCTTAACGAATATGACGATGACGCCATCATTTGCATTTTAACGAAGCCCGAATATGACGATGACGTCACCATCATATTCCATTCCTCAACAGCAGGATCATATTTCACATCCTCCTATTTTCCTTCAACATGAAGATGATGATGATGTTATTCTTTTCCCTGATATACAGAAGCGAAACATCCTGATGACATCATCTGGACATTTGAAAGGGGGAGCATCATATTTCCAGAATATCATGCAGATGAAGTGAACATCGGCCAAACAGCGAATATCGACCATACATTTTTTTGACATGCCGATGGGCGAGAAATGAAGCGGTGGAGTTTTAAAGCATTTTTTTGGCACCTGCAGCATTTTTTCGGTCAACGATGGTTGACGCGATGAGTTTTGAGCGGTCTGTATGCGTTTTGAACGCGTTTTGAGTGTATTCTGGACCCGATTTCCACAATTTTGCGCAGTCACCTGGATTTAAATGATTATTTTAATTTCCTGCTATTTACGTGATAAATGAAATACTTATTGCTTGTCTTGTCTTGCAGGCTTGCAGTTGAGGAAGTAGCTGGAAAGTCAACACAGTGACCTCATGAAGGAAGGAAATCCAATCTCAGGAGCAGGAAGATAAAGATGAAGTGCGAAAAGTCAAGGCCATTCAAGTGAAGGACAGAGTTGCAGCTGAAGGTATTACTGCAACAGACAAACTAGAGTTATTGCTGAGCTGCCGGAACTTCTTAGAAGGGGCAATATTTCGCCCAGATTTGACACTACTCAGAGATATTTTGAAGAGCAGGTTCACCTGTATTTATTGTTGTAACCAGGGGTTTGAACCAGGGGTTCAGTTAGGTTTTTGCTGTAGTGAGGACAATCAGAATGTCTTTATATTGTGCCTCTCTACACTGTAATACTTTACAACAGGGATTTTAGGAAAACAACAGGGATTTTAGTATTTTGCTAGAATTGTAGAGTCTTTCTGGGCATAGTTTAGTGTAGAAGAAGGAGGTCGCCTGTTTGTCTGCAGTAAGGTGTACGTGGAATGTCTGGCTGCCTTACTATATCTGTAAAGCTTGTAAGTTCTCTGTAGTATGATCAATGAAACTAAGAGTCATTCCTACATTGTAAATCATGTATGACTATTCATTTCTAATACAATAGAATCTGGAGTTCTGCATCTATCTTCTGAGTGTTCTCCTGATCTTCTTTGTGTTTTGAAATATTTTCTTTAAGAGCTTGCAATTTTAAATGTATGTTTGTGAAAATGCTCAGAACTTGCATTTAAGGTTTTTAATGTGGATTTGATCAAATTACTGTGGTATTTACATAGTGCATAACAGAAACAATTAGATCCTTCGGTAGATTAAATGAGGTATTGATTAGATCTTTCTAACTTTTCCCAACCCATCTGAAATATTTAGCTGAAAACGTAGAAATCTAAAGGAAATTGTCTCAAATTTGAAGAAGCATGCATAACAGAGCTATAAGTAGACAGTTTTCATAAATAGATAAAGAAGAAAGCTGCAAAAAATTCAAGAAAACCATCTAAAACTTGCAGTACAGTATCACTTTTATGCAAAGGAATGAAAAGTATTGACATATCTCATGACCTTTTTGCATATTCTTAGTCCAGTAAACCACCAAACAAACCTAAACTACGTAAGGCCCCTTGACCATTACAGCTTCACATTGACCAACTGAACTTGACCAACCGAACCATTGTAGACTTGGGATTAGTTGAATCTCAAATGATTCCTTCTTATCTTTCAAGTATAGTTTCAGTTCATTTCATGTGAATTTTAACTTATTGTTATGATTGCAGCAAAACAATCATCAACAGTTTTCTGGCGCTAGAAGGAGGGCCTTCCTGAGTTAGGTTTCATTTCAAACTGGCTAACGACAGCAATAGAGTGACTAGGTCTAGATCCAGTTCAGGAGATATATTTGTACAACTACCTGATACAAGGCGAAGTAAAAACCCTTTAATTTGGAATCCAAAGATATCGCAAGCAAGAAGTTCATCTGGAACACCTCCTGGGTCACCTTTTAACATCCGTAGTATTGTGAGTCCTGACAGATCACTGTTCAGATCTTTAAATCTTGGTTCAGGCACTCCTGGAGGTCTCAATCCTCCTCTAAATCCTAATCCACCAATCAATCCAGGTATTCCTGCAGGTTCAAGTCAAGCTCAAACACCTGCAATAGCTTATTTCGATGTCAATTCTCCCATACTCTTCAATGATTATCATGAGATGCCAAAAAATCCGGAAAAGATATGTCCCAAATACCAGTTGCATCAGGACCCAGAAGATCATATTAGAATATTTAAGGAGGCATGTTTTAGGGCTATGTTAGAGCACGAGGATGTTGTGTGTAGATTGTTTCCTTACACCTTTAATGAGCAGGCCTCTAGCTAGTACATAAACTTACCCAATGGTTACATTTCTTCCTGGGCACTTATGGAAGAAGCATTTCTGTCAAGATTTAGAGGACCCATTGACCCTTGCGCTTTGTATCATAAATTGGCTGCTATAAAACGAGGTGAGGGAGAGCTAATTGATAATTTCAATGACAGATTTCAAAAGGCCTATTCTAGGCTAGTACCCCCTTATACCATAGATGAGGCTCCCTTGTTGGCTATGTACTATGCTGCCTTGGATCCTTTAACCGCCATGTTTGTCAAAAGAAAACCTGACATAGATTCAATATCCAAAGCCTATAAAGAGGCAGCCTCAGTGAACCAAGAAATGAGGCATACAACTTATAGTCCATTTGTCAATGGAGGAAATTTTGGGGTGCAGAATCAGGCACACCCATGGAATGGAATCCCTGTGTAGCACGCTCCACTAGTAAATCCGGTTCCTTCTTATACACCTGTGTATAATCCTACTCCAATCCAAGCTATAACTCCTTACACGGCTAGTACTTCCAATAACAGTCAAAATAATGGTCAGCCTTTCTTCCAACTTCCTAGGGATGTAACTGTGGCAAAAGCACAAGAGGATAGGGAAGAAATCAAAGAAATTACTGCACATTTGAAAAGACTAACAACCGAGGTGACACAGCTAAGAAATGAGAACCTCTATGGAAGAAGCAACCAAAACTACAATCCACATCAAAATCACAACCAAGGCCAAAATCAGAATTATAGTCTCAATCAAAATCAGCAGTACAATCAGAACCAAAACTACAATCAGCATCAAGGCCCCAGTCAGGGGCAACCAATGCAAAATAGGGGGCTAGTGATAGATAATAGGGCCTGGGGCAATAATAACAAAAATTAGAATCAACCTAGGCCACCCAAGACATGGAACACTGGGCCCAACAACGGTACTCTGGCTTCTCCTTTTGAGAATACAGATAATCATGGTGCAAAACAAATGACTAGCATACAAATGGCCAGTACAGCACCCAAAAATTGGTGCAGATTTCACAATACCAATGCCCATGCTGAGCACGACTGTCCACAGTTCCACTTGGCAGCTAGTATTTTCAACGTAGATGTATAGCCTTCTACCTCTGAATTTCTCATTCCTAAGGGTAATGAGGTAGTACCCTCAGAATATGACACAACATTAGTCTTAGAAACGTTTACCTTTGCAACTGCAGAAGAGAAAGAGGATGAATTGCTAGAGGATGAACCATACTGTTGTGAAAGTCTTTATCCTGAATCAGCCTTCGTGTTAAATGCTTTTCAGTTCCCTTTTGAGTCTGAAAATGAGATATTAAATGAAACAGAGGAGGTGCAGGCCTTTCAACAGACAAATAAAAGCCACACCTACAATTTGAGGAACAACCCTAGGCCGGGAGGACCTTTCACCACCTCCACTCCTCCGAATAACATCAATACACCCCCAGATCAGAATGCTAGCAACAATCCTTCCATACTTAAAGCTAGTCAGCACACAAATAATGGAACAACAGTGCAAAAGGATCAAACAAGCAAGACAGAAGCAATAGAGACAACAAGATTAGTGAATTACTTATCAGAGGAAATAAAGAAAATTAAGGTCAGTATACCTCTAAATGAATTATTGAAGACCCCAGGGATCAGAAATGCTTTTTTAAAATCCCTGGATACATCCATAACAAACAAGGTGTCTGCTGATATAACTGTTCCTAATAGTGATTCACCACCTAAGGAGAAAGGTAAGAAAGTTGAGCAGCCTTCCAATACAAATGTAGTAATACATGCGGATAAGAGGGATACTCAACCTTTCTTGTTAACTGTTAGGTTGTGTGGGAAGAATATACACAATTGCATGGTAGATTCTGGTGCTTCAGCCAACGTAATGCCCTTAGGAATATGTAAAACTCTCGGGCTGACTCCCACCAAATCTGCCAAGGTTGTCATGCAATTAGATAAGACCGAGGTTAGCATGATAGGAGAACTCATGAACATTCAAGTGCAATTAGCTTCAGACCCTAGGGTAAGCCAAATCATTGACATTCAAGTAGTGGATATACCCGTAAATTATGGAATGTTGCTAAGTAGGGATTGGTCCAAGACATTAAACGGATATATGGCTACTGACTTTTCACACATGTGGTTACCGTGGAGAGGCATCCCAAACCAGATCAGAATAGAGGCAGAGCCCAGAATGAAATATATGATAACAGAGTATAATTGAACTAATGAAATATTATATGCTGCTATTGAACCAGGTGTCTATAGAATTACCAACAATGGGATGCAGATTGAAGAGATTATGATGTTAAACATTAGAAAGAAGTGTGTCAACAATAGAACGGCACTATTCATTGAGTCTGACGGAAATTCTTCAGATGAAGAAAATAATGCAATAGACAAATTTGGTCATGCCATTAGACGAGAGGTGGAAGAGTACGTTACACACAATCTCCCAGTCAAATGTAAGTTATATAAAAATAGGTGTAGAGTCCATGATAGGCAACATTCTAAGGAGAATTGTGAAATATGCAAAGACATCATTGAATATGAATACAAAAGGTGCATAGGGAGGGTAGAGTCACAAGAGGAAAATGAGAATCCTGATCCGACACAGAGATATGTTCAGGATAATATAGATGCCTTGATTCTAGATTTAGGAAAAGAAATAGAGGACAAGGGTAGTTATCTTTCTGAGTTGCAAACTAAAAACACACATATGCAAGATAACCAAACGGAAAAACCCATGAATAAACAAGATAACACCCCACAGGCAATAAAAGGGACAAAGTATGCCAAGGTAAAAGATCAGAAAAGTAAAGATGGCATGTGGACGTTAAAATGTGATGGGTCCAAATCAAAACAGGGCGCAGGTGCAGGTATTGAACTCATAGATCCTCAAGGTAAATCACATTTGGCAGCATATAGATTACAATTTTCCTGCACTAACAATATTGCTGAATATGAGGCCCTAATTTTAGGACTTGTCATGGCCATCAAAAAAGGGGTAAAAACCATCAGAGTATTTTCAGACTCTGAATTAGTAGTCAGACAAGTGAGGAAACTATATGCCTGCAATTATAAGAAAATGATTAGTTACAGACATAGAGTATGGGGTTTAATGGATTCGTTTGATGCTTTTAACATAGAGCACATTGCTAGAGAGCTGAACCATAGGCCAGATGCGTTAGCAATTGCTGCTAGTACATTAGAACCATTGACACTGACAGGACTAAGACGATTTGTTGTTGAGCTAATTAACGTGCCCAGTATACCAGACAACGTTACACACTTTCAGGTATTTGGAGAGGATCAGCAAATTATTAATTTTCTGACTTGTAATGAGGCATTTGAGGCCCAAATCATTGATGAACAAGAAAGGCCTGAAGTGACATGGGACGAAGAAGATATGATCAACTTAAAGAGCAACTTCTTGCCAAAAGGAGTGATTGAATTAGAACACATCTTTGACTTTGACGGAGTAATAAGACAGAAAGACTTACCCAAAACAGAAGGGGGTAGGTGTGATTTACATAACTTAGGGACTGAGCTAAATCCACAAAATGTACTAATTGGGAAGGTTTGTTCTGAGAAAATTAAAAAAGAGGTTCTGGACGTTCTGAAAGAATATAAACATGTCATAGCATGGACTTACGAAGACTTGAAAACATTTGATGAGTCCATCATAACTCATGTAATACCTTTAAGAAAAGAAGTCAAACCATTTAGGCAGAAACAGAGGCCTGTAAACGCCATTCTAGAGCCTTTAATCTTTGAGGAAGTTAGAAAATTACTGTCCGCTGGAATAATTTTCCCAGTCAGACATTCTGTCTGGGTAGCTAACTTAGTACCAGTGAGGAAGAAAAACGGAGACATCAGGTTGTGCGTAGACTTTAGAAATTTAAACAAGGCATCTGAAAAGGATAATTATCCTTTGCCCCCAATAGATGAAGTACTGCAAGCAGTAAATGGTGCAAAGATGATGTCTTTTTTAGGTGGTTTTTCAGGTTATAACCAGGTCTTAATTGATAGAGAAGATAGACTAAAAACCACCTTCACTTGCAAATGGGGAAATTATGCATATAGAAGAATGCCTTTTGGTCTAATTAATGCAGGTGCCACTTTTCAGAGGGCCATGGACGTTGCATTTCGTGGATTATCAGGTAAATGCATTGTTGTGTATATGGATGATTTAACTGTGTATTCCCAGGAGGCATCCACCCACGCTGAAGACCTCAGAAAAGTACTCCAGTGATGTGAAAGGTATGGGATTTCCCTTAATCCTAAGAAATGTATATTTGGCGTAACTGAAGGTAAATTATTAGGCCATGTCATTTCTGAAAATGGAATTTCAATTGATCCGGATAGAATAGAATCCATAAAAAATTTGCAAATACCAAACAGTAGGAAAGAGTTGAAATTATTTTTTGGTAAAATTAACTTTGTTCGGAAGTTTATAACAGGTTTTGCAGAGATCGTACAGCCGTTGAATGCTATGTTGAAGAAAGATGCACAGATGGAATGGACGCCAGTGGCCAAAGCCGCATTTGAAGATATCAAGGAGGCGATTTCTAATGCCCCTGTATTGGCAAGTCTAGACTACACAAGCCCGTTTTACATCTACTCCTTTGCATCTTCTCATTCTGTCGCGGCTGCCTTGACACAGAAAGGTGAAAATAATGAAGAGAGGCCCATAGCATTTATGAGTGCGCCTCTGAAAGATGCACAGCTGAGATATCTAGATATCGAAAGATAGACATTCGCATTAGTGAAGGCTATGAAAAAATTTAGACACTATATTCTGTGCAGCCAGATCAAAGCCATAGTACCAGACGCAGCAGTAAAAATGTTGCTGATGCAAAACGAGCCTGGAGAAAAAAGAGCCAAATGGATCACCACACTGCAAGAATTCGACATGGAGATCATTCCCGCAAAGCTGGTCAGAGGGCAGGCGTTGGTGCAAACAATAGCAAACATGGATCCAAATCTGATAAAACAGCAATATGTATTGAATTCTCAAGACGCATCAGGCTGGTACGATGATTTAAGCACCTTCCTGATAGCTGGAAAGTACCCAAGCAGGATGAAGGCTTCTCAGAGGAGAGCTTTGAAGATTAAGGCACAAAATTATATGGTGCAATGAGGTCTTCTATTCAGGAAGAACCATGATGGAATTTATCTGAGATGCATAAACAGAACTGAAGCTGATAGAGTGTTGACATAACTACATGACAAGTACAGAACCGGTCATGGTTCCCATTTAGCTACAACACACAAAATACTGAGGGCAGGCTATTACTGGCCCACTATGTTCAAAGATACTAAGAGTCACATCAAAAGTTGCCACACCTGTCAGACTGCAGCAGACAAAGGGAGAAATCTGGCCAATCCACTGCAACCTGTGATCGAATCCAGACCGTTTGCACAATGGGGCTTGGATTTTATCGGAGTCATCAATCCCCCATCTTCTGCAGGACACAAATTTATATTGACGGTAACAGACTATTGCACAAGGTGGACTGAGGCCACCTGCTGCAAATTTTCCACAACTGAGGTAGTTATCAAGTTCCTTGAAGAAAACATTATCACCAGGTTTGGAACGCCCTATTCATTGGTATGTGATAACGGCCCTGCTTTCTCTTCTTTAAAATTTTCTAAATGGGCATTTGAATATGGGATTATTCTAAGGTTTTCTTTGAATTATTACCCTCAAGGTAATGGACTGGCTGAATCAACAAACAAAATTTTATTAGACATAATCAAGAGGTTAATTGCCAAAAGTCCTAGAGAGTGGAATACCTTGTTAAGATATGCATTATGGGTAGACAAGACCAAGTTCAAGACAGCTTTAGGTAGCACACCTTATCACTTAGTTTATGGGACTGATCCCATACTTTCGGTTAATCTGAGAATACCAACCTGGAAGTTTGCTAATGAATATCTAGGCTTTGATAACCATAGGGAAGCCAGAATAGTGCAAATGTTACAACTAGAAGAGAAAAGAGGTCAAGCCCTCGAGAAGTTTGCCAAACACCAAGCGGTTGTTAAGAGGTGGTTTGACAAAAGAGCAAGAGTCAAGACATTTAGGATATCAGACTTAGTGTTGTGCTGGGACAAAGCACATGAAAAGAAAGGAAGCCATGGAAAATTCGATAAATTATGGCTGGGTCCATTATAGGTCTCGGAAATAATAGGAGATAACACCTTTAGACTTAAGACCTTGACTGGAGAAGATATGCCATTACCAGTTAATGGCCAGCATTTGAAACACTACTTCCAGGCTTGAGGTAAGAGGGGGGGCAGTCCTTTTTTCTTGATGTAAATGCTGTGGGTAATGTACAGTTCTTTTTTTTTGTATTTTCTTTTGGGTTGGCTGTTTGTATAGCTTGTCTTCTGTTTGTTTTTGCTTTTTGTTTCTTTCTGTTTGTACAGTTTTTTTCTTTTGTTGTGTTGTTTGTACAGCCTGTTTGTTTGGTTTGTTTGTTGTCTCCTCAGTAGGGATCTTTATTTTACTTTAGAGTATTAAGGAGAAAAACTAGCAACCATTCAAAACAGTATATAATTTAGGATATTCAGGTTAACCATTTGCAATTTACACATAATTTGTCACTGTCATGAATGCAGAGAGTTGTTCATCTTCTGAAGTTTTGTATTCAATAAATGTGATTGAGAATTCGAAGTAGGTTTCTCACGATGACACACCTAAAATCCTTGGGTTTGTTGAACTTACCAGTGTAGATATTAGGTGAAAAATCAGAGGTCACCCTTGCTACCATTACAATTCTCAGCTTAATTTCAGCAAGTGCCCACTCCTTGCATCATGAAGTTACAAATTGCTATATCTTATGAAATCTTTCAAAATTAGAAAACAAAAAAAAAATAAATAAATGAATAAAGCGGATTATACTGAAAATCCAGATTAAGCCATCTAAGTAACTCTACCGGGGCTATGGACGCTCGCTGGCAGTGGGGCTCTACTTAGGAGAATTGTAATGATAACCTTGCCGGGGCTATAGACGCTCGCTGGCAGCAAGGCTCTATCCGGTCGGCTATGAGGGAATATCCTCACCTACGTAGGCTAATGTCAGTCACTAGTTTGTTCAACCGATCTTCAAGATGAGGATAATTAATCACGTGCACACAACTAAACTGAAAATGGAAATTCATGCATCTTTATTGAATACTTTGAGTCTCAAGCTGAATAGTAATTTGCAGGAAAGATAGTCGGAAGTTATGAGTTCATTTCATCTAGTTTCCTTGAACACTCTGAATTTAATTGTTTTGTTTTGGTTGCTAGTTGTTGTGATGTTCACAACACGCCCCATTATGCTACTTAGCAAAATGGGGACCCCTGCTGTCGCTTTGCTTTTTGCTTCTGCTTGTGTTTTTCTGCTTTCTGGCGGTTTGGTAAAAATGAGTCAGGTGCATCATCATCATGATATTGGATGAGGTTGGTCATCATCATGAGGTCAGTTTGTCAAAGTTCATATTTTGTTTCTGTGACCTCATATTTAGAAAGAGCTTGAAATTCCATGTAGGTTTGCCTTTTACATCACTTGAAAACTTGTCCATATGAGGGAGTTATGAGCAGTCAAAGTTTTGGTCAAACCTGATATTCGCAGGAGGGTCATCATATTTTCAGTCATGTTGTCAAGGTCATCATGATCTTGGTCTATCACCCGATAAAAATCATGCAGTCGCAATATCCGGACGTCAATCTTAGGTGATAGCGCCCTTTACCCGTCAAATGACCTTATGCGCATCGTGAGCATCATGATTTTAGGAGGGTCACATTTTATAAACTCGGTTTTGCTGTATGAAGAACATCATCATCATATTTGAGGCGCCCCCCCGATAATATCCTGAGGTTCAAATATCCGGACGTCAACTTTAAGTCATAGTAAGTTTTCCCCGTCGAGCGGTCTTTTGTATCCCGAGCATCATGCTGATATTTTAACATTGCCTGATATTATAATATCATGCTAATATTATAAGATCACCCTGACTTAGAAAATCCACCATCGGCATATTTGCATGCGCATGTTAAAATCCTATCGGAGGGTCATCATCCTGATATTTGCTGAAATTCGCTAAGATGATGATGACATTTTCATATCCTCCTGATCTCCTTTTGCATGATCATGATGATCACCCTATCTTTTAAGGGAAGGTGATATTCCATTCCTCAACAGCATGATCATATTTTAAATATCACCCTAGCGCTAACCTGATGATGACCTCAACTCATCCTCATGCTCCGAAGACAAAATATGATGGTTACGTCATCATGATAATTCGATGAGGAGGATCATCATATTTTTTATCCTGTCATATTGTCAAGATCATCATGATCTTGTTTGTCTACCCGATATTTCGTAAAGTCCTCCTGCCGAGAAAGAACGACCTTTTGCAAATATCCTGATGATCATCATCATCACATTTCCCTTCGGCAGGATATTTTCCAAAACATGATCCGGTTAGCGAAATATCATGATGACATCATGTTCTAAGTTTAACAAAAGCTCCGGATATCATGATGACGTCATCCTGATCTGATAAACGAAGAAACAAATATCCTGATGATCATCATCATCACATTTCCCTTCGGCAGGATATTTTCCAAAACATGATATTCATGAATATCATGATGACGTCATGTTCTAAGTTTAACAAAAGCTCCGGATATCATGATGACGTCATCCCGATCTGATAAACGAAGAAGCAAATATCCTGATGATCATCATCATCACATTTCCCTTCGGCAGGATATTTTCCAAAACATGATATTCACGAATATCATGATGATGTCTTATTCTAAGTTCGACAAAAGCCCCAAATATCCTGATGATCATCATCATCCTGATCTTTCGAGAGGGTTACCTTGGCCGCAAACGGGTCATATTACAATCATCATCCTGATCATGCTCCTTAGGTGACCCGATATTGCATTTATCCCCTGATCTTAACAAATATGATGATGACACCATCATTTGCATTTTAACGAAGCCCGAATATGACGATGACGTCACCATCATATTCCATTCCTCAACAGCAGGATCATATTTCACATCCTCCTATTTTCCTTCAACATGAAGATGATGATGATGTTATTCTTTTCCCCGATATACAGAAGCGAAACATCCTGATGAGGTCATCTGGACATTTGAAAGGGGGAGCATCATATTTCCAGAATATCATGCAGATGAAGTGAACATCGGCCAAACAGCGAATATCGACCATACATTTTTTTGACACGCCGATGGGCGGGAAATGAAGCGGTGGAGTTTTAAAGCATTTTTTTTGGCGCCCGCAGCATTTTTTCGGTCAACGATGGTTGACCCGATGGGTTTTGAGCGGTCTGTATGCATTTTGAACGCGTTTTGAGTGTATTCTGGACCCGATTTCCACAATTTTGCGCAGTCACCTGGATTTAAATGATTATTTTAATTTCCTGCTGTTTACGTGATAAATGAAATACTTATTGCTTGTTTTGTCTTACAGGCTTGCAGTTGAGGAAGCAGCTGGAAAGTCAACACAGTGACCTCATGAAGGAAGGAAATCCAATCTCAGGAGCAGAAAGATAAAGATGAAGTGCAAAAAGTCAAGGCCATTCAAGTGAAGGACAGAGTTGCAGCTGAAGGTATTACTGCAACAGACAAACTAGAGTTATTGCTGAGCTGCCGGAACTTCTTAGAAGGGGCAATATTTCGCCCAGATTTGACACTGCTCAGAGATATTTTGAAGAGCAGGTTCACTTGTATTTATTGCTGTAACTAGGGGTTTGAACCAAGGGTTTAGTTAGGTTTTTGCTGTAGTGAGGACAATCAGAATGTCTTTATATTGTGCCTCTCTACACTGTAATACTTTACAACAGGGATTTTAGGAAAACAACAGGGATTTTAGGAAAACAACAGGGATTTTAGTATTTTGCTAGAATTGTAGAGTCTTTCTGGGCATAGTTTAGTGTAGAAGAAGGAGGTCGCCTGTTTGTCTGCAGTAAGGTGCGCGTGGAATGTCTGGCTGACTTACTGTATCTGTAAAGCTTGTAAGTTCTCTGTAGTATGATCAATGAAACTAAGAGTCATTCCTACATTGTAAATCATGTATGACTATTCGTTTCTAATACAATAGAATCTGGAGTTCTGCATCTATCTTCTGAGTGTTCTCCTGCTCTTCTTTGTGTTTTGAAATATTTTCTTTGAGAGCTTGCAATTTTAAATGTATGTTTGTGAAAATGCTCAGAACTTGCATTTAAGGTTTTTAATGTGGATTTGATCAAATTACTGTGGTATTTACATAGTGCATAACAGAAACAATTAGATCCTTCGATAGATTAAATGAGGTATTGATTAGATCTTTCTAACTTTTCCCAACCCATCTAAAATATTTAGCTGAAAACGTAGAAATCTAAAGGAAATTGTCTCAAATTTGAAGAAGCATGCATAACAGAGCTATAAGTAGACAGTTTTCATAAATAGATAAAGAAGAAAGCTGCAAAAAATTCAAGAAAACCATCTAAAACTTGCAGTACAGTATCACTTTTATGCAAAGGAATGAAAAGTATTGACATATCTCATGACCTTTTTGCATATTCTTAGTCCAGTAAACCACCAAACAAACCTAAACTACGTAAGGCCCCTTGAACATTACAGCTTCACATTGACCAACTGAACTTGACCAACCGAACCATTGTAGACTTGGGATTAGTTGAATCTCAAATGATTCCTTCTTATCTTTCAAGTATAGTTTCAGTTCATTTCATGTGAATTTTAACTTATTGTTATGATTGCATCAAAACAATCATCAACAAGGCCCTGACTAGAACCATGGCTAAAGTAGGACCAAACCTAGTTTCTCAGCAATACCTATTAGAAGATGTTTCAAAAGATGAGTGGTACGGAGATATCATATTCTATTTACTCAATTAGCGCTGCCCACCACAGTTGGATTTAGTACAAAGTAGGGCTCTCAAACTGAAAAGCAGCAGTTACATGATAAAAGGATCAGTCCTTTACAAGAAGAATCATGAGGGTATCTATCTCCAGTGTTTGGACAAATCAGAAGTTGATCAGGTACTGACCAGTTTTCATGAGAGGTTCGGGACAGGTCATGGATCAGCGCACTCAATAGCAAATTAGGTTCTTCATGCCAGATATTACTGGCCAACCTTGTTCAAAGATGCACACTCACATATGGTAGACTGCTACACACAGAGAACGCCACGCAGCCATGCCTTTGCAACCAGTGGTGGAGGTATGACCATTTGCTCAATGGGAGCTTGACTTTATCGGTATGATCAATCCGCCTTCTTCTGCAGGCCACAGGTATATTCTGACTACTACTGATTACTCTACTTGATGGTTTGAAGCAATAGCATGTAAGCAATGCACCATAGAGGTAGTTATTGAATTTGTTGAAAAGCATATTGTCACTAGATTTGGCTGTCCATTTGCTTTAGTTTGTGATAATGGCTCTGCCTTATCATCATTACATTTTTCTAACTGGCATTTGATTATGGGATTACTCTCAAGTTTTCATCCAATTACTATCCACAAGGGAATGGGGTAGCCAAATCAACAAACAAAAACCTGTTTGAGGTCATCAAGAAACTATTGGACAAAAACCCCAAAGACTAGCATACTCAGCTTAGGTTCACCTTATGGGCTGATAGAATCTGACACAAAGTGGCCCTGAACACATCTCCTTATCATTTGGTCTACAGGATTGAACCCATCTTTCCCATCCATTTGAGAATCCTAGTACTTCAATTTATGCAAGATTACCTCAAAACCGATGATCAATTGTCCTCACGACTGGCCCAATTTTGCACCTTGAAGAGAAATGCGACGCTGCTATAGATAACTTTGCCAAATATTAGGGAGTTGTAAAATGATGGTTTGATAAAAGAGCCAAGGTCAAAGCCTTCCGCATTTCTGATCTGGTCCTATATTTGGACAAGGCACGTGAGAATAAGGGAGAACATGATAAGTTTGACAAACTCTGGTTGGGTCCCTATTAGATCTACGATATCCTTGGAGATAGTACATATCGACTCAAGAGCCTTACTGGTGAGGAGCTGCCATTGCCTATCAATGGCCAATTCCTAAAGCACTACTTTCAGGCCTAAGAGGCAGTCATGTCTCATTTTAGTGTACATAGTTAGAGGTTTGTTTGCTTTGGTTAGTTTAGGGTGCTGTTAGTTTAATTTATCTCCTTGCTTTATGCTTTCCTTAGGTGTTAGGTGCTTTGCTTAGTTTGGTTGCCCTTTTGCTTTTGTTTGCTGCACTTGCTTTATCACGGGATTTTTGTTTTTGATGTGGTGGTAGTCGGGCATACCTATGAATGCTTCTTTGATGGGTGAATAATCGTGAGTCTTTATTTGAGAAGCTAAGGTTTCCACCTAGTGTTTGCTGTGGGTTCCACTATTTGGCCAAGGGGTATGGTGTCTATTCATTGAAAACAAGTTATTAGTCGGTGCGCCTGAAGTATTTTCTAACCATATATCTTCTACACTTTAAATAATCCTAAAGCAGCTAGGTAAGTCTAGGTGAGCTTGTGTCAAGTGAAAAGGGTTGACTTCTTCTTCTATCTCATGCACTATCAATCAAGAAAGAAGGAAGGTGACACTAAGTGTTGCTGGCCTATATTGGGTAAAAATAAAAGGTGTTTTTCAACACTAGACCCATTACAAGTGCAAATAAAGAGACTACCAGATTTCAAATACTTACAAAGGTACTGTCCAGAAATGATTAACATCAAATGTCATCATGTCAGAAAACATTACTCATCATTAATCCATTTCAAAGCTTAGCATTTTCTAAAATTTTGAGCATTTCCTGGTGGTAGAATGATCTCAGCTTTCTAACTTGTCCCAGGGGATCCTAGGCGAACTTAGTTCCAGAAGGATGGGAATGAATACAATTGCACACACTCAGGTTTTCAGGATGTGGATGGTTGCACTGGTCAGTAATCTTAGGTTCTTTGATATAATACCTTGCCTTTTCGTTTAATATGTGGGGAACACAGAGATTCTAGGTTCAAACTAAACATTTATCATCGAAATGCTTGGGAGCATTTCCCAGCAGGGTCACCATTTGTTCTGCCTTGCACACATGCCCTATTCTAAAATGGAGACCCCCCTCTTTTGTTTTGGCTAGAGAGTCATTTGATCTTCTGATCTCCTAAGTGATGGTGTGGTCAAAATGTCTTGATGGAAAGCTGATATTCAAAAGCACTTCAAAATTTGCTAAGATGAGTTGTTACTTTCCCTTTAAAGACCTTGAATTAACATTTTAGGCTAAAATGGCCTTCAACTGACCTTTGCGCTAATTTCCTGTCTGTCCAACCTAGCGCTGAAAAGTGCTCTGTCTAACCTTTGTGCTAAAATCCTATCGCTCCGACCTTAGCACTAAATATCTGTCCAACTGACTTAACATTAAGCTACCTTCTGTGCTAAAATTAGCCTTGTCTGACCTTGCACTGAAAGCAACAAACTCTGACTTAGTCAGACAGCCACAAAAGACCTAGAAGTCGGGCAAGCCTAATTTCTCCTCTAGCTGGTGTGAACCAAATGTCTGGCCTTGCGCTGAAAGTTACCCCATCTGACCTACTTCGATGCATCAAAATTCTCCGTAGGTTAGACACATCAAAAACCTGCGCAAAACTCTCCACTCATAGTTCGTACTTTTGTGCATTAATGGCAGATTAGCTAGGGTTTAAATAGGAAATTAATGCATTTCTTCTTCAGTTTAATTGTGCTTTAGACTTGAAATTCTAGAGCTCCCCTCACCGTGCACCAACTCGACTTGCAAATCAAACCCGCGACCTATCGGGATGACATCACGTCGCTATTCTTGCTAGGTAGGGTTTAAACCTTGCTACTTCAAGTTTTTACTTGCAAATGGTTGAATTTTCAAAGTTAGCTGTTAGGATTTTTGGGGGATGATTGATAGATTGCGGTATTTTTTAGGTTAGGGTTTGGTAGGTTTTGAGTCTCTTGTTTGAAACCCTAGTCTAAACCCTAGAAGGAGGAACAAATCCATCATCCCTTCAGCAATTTAAGAAGTTTAGGGATTTTGGCCCTGTAGTACCCGTGCACGGAATTGGTGCTAAATTAAGCTTTGACTAACCTACAAGTCAACACACTCATCAAAGGTCAAACACCATAGAATTCCATGCCAAGTGCCTAGCACCCTTTTGTGCTAAAATCAGCATCATCCGACCCATGCAACCGAAATACCTTTCTCCAACTAGGTCAGATGGTTTCAAAAGCCCCGCAAACTTAGAAAACTCATTTCACGCTAAAAAGGAGTCACTTTGACCTTGCACTAGAAAGTCTAGTCTCTGACTTGGTCGGATGATCCGCATACCTCTGCAGGGTCGGTGCTCCCTGAAATCCCCGCTGGGAGTTTACCCTCTATTTTAACGCTAAAAAGCATCTTGTCTGACTTGTGCTGCATTACCCTTCGTCCAACCTAGTCAGACCTTATCAAAAGTCATGCAAGTCCGACCGACCTAATTCCCACACTAAAATTAGTTGAATTTGTATCCACGTGGTCTTGCGCTAAAATGACAATCGACTGACTTGCAAACCGTCAGAGGTCAGAGACCTCCAAATTCCACGCAAGTCAGACCTCCCCGAGAGCCACACAAAACTTGAAAAGTAGGAAGTAAAGCAAAACACGAGTTTGAACCTACCTGATTTCCCTGCTGAGGTCTGATGACCTCAATTTTAGCGCTTTTCCTCCTAAGAGTCAAACAACCCTCAAATTAGCGCAAAACCCTTCAAATGACCAAATTTCTTGAAATTTTTGAAAGGAAGGTTGTTGAAAATGATGCATTTAATGCTGTGATGTTCCAATAATAGTGATTTTCATAAATTTTCTTGCAACATTGAATATTAAGTGACATGCAATATTCTTTCAATTGAACTTTAATTTCCTTCAAGTGCATGTTAGTAAGAAAGGAAGAATTGTATTGATTTATCTAAACTTAGAAGTATGTTAGGAATTCTCTCAGTATCAAACTTATAAGGTCTGGTCATGCAGACTAAATGACTGCTCGGGCACAAGTGATGAAGTACGAGTTCAAGGGGGTCCCTCCAGAAACCAAGATCCACTCCAAATGGAGTAATGTGGGAGACACGGACTTAGGTCACATAGACCTAGATGACTTTAGACTCAGAGTCTTTGGTCCAGCTCCAACTCCCAGGGCTAGAACACTGAGAGATAGTGGACTCAGACAAGCAGCTGCCTTTCCAACCTCAGTTTAATGTACAGAGTTGATTGCCACCTATGTAGATAGATATGACATAATATCCAGGCAAATTCAGACAGCAAATGGAGAAGTCCTAGCTGACTTGACCCCACCTACTCTGGCAGAAATGTTGGACATCTCCTGGCACAAAGTTGTGACCATGCCAGATAGACAAGGATCAAAGGCAGCTTACAATAAGGATGTAGAGGGGTGCAGGAAATATATAAATGATAATTGGGTCAAGAGTAAGAAGTCTGCCCTTGTCAAGCTCCCCAGAATACTTTATAGAAGTGATTTCCATGATGAGATTGGGGACATAGTGACCTTTCTGAGTAGAGTCTATGGGTTGCCAACTGCTTCTACCTTTGAGGACTGGATGTTTACCATAATTACTGAGATATTGAAGGGAACTAAGTTCCACTGGGCCCAAATCATCAGTGACAACATCCACAAAGCCTTCAGTAGCTTCAATGAGAATAAATACTTCAGATGGACATCCTATGTCATCTATGCATTGGCAAGAATGAACCACTACGACGGACTATCCAAGATTGGTGAGATTGGAAACGATGAGAAGACACAGATCAAAGTATACGAAAGCTATCCACATCTAACCTCATCCCAATCACTGATTCACTTCAAAAGGGTTAATGATGCATTCATGATGTACATTGCTAGAAAGTTGTAGGGCAGCACAGCCTTGAGGATTTCGACTGAGGCCATGAATGAGATAGCTAGATATGGTAGGTGGTACATCCAGTTTGAGAAGTTCACATACATAAGAGTACAAGGCTTCACTGGAATGGCCTATAGACTTCCCTGCTATCCAGATGATAAGACAATGCTTTTGGAACTGTCAAGACAACTGATACCATGCTCAGAGAAGCTCAAGCACCTGCATAGGCCAAGTGTTCAATTCCCTATCTGTTGATAACTGAGAGGGGGGGTGAATTAGTTATCCTAATTATTTCTACTTTCTAAACTTTATTGACAATCGATGTAACATTAATTCAAACAAGTAAACATAACCATGAAATGGAAATACACATGACACAATATTTTTGATGTGGAAACCCTGTTAAGGGAGAAAACCATGGGGTGATTAACCCAAGATTGTATTCTCTGTTAGAAGAATAGAAAAACAAAATGGCACTTGCCAATTAGGGCTCACTACCCAAGCACACTGCTCACAAGAGGTACACTGCCTACAAGAGACTCGCTGTCTACAAAAAAAGTGTTATACAATATTTGAACTAATTTGGGAGCATCTACATATGCTGGAGTTTAGTTCTGGGTAGGCTCAGTACACTGATCTGCTACACTTCATCTTTCCTCTTCTTTAAGCTGCTTTCTTTCACATACCAGACCTTCCTTACTGCTTCTACTCTGCTTTTCTGCTTTTATTCGCACATCACAACAACGACAACACATCTCACAACTAAATCCATCTTGTATATATATCCGCACAAGTGATTTCATCACCTTTCTAGTTGGCACCTGGAATAGTCAATCTTTTCACAAACTCTGATCTGTTGGCTGAATCCTTGCACATCAAGTAATGCGGATCAAGCATATACTTATAGAAGTCATCAATCATGTCGGCCAAACATAACTTATGCCTTAAGAACCTTTTCCATCATCAGTAACACATCCAGAATAATGTCTGATGTTTTGCCAGTTAGTTCTTCCTCTGTTCATACTGTCACTCAGGAACTAGGTACTCAAATATTCATATCTTTTTCTTCATCTATCACCAGAGGCTAAATCCTTGGAATCTATCACTCAAGGTAGTCCTCTTGACTTCCCCAAATCAGCACTTCACCAAGATACTTCCTCTGAGAGATCTGGACCTGTCTGTCAGACCTTGCCACATGCTGTATTCTTGTTTACCAGATCACCACATTCTTCACTCTAACTTCCAGTAGAGACACACAATGTCTTGCGGATGTGTGGGATGAACTTTGTTGCCATCAATGACAACAATCATGAATCCATATAGTGTCTCTTGCCAACAATCTACCCCTTTGGCATTGATGGCAACACTTAGTGAAAAATGACTAAGTGTTTACACTATGCTCCCCCTTGGCTGATGCTCTATTTTTATATACATTTTCCAGAGCTCCCCCTTAGTTGGATTCCTCATTTTTCACTGCTCATCACTCCCCCTTTGACATCAATGGCAAAGGGTAGGGTCCGTATACCAAAATTTTCAAAAAATTTACTATACTTAGCTACATAAGTATATACATATGGAATACTTATATGTACTGTAGTATGTCTGCAAAAGTTGTTTTCAATTGAATGAATTCTGTAGCCCAACTTTGCTTCATTCTGTCTAAAATTGATATATGACTGCTCAATAGAAATGCAAACACATCTTCCCTTTTTAGATCTGTTGGATCATTTGTCTGGGCTATGATTTGAGCTTCTTTTATGGCCTCATGCATGGCCTCTAATTTAGGGACAATTATCCCTCTGAGCTCACTCAACCTACTTATTCTATTTTTCTTCTCTTTTTCAAGCTTCTTAATCTCATTCAAAACTGCAACCGTTTGACATTCTTGATTTATTATTGATGTAGTAAGTGGATCAAAATTTTGAGAAAGTTTTATTAGTTTATCCTCCTGTTCTTTCATTTTCTTCTCAATCTCCACTATTGCTTTGGACCAGGAAATACAAAATTTGTATACTTCACCGCCATCTTTAAGAGCATTTTCTAAGCTCTTTATCCCAATATTCATATTTCTCCTATCATTTGTTATCAAACCCTGTACTTCAAAGAATCTCTTGTCCAAAAACTCCTTCCGGACCTTTTCTTCAGCTGACTTCTCTAGAGAATCAAAATGTGTGCTAACACTATTGACTAGAGTTTTGAGATTACCAGATGAGGAGGCTGTGGGATCCTTCTGAAATGATGGCATAATATTTTCTAGCACTCTGGAAGCAACTTCTATCAACTCACAGTCTTCCATGTGAGACTTTAGGAGTTTCTCTTTAGCCTTTGCATTAGCAAATGAGGCTATCTTCATTGTTTGTATCAGAGAAAGTGAATCAAAATTAAATGGTCCTTGTAGAAGCTCTGGTTCATCAATCTCCATTGTTTCTTTGTTCAGGAATTCTTGGATAGTTTTTGTAGTGTCTCTTGCCGGAGACAGATGTTTCTTCTCTTCTACATTCTTACTACTATCCCTTGGAGCTTTCTCTCCTTCTACATTCTTACCACTAGCAGTTGTGGTCTTCTCTTCCTCTGCAACCTTGGCACTGTCAACTTCTTTTTCCATCACTCCTACTTCTTTCTCCTGCATTCTGTCTTCTCCTTTAGATCCAAAAGCTGTAGGGGAAACCAGAGGAGAGATATTTGTTTGTTCATGAGCCATCTCTTCCAGAATAGAGGATTTTGAGCCCTTGTCTTTACTAGAGTCCTCTGTGATGGGAATGTTGAACTTTCTAAGAGCATTTTAGAGGATCTCTTCAGTCTCTTTTGCCACTTTGTCGGTTTCACCAAGCATGAGCTGATTCATCCTGGCTTTGCTCTGGAACTCATCCTTGCATTCTTTAAAGATCATATTCATTTGCTGTGGAGTGATTGAAGGGAAGAGCTGAATGGTGACCTGTTCCTAGATTTTGAGATCCTTTGCTCGAGCATTGTTCTTCCTCATTTCAAGCCTTTTCTCTAAGCTTTTGGGAATTAGAGAGATAATTTCAATAAAAGCTTTGTTGTAAGTGTTCAAAAATTGAACTGTGGCTTCCTCTAGAATCTTTTTATCTGCTTCATTATATTCATCATAAAATTTTGTTAAGGGTTGCATGTTCCCATCCACAGTGACTGCTTTCACTACAACATCTAAGGATAGAGTGGGTTTTTCATCAAATTCCTCTTCCTTCTCTTCTTCTACTTGACTAGTGGAGTGTTCACCAGATGATTTCTTCTTCTTCTTCTTCAGTTTCTTTACTTCCTCATCAGATTTAGTTTCCTCTTCATCTCTTTGGCTGGCATAAGCCCTTGTGGCTTTTGTCTTTGATCTTTTCTCTCCTTTGTTGGATGCCTAGACTTCCAGTTTTGAGCTTTTAGCAGGGACAGGTGTTGATCTCTTTGATGATCTAGTTTAGGTGGAAGTTTCTACTGGAACACTTTCCTCACTTTTCTTTTCTGCCTCTTTCTTCTCTTCCTCAGCCCTTTCCATCTTTTTCCTTTGGGCATCAAGTGCCTCCTCTAAGATGCCAAGACCTTTGGCAACATTTTCTACTTCTTTTCTCACCTTCCTCTTAATCTCTGGTTTTCTAAGTTCCATATGAATCTTTACACTCAACTCCTCAAAGGTTCCAAACCTTTCTGCCTTTGGATCCTTTGGCTGACTTAGCATGTGTTGAACATGCAGTTCCACAATTTGTTCATCAACTTCATACCCCATGGGCATGATCCATATAGTTCTTGGTTCTACTACCTCCATTAGGCACTGATCAGTCTCTACCATAAAACAAACTATGTCTTTGTATTTCTCAACAAGAGACTGGGGAATCATTTCTCTTGCTTGCATCACGTTCTGAAAGTTCTTGAAGTATCCCCACAGAGCTATATTTTGTGCTTTATTATCACCAAGTCCATGCAAATAATCTCTGATTTGGATAGCTACTGGCCTATCATTCTCCCACACCTAGCCACTAGATCTGGGAAGCTCATTCATAAAGTAGAAAAATAAGCACAATATTAATCCACCATACTTGAATGAATTATTTTTATCTTTCTTTATTTTCTGCAGATTCTCCAAGAGTTGGTTCAAGAGAAGCTGACAAAGATCATAGTTTGCATCCTTTCTTAGCATTTCATAAGTAGTGTAGATGGCAGTTCCAGGTACATAATTTTCCCTACTAGAATGATAGATTTTATAACCAATGATCTGTAGGAATACACACAACACTGAGAGGGGGGGTGAATCAGTGTTGTTAACAATTTTAACACTTTTTACTCCTTTTGATTAATTAAATTTCACAATTAAAGAATTCTTCAAAAAGAACAAAGAAAATATGCAGAGTATCAACACAAAAACTTGACACAAGAAATTTCCCGAGTGGAAAACCCTCCTGGGGTATAAAAACCACTCAACTGCCTCACTTGCTTAACACAAAATTTAGTTTACAATTGTCTCACTGACATTACAATTCTGCCTCACTGGCTTCTCTGCATGTCTCACTGACATTACAACATCTAAAATTCAATGAACAGTACAACTCAGGGGATTTCCCTGTTTCAATAATATCAATACCTTATTTCTCCTTTTCAAACTCAGACAAATGTATATTTTCTGTAATCAACCTTCAACAGTTATTATCATATCTTTAAATTTTATCTTCAAAATATTTCATACCTCTATCTCTGCAAATCAATCTCAAAAACAACTCAATTCATTCTTTTCAATTTCATAGACACTTTCACTGCAATACTGAAAAATTTAACCTTCTCAAAATTTATTTTCAAAACTTTATCCTTCTCTGAGAAAATATTGTTCTACTCTGATCAAACACATCTCCAATCTTGATTGCACAATCAACAAAAAATTAATGCTCTGCTCTTCAACCATAAAAACCTTTCAATCTAGATTGCATCATCATACCTGCAAAAATTCATCTCATAAAATCTTTCATCTTCTCAAGAAATCTCTCTTATCTTCAAAAACCTCTCATTAAACTCTTTTTCTCAAACTCTCTATCATCATCTCTGATTTGCAACAACATCACCTGTCATTCAAAAAAACTCTATATACAAAATGAAAAATACATAATACAATATTTTCACACTCGGTTCAACTTCCATTCACCCAAAAAATCAAATAACAAAACAAGGAAAAAATAAAATCTCCTTCGTAGAACTTAGCCTTTTCATCTTCAACTCATGTTTGGAAACATTCTAAAAATCACACACTCTTTCATAAAAAAAAACTTCAATATAAACTCTATTTTTTTTATCCAAGTTTCCATTTTCTCCATCCTCTTGTCGATCCACATTCCATTCAAAAATATCTTTTATAAATCTATCTAAAAGCAAAATCTTCTAACTTTCCAAATACAACTTTTGCTGTCACTTTAAATTAGAAACTATTGTGATTTTTTGCCTTTCAAACCACAGAAACCGTCAACTTTAACCTCTTCAACCTGTGGCATTGTTTAAATCTCCACCACCGGATGTGATGACCCCGCCAACAGCAATTTAAATGTCGTTCGTAGATCTTCACTTCCCACCGGGCTCAAAAGCCATTTACTGGATTACCGAGCACCCTAGGCATTGGGGCCAGTAACACCAATGAGTAATCATCCCTTAAGTTATCACTTAAGGGACCATTACCGCCATAGCCGGTCACTAAACAATTAAAAGAAAAAGGCCCTTGACGTTTAGAATGGGTTTTTAAGGAATTTTAATTTATGTCTTGTGAAACAATAAAGAACAACATAAACCTCTATATGTGACATTTGTCACTATAAACCATTTGTAAGATAATACTAAACAATGAAGTTTAACAACCTGCATACTGAGATAATTGCAAACCCAACCTGCCTACTGAGATAATTCCAAACCTTCAAACCATTGTGATTACAACATAATTGCATGAAGACTAATCATAATGCCAACCTTTGCCTCTTTCACTGAAAGATCAAACTGAGAAGATCATGTCACTATACACTGAAAGATCAAACTGAGAAGATCATATCACTGAAAGATCAAACTGAGAAGATCATGTCACTATACACTGAAAGATCAAACTGAGAAGATCATATCACTGATGAATACCATATCACTGATGTCACTACCATCATTTTGTCATCAATGAAAAGACAATATACTCAACTGTGAAATGTGCTACATGATCATGGAGGCAAACTTGACATCTGGATCAGAGATGTCATCTACTATCATTGCTCTTTTGTCAAACTTGGATCTGGTAGCCTCACTCACAGTTTGATTCTTCACAGATTTAAGAACAAGAATCCCATCGAATGAGTGTAATCCGATAACTGCCCTAATGGCATCTTTTGTGATTTTGAATGGTCCATTTAACCACATGAAGTTGTCATGTATTATGCTAAAAATGTACCTGACCCATTCATCCTCAGTAAAATAGGGGAAATGTATGTATTGTGCAAAGTGCTTATTCTAGAGGCCCTTGTATTGGGGTTTGAGCTCAAATGAATCATCTAACAGCTGTTTGTGATAGATATCTCTTAGTTTGAATTCCCCAAACTCTTCAATATTCACATGTATGTAAACCTTAATGTCTTCTGTATGTAATACGCCATGCAGAACACTGGAAAATGTTCCTAGGGGATCTACCTCCAAGGATTTGTATGAATGTTTCTTAAATGTGGGACGAGGTCTATCAGAAATCTTTACTATATTCAGAGTATCCATCTTTCAAAAGATTTGTAGTGAGATATTGAAAAATAGAAAATACCTTTTGCGCCTTTCGGTTTCACAGAGATGGCCAGATTGATTTCTGGATGAATTGACTTCTACAAACAATCTTCGATGAACTTGAGGAATTTTGTTGTAGAGCTCCACTTTTCATTTCTTCTTGAATGTAGAATGAATAAGTGATTAATGAGAAAACCCTTATATTGCTCCACGAACCCTAATGTCAGGTTGCAATAAATGCTCGACCTAAATTATTCCGATTTGCCTTATTTGGATGACTTGAAGAAATGAATCAATCCTAATCTTTAAACATCTTGCGAATCTTCCAAATCTTAACCATAGTTTATTTGGATGCTTCCCTTATGAATCCTTCAATCCGTAGCTCTTCTTGTGCTAGTTCCAGTACCAATTGACTAGCTAGGGGAACAAGGTTTTCTTTGTGTCTCCCCCTGAGCCAAAGCTCACTTTTTAATTTCTGGAAGGAATATCAGCACCAGAGTCTAGTGCAGATCCAACCTCTACATTCTCTATACTTTTCTTTACCCAAATCTTCTTCATCTCACTTTTAACTTCATCTGCATTCACTTTTTGTTTCCCCTTATCTTGATTCTGATTATGATATACCGGACCTCTTTTGTCCTGATTCTTGCTTCTAGAGAATTTTGCAATATGACCGGTTCTATTGCAGATTTGGAAAACAACATTTCTTTGCATATTTGATTGATATCCTCTTGATCTGCATTGATTAGCCATATGACCTATTCTATTGCATGCAAAGCATCTACCATTGAATGATTTGTTCATTTGTATATTTCTGCATTCATGAGATTTGTGACCATACCTTTTTGTAGTTAAAACACTATCTGGAGAAGGATGAATTAGTCTAATCCATTCTCTTTCTGCACTGATTAGCTTTGTGACCAAAGTGATTGCAGCTGTGGTAGTATCCATTGAAGGATGGATATCTTTGAGCATTGGGTTGTCTTACCAGAGGTCTTCTAGGCATGTTCCTTGGATTTTCTAATCCAAAATTCTTCTGACTAGATCCAGAGCTTTCTCCTTTCTCATATCCCAAACCACACTTGTTATCTACCCTCTTTTGACTTCCAAGAAGAACTTCAAGTTGAGCAGAACTTATCTTGAATTTCTCTTTATATTCATTTGCTGTTTGAAGATCCCTTTTGAGAGAGACAATTTGATCCTCAAGTTTTTCTTCATTTTCTTTAGCATCTTCAAGATCAGATTCAAGATTTCTGATAATTCTATCCATCTGGTGGCAATCTTCTGATTTCTCTTAAGAGATTGTCTTAGATTGTCTTCAGTTTTTCTTTTCTCTTCAACTTCTTGGGTAAACTTCATAACTCCTTATTCCATTTCATGTCTTACCATAATGATTTCTTTTGATAACTTTTCACATAACTTAGTTTTCTCATTCAGCTCTTCATTTGCATCATTTTCTTCACCTTGTCTTGCCAATTGCTAAAGTAGCTCCTTTCTCTTTTTCATAGAGATACTTAATTTGTCTTTTAGTTCTCTCATGAAATCATCAGCCTGTTTGAGTCTTTCCTTTAATTCATTGACTTCAGAGTTTGACTGCTCAAGATCTTCAAGGGCAGTCTTCAGTTGCTCATTTAAACCATATGCATCCATTTGAATTCCCAGATCTTCCTCAAGTTGTTAGACTCTGTTAGGAGGAACTTGGCTCTGATACCAATTGTTGATAACTGAGAGGGGGGTGAATCAGTTATCCTAATTATTTCTACTTTTTGAACTTTATTGACAATCAATGTAACATTAATTCAAACAAGTAAACATAACCATGAAATGGAAATACACATGACACAATATTTTTGATGTGGAAACCCTATTAAGGGAGAAAACCACGGGGTGATTAAACCAAGATTGTATTCTCTATTAGAAGAATAGAAAAACAAAATGGCACTTGCCAATTAGGGCTCACTACCCGAGCACACTGCTCACAAGAGGCACACTGCCTACAAGAGACTCATTGTCTACAAAAAGAGTGTTATACAATACTTGAATTGATTTGGGATCATCTACATATGCTATAGTTTAGTCCTGGTTAGGCTCAGTACACTGATCTGCTACACTTCATCTTTCCTCTTCTTTAAGCTGCTTTCTTTCACATACCGAACCTTCCTTACTGCTTCTGCTCTACTTTTCTTCTTTTATTCGTACATCACAACAACAACACATCTCACAACTAAATCCATCTTGTATATATATCTGCACAAGTGATTTCATCACCTTTCTAGTCAGCACCCGGAATAGTCAATCTTTTCACAAACTCTGATCTGTCGGCTAAATCCTTGCACATCAAGTAATGCGGATCAAGCATATACTTATAGAAGTCATCAATCATGTCAACCAAACATAACTTATGCCTTAAGAACCTTTTCCATCATCAATAACACATCCAAAATAATGTCTGATGTTCTGCCAGTCAGTTCTTCCTCTATTCATACTATCACTTAGGAACCCGATACTCAAGTATTCATATCTTTTTCTTCATCTATCACCGAAGGATAAATACTTGGAATCTATCACTCAAGGTAGTCCTCTTGACTTCCCCAAATTTGCACTTCACCAAGATACTTCCTCTGAGAGATCCGGACCTGTCTGTCAGACCTTGCCACATGCTCTGTTCTTGTTTACCTGATCACCACATTCTTCACTCTGACTTCTGGTAGAGACACACAATGTCTTGCAGATGTGTGGGATGAACTTTGTTTCCATCAATGACAACAATCATGAATCCATATAGTGTCTCTTGCCAACACTATCAAATTTGGCAAAGGACTCTATGCCTGTCCCTCTCTAGCATCGGCAATGCATTTAGATAAAGAGCTCCAACTCTTGAATTTGCACTACTATAATGCAAGGGATCACTTTGATCCAAACAAAGTAATGGAGAGGTTTGTAAGCAAGAAATTCTTTCATAAGGTTCACATGGAGGACTTTTGGGCCAATTGCCCTGATGACTATGAGGTCATGAAGAAGGTACATGCAAGGCTACCCCTTGACTTCATTAAAAGGTTCCATATAATAGTAGTCCCTGATCAATTACAAGATGATGAAAATGTTATGCTCCGAGGACCATGGGAAGTGTAGTATCATAAGTCCATTCCATTGCCAAACTAGGCTAATGCAGAAGAGAGCTCCCTAGATGTTGTTATGAGGGAACCAATCAGAATAAGCAAAGCCTGGGTCAGATCACAAGTGGCTGTTCTCAATGAACAGGGAGTCCAGCTCACCTACACGGTGTTAGAATCAGACAACAACTCTGGGGGAGAAGAAGATGAACCTATCCAGGTCTTAGATGATATGGAACCAGCTGAAAAATAGAAATCAGATAGTGAGGAGCACGCATCTCTGGCAGAGAAGGCAAAAAAGATGAAGAAGCCATCTGCAAGGTCCCCTCAAAAGAAAGACCAACCTACTTCTACCAGGACTAGAACTTCAAAGAGAAAGGATATGCCAAGTGGTGTGGGAGAAAGCTCAAAAGCTAACAAGGAGGCTACCAGGACTAAAGATGATTCCAATCCTCTAGCTGCCCCCAACCTCCCACACAAGATACTAGCACTGCTACCTTAACTCCCACTGCTTCTGCTATTACTTCCACTTCCATCCCTCCTTCTGCTACATCCACCTCTCCCATGACCTCAACCGTTATAATTCAAGAATCATCTCCTGCCACCTCACCTGCCTCTATCATCGCTACCACTTCTTGCTCACTGGCAATCTCCTCTAGTGACTCAAGTAGCCCTATTTCTTCCACTCTTGACATTTCATACCCCTCCACTACCTCTACACCTTCTTCTCCTTTACCATTGCCTCCTATTTCCACCATCCTATCACCCCCTCTTTCCTTGCCTTCACTGACCTTTTCTTCATCTCTTACCATTTCTTCCTCCTTATCACCAGTCTTGACTAGCCTGACATAGGATAGTTCACCCTCCTTCACTATCTCTTCTATTGTCCCCATCTCGCAAATACCTGTAGATTCACTAGAATTGCCACTACTGCCCAGGATTGAGAAGGTATGTGCAGAATTGGGGTTGAAGGAATCTGAAGCAGTAGTTGAGGAGGAAAAGGGGTTATTGACTGAAGTAAACAATGAAAGCCTCCCTTAAACTTTAGCTGGTGTGGAAATTATTGACATATCTAATAGTCCCCTAGGCAAGGATCCAATGGAGGAAGTTCTTAGAATTGCATAGGAAAATGTGACTGAAAATATGAAGGACTTGGCCCAAGAAGAAGAGAAAGAAAAAGAGAAAAGTCAAGAGAAGGAGGGAGGGACCAAACAAGAACCATCTAAAGAGTTGACCGTGTCTAATAAAGATGGCACTTCTGAATTTAATAAATCCGCTGCCCCTGAATGGCTGCAAGGTAGATTGGGATATCCAGCGCCACAAGTGGAAATAATGCATCTTGATCTAAGTACTATCCTATCACAAGCTCAGAAGCCTCAGAAGTAGAGAAAGGCTAAGATCCAATCAAGGATCTATAAGAATGAATCAAGGTCAAGGAGAGCAGAAATAGCAGTCCCGCTTGCTGATATAGAAAAAGACCAAGTCAGGGCAGAAGATTATGTAATATCTATAGTTGATTTGGGTCCAACCACTCGTGCTCAGAGAGTGGATGATTTCAAAGGCTCAGTTACATCCATTTTGGAGCAGTTAGACAAAGATGAAATGTCCTAGAAGGACTTAAAATAGAAAAGAGAAGAGCTACGGGCATGCCTTCAGTTTTTGATAAAACCAGTGGATGCCGGAGGAGATATAAGGACAGTGCCTACTTTCTTGTCTACCAATGAGATGGCAAAATTGAGTGAGGTATGATCAAACTCCCAAGGTGCAGAGAATTGGTTGATAAAGATTTTTGAAGCAGGATGTGAAGCCATAAGCACCTCTACTCAAGCTCACCAACGAATGGTAGACTTGCATAAAAAATGGAAAGATTTGTGGGATGAATGTGATTCCTTTGATGAATATTACTCTCACATGTATCCCTGAATCAAGGGTATTAGAGAATTGCTAGCTTAGACCTTGGTTACAGAGAATATTTTAACTGGGAATAGGCAAAAGAAGCATACAAACCAGCAGATGAAGAATTGAGATCAATTATATATGACATTAGTGACTCCTTGAGGGACTGTAGGGAAGAGTCCTTCGATGACTATGCTCCTTTTAATGTTGAGAAGTGCAAAGATAAGTTGCATAGGATACTATTTGAAGACACTGCACTCAGTATAGAAGAAAGGCTGGATAAAGCAAGTGACCTCAATAAGGTAGGAGCATTTCATAAGGTAGGAGCAGAGAGAAAGAATATATGGTAGATTCAGTCAGGAACTGGAGGTGTTTGACTACAAGATACATCATTTGGAGGATCCAGACCCATCTGACATCAATCCAGCACTTGAGGCATGGTTGACTTTGTTGATAACTGAGAGGGGGGGTGAATCAGTTATCCTAATTGTTTCTTCTTTTGAACTTTCTTATTAAGCAAAGCAGCATTGAATTAAACAAACAAACATTATCATGAAATGAGAAACACATGACATAGTATTTTTGACGTGGAAACCTGGTTAAGGGAGAAAACCACGGGGTGATTAACCCAAAGATTATTCTCTATTAGAAGAATAAGGAGTTACAAAAATGGCACTTGCCAATTAGGGCTCACTGCCTGAGCACACTGCTCACAAAGAGGCCCACTGCCTACAAGGAGACACATTGTCTACAAAGAATGTTATCCAATACTTGAACTGATTGGAAGCACCTACATATGCTAGGGTTCAGTTCCGGTTAGGCTCAGTACACTGATCTGCTGCACTTCATCTTTCCTCTGTTCTTTATTCTGCTATCTTTTCACATACTGGATCTTTCTTACTACTTCTGCTCTGATCTGTACTTATTCACATACACTATCACACAATCACACCTTTCACAACTAAATCCATCCTCTATATATATCCACACAAGTAATTTCATCACCTTTCTAGTCGGCATCCGGAACAGTCTGGTTTCTTACAAGCTCTATTCTGTCGGCTGAATCCTTGCTCACCAAGCAATGCAGATCAAGCATATACTTGTAGATATCATTAGTCATGTTGGCCAAACATGATTCATGCCTTCACAACCTTTACCATCAACAGTAACATATCCAGAAAAGATTCTGATGCTCTGTCAATCAGTTCTTCCTTCTATTCTCATTGTCTTTCAGAAATCCGGTACTCAGCTATTCATATCTTTTTCTTTGTCCATCACCGGAGGCTAAATCCTTGGAATATACTACTCAAGGTAGTCCTCTTGACTTCCCCAAATCCGCACTGAACCAAGACACTTCCTCTGAGAGGTCCGGACCAATCTATCAGACCTTGCCACATGCTCTGTTCTTGTTCACCGGACCATAACAGTTCTTCATCCTGACTTCCGGTAGAGGCACACCATGACTTGCCAATATGTGGGATGACCTTTGTTGCCATCAATGACAACAACCATGAATCCATATAGTGTCTCTTGCCAACAATCTCCCCCTTTGGCATTGATGGCAATACTTAGTGAAAAAATGACTAAGTGTTTACACTATGCTCCCCCTTTGCTGATGCTCTATCTTTATATACAATTTCTGGAACTCCCCCTTAGTTGGATTCCTCATTTTTCACTGCTCCTCACTCCCCCTTTGACATCAATGGCAAAGGGTGAGGTCCACACACCAAAATTTTCAAAAATTTTCTATACATAGCTGCATATTTACATACTCACATGAATTGAAGAATGTCTGCAAAAGATGTCTTCAGTTGGATCAGTTCTGTAGCCCAACTTTGCTTCATTCTATCGAAAATTGAAATGTGACCACTCAACAAAAATGCAAAAGCTTCTGCCCTCTTGAGATCTGTTAGATCATTTGTTTGGGCGGTAGTTTGAGCATCACTGATGGCCTCATGCATAGTTTCTAACTTAGGGATTATAATCCTTCTAAGTTCTCCGATCCGGTTAGTGATATTCTTCCTTTCCTTCTCAAAGTTCTTTATTGCATTTGTGATTGCAATAGTTTGACATTCTTGATTTACTATGGAAGAGAGAGGATCAAAACTTTGAGACAAACTTTGTAGTTTGTCCTATTCCACTTTTATTTTCTTATCTATTTCTACTATTGCCTTTGACCAGGAGATACAAAATTTGTAAATATCACCGCCATCCTTAAGAGCATTTTCTAAGCTCTTTATTCCAATACTCATATTTCTCCTATCGTTAGAGATTAATCCTAATACTTCTAAAAATATTTTATCCAAAAATTCCTTCCGGACCTTTTCTTCAGTTGATTTTTCTAGAGAATCAAAATGTGTATCAACACTGCTGACTAAGGTTTTGAGATTACCGGAAGAGGAGGCTGTTGGATCTATCTGGATTGATGGCATAATCTTTACAAGCACTCCGGAAGCGGCCTCTATCAACTCACAGTCTTCCATATGAGACTTTAGGAGTTTTTCATTTGCCTTGGCATTTGCAAATGAAGCTATCTTCATTGTCTGTACCGGAGAGAGAGAGTCAAAGTCGAATGGGCCTTTTAGAAGCTCCGGTTCATCAATCTCTAAAGTTTCTTGGCTTAGAAACTTTTGAACAGTTTGTGCAGTGTCTCTTGCCAGAGACAGATGTTTCTTTTCTTCTGCAGTTTTGTCCTTAGGAGTCTTATCTCCTTCCACATTCTTACCACTTACAGTTGTGGTTTTCTCTGTTGGATTCTTCTCTTTCTCTGTATCCTTGGTGCTGTCAACCTCTTTTTCTTTTTCTGCTGCTTCTTCCTCCTGTAATTTCTCTACTTCTTGGGATCCGGAGACTATAGGAGAAGTCGGAGAAGAGATGTTAGTCTGTTCAAGTGGCACTTCTTCCGGAGCAGATGATGTAGCTATTTCTGCACCTAAGTCCTCTATAATAGGAATGTTGAACCTTTTGAATGTATTCCGGAGGATCTCTTCAGTGTCCTTGGCTACTTTGTCGGTCTCACCAAGCATAAGTTGATTCATCCTTGCTTTGCTTCTGAATTCATCCTTGCAGTCCTTGAATATCATGTTCATTGTTTTGTGATCAATTGAAGGATATAGCTGAATAGCTATCTGTTCCCTGATCTCAAGGTCTTTTGCCATGGCATTGTTCTTTCTTATTTCTAATTCCATCTCTAGGCTCTTTGGGATTTTAGAGATAATCTCAATAAAAGCTTTATTGTAGATGTTCAAGTACCTTATTATAGCTTCCTGCAGGATCTTTTGATCTACCTCATTGTAGTCATCATAGAATTCAGCCACTGATTGAAGGTTCCCATCCACAGTGACTAATTTGACTACACTGTCTAGAGACAGGGTGGGCTTTTTAGAAAAGTCTTCTGTCTTTTCTTCCTTGTCTCGGCCAGAAGAGGGTTTACCGGATCCTTTCTTTTTCTGTTTCTTTATTTCTTTCACTCCCTCATCTGACTTAGTTTCTTCTTCATCCTTTTGGCTTTGATAAGCTCTTGAGGCTTTTGTCTTGGATCTCTTACTGGATCCCTGGACTTCCGGTTTTGAGCTTTTGGTTTTGATAGGTGTGGATCCTTTAGATGATCTGGTCCGGGTTGAGGATTCCACTGGAGCACTTTTCTTGCTTTTCTTTTCTGCCTCTTTCTTTTCTTCCTCAGATTTTCTTCTCTTTTCCTGGCTGGCATCAAGTGCCTCTTTTGAGATGCCTAGGCCTTGAGCAATATGCTCTACTTCTTTTCTCACCTTCCTCTTTATCTTAGGTTCCCTGAGTTCTACATGTATCTTTACACTCAGCTCCTCAAAGGTTCCAAACCTTTCTGCCTTTGGATCTTTGGGCTGACTTAGCATGTGTTGAACATGCAGCTCCACTATTTGTTCATGCACTTCATACCCCATGGGCATGATCCATACAGTTCTTGGTTCTACTGCCTCCATTAGACACTGATCTGTTTCTACCATGAAGCATACTGTGTCTTTGTACTTTTCAACAAGGGATTGGGGTATTCTTTCTCTTGCATGCATCATGCTTTGGAAGTTCTTGAAATATCCCCATAGAGCTGTATTTCTTGCTTTAGCATCCCCAAGTCCATGCAAATAGTCTCTGATTTGGATGGCAACCGGTCTGTCATTCTGCCATATCCATCCACTGGATCCGGGAAGCTCATTCATGTAGTAAAAGAAGAGACAAAGGATCAGATTGCCATACTTGAAGGAGTTTTTCTTGTCCTTCTTAATCTTCTACAGATTTTCAAAAAGTTGGTTTACAAGAAGCTCACACAAGTCATAGTCTGCATTCTCCTTTAACATTTGATAAGTTGTGTAGATTGCAGTTCCCGGTACTGAATTTTCTCTACTGGAGTGATATATTTTGTAACCAATTATCATAGATGCAAATTTGACATCCGGTTCAGTGATGTCATCAACTGTCATAGCTCTCTTGTCAAACTTGGATCCGGTTGCATCACTAACTGTCTAATTTTTGACAGACTTGAGAACAGGTAATCCACCGGATGAGTGCAGACCGGTTACAGCCCTAATTGCATCTTTGGTGATCTTGAAGGGCTTGTTCAACCATAGGAAGTTGTCATGTACTCTACTTAGTACATACCGGACCCATTCATCTTCTTCAAAACAAGGGAAATGAATGCACTGTGCAAAGTGTTTGTCCCGGATGGCTTTGTACTGAGGTTTGATCTCGAAGGAGTCATCTATCAATTGTTTGTGATAGATATCCATCAGTTTTGATTCTCCAAAGTCTTCAAAATTTGCATGGATGTAAACCCTAATGTCTTCCGTATGCAATACACCATGTGGAACACTAGAGAAGGCTCCTAGTGGATCTATCTCCAAGGATTTGTAAGGATGTTTCTTGAATGTGGGACGAGGTCTATCAGAGATCTTAACTATATTCGGAGTAGCCATTTTTCAAAGATTTGCAGGGAGATATTGAAAACGAAAAATACCTTATGCGCCTTCGGTTATTTGGATTGATTTCTGTATGTAGTAACTTCTATAAGTGATCTTCAATGAACTTGATGAATTTTTTCGCAGAGCTCCGCTTTTCACTTCTTCTTGGGTGTGGAATGATCAAATGATTATTGAGAAATCCCTTATATCATTTCGCAAACCCTAATATATGTTTGCAATAAATGCTCCACCTATCTTATTCCGGTTTGCCTTATCCAGATAGCTTGGAGTATCCTGGATCAGTCCTGATCTATGAACATCATCCGGATCTTTCAATCATGAATAAATCAAGGTGACACATTACAAGAACATCCCAAATGTTCTATCCAGTCCGCAGAGTAAAATAATGTACTTCCGGATCTCTCCGGACCCTTTTGTAGTCCTCTGTCATTCCGGAGCATCTCCCGGAACAGGTCTTACTTGATCGATCACAACTTCTTTACATCTTCATGCGGACCTCTGAAATCTTGTCTGGATCATCTCAGGACTTATATCTTCAAACCCTTTACTCTGCATCTTGTGTCACATCCAACACCACTTGATTTGCTGGGGGAACAGGATTTTCTTTGAGTCTCCCTTTGAGCCAGAGCTCACTTTCTAATTTCTGGAAGGAATATCAGCACCAGAATCTGGTGCGGATCCAGTTTCTGTATTCTCTGAACTTTTCTTTACCCAAATCTTGCTCATCTGATTCCTAACTTCATCTGCATTCATCTTTTGTTTACCCTTGTCTTGATTCTGATTATACACCGGACCTCTTTTGTCCTGATTCTTGCTTCTGCAGACTTTAGCATTATGACCGGACCTATTACAGATTTGGCAAATAACATTTCTTTGCATATTTGACTGATAACCTCTTGATCTGCATTGATTAGCCATATGACCTACTCTATTGCATGTAAAGCATCTACCTTTGAATGATTTGTTTACTTGCATATTTCTGCATTGATGGGACTTGTGTCCATACCTTTTGCAGTTAAAGCACTGTCCGGAGAAGGATGGATTAGTTTGATTCATTCTTTTTCTGCACTGATTAGCTTTGTGACCAAAGTGATTGCAGCTGTGGCAGTATCCATTGAAAGATGGATATCTTTGAGCATTGGGCTGTCTTACCGGAGGTCTTCCAGGCCTATTCCTTGGATTTTCTGATCCAAAATTCTTTTGACCGGATCCGGAGCTTTCTCCTTTCTCATATCCCAAACCGTACTTGTCATCTATCTTCTTTTGACTTGTAAGAAGTACTTCAAGTTGGGCAGAACTTATCTTGAATTTTTCTTTATATTCATTTGCTGTTTGAAGATCTCTTTTGAGAGAGACAATTTGATTCTCAAGTTTTTCTTCATTATCTTTGGCATCTTCAAGATCAGATTCAAGATGTCTGATAATCCTGTCCATCTGGTGGCATTCTTCTGATTTCTCTTTAAGAGATTGTCTTAGATTGTCTTCAGCTTTTCTTTTTTCTTCAATCTCTTGAGTAAACTTTATAGTTCCTGATTCCATTTCATGTCTTAACATAATGACTTCTTTTGATAACTTTTCACATAACTTGGTTTTCTCAGTCAATTCTTCATTTGTATTGCTTTCTTCAGTTTGGCTTGCCAATTGTTGGAGCAGCTCCTTTCTCTTTTTCATAGAGAGACTTAATTTGTCTTTTAGTTCTCTCATGAATTCATCAGCCTGTTTGAGTCTTTCCTTTAATTCATTGACTTCAGAATTTGACTGTTCAAGATCCTCAAGGGTAGTCTTGAGTTGCTCCCTTAAACCATATGCATCCATTTGAATTCCCAGATCTTCCTCAAGCTGTTAGGCTCTATTAGGAGGAACTTGGCTCTGATACCAATTGTTGATAACTGAGAGGGGGGGTGAATCAGTTATCCTAATTGTTTCTTCTTTTAAACTTTCTTATAAAGCAAAGCAGCATTGAATTAAACAAACAAACATTATCATGAAATGAGAAACAAATGACACAGTATTTTTGACGTGGAAACCCGATTAAGGGAGAAAACCATGGGGTGATTAACCCAAAGATTATTCTCTGTTAGAAGAATAAGGAGTTACAAAAATGGCACTTGCCAATTAGGGCTCACTGCCCAAGCACACTGCTCACAAAGAGGCCCACTGCCTACAAGGAGACACACTGTCTACAAAGAATGTTATCCAATACTTGAACTGATTGGAAGCACCTACATATGCTAGGGTTCAGTTCCGGTTAGGCTCAGTACACTGATCTGTTGCACTTCATCTTTCCTCTGTTCTTTATTCTGCTATCTTTTCACATACTGGATCTTTCTTACTACTTCTACTCTAATTTGTACTTATTCGCATACACTATCACACAAGCACACCTTTCACAACTAAATCCATCCTCTATATATATCCGCACAAGTAATTTCATCACCTTTCTAGTCAGCATCCGGAACAGTCTGGTTTCTTACAAGCTCTGTTCTGTCGGCTGAATCCTTGCTCACCAAGCAATGCGGATCAAGCATATACTTGTAGATATCATTAGTCATGTTGGCCAAACATGATTCATGCCTTCACAACCTTTACCATCAACAGTAACATATCCGGGAAAGATTCTGATGCTCTGTCAGTCAGTTCTTCCTTCTGTTCTCATTGTCTTTCAGGAATCTGGTACTCAGCTATTCATATCTTTTTCTATGTCCATCACCGGAGGCTAAATCCTTGGAATATACTACTCAAGGTAGTCCTCTTGACTTCCCCAAATCCGCACTGCACCAAGACACTTCCTCTGAGAGGTCCGGACCAATCTGTCGGACCTTGCCACATGCTCTGTTCTTGTTCACCGGACCATAATAGTTCTTCATCCTAACTTCCGGTAGAGGCACACCATGACTTGCGGATATGTGGGATGACCTTTGTTGCCATCAATGACAACAACCATGAATCCATATAGTGTCTCTTGCCAACAGACTTATCGTAATAAGCTGGCCAACGAAGACAACATCGATTTGGATAAGGAATCTTGATACTATTTTGAATATTCTAATGATTCAATCCTATCACAATTGTAGATTTGCTATATCTGGGTAGCATGTGACTCAATTTTGTCTTTTTCTTGCTTCTAAAATGAGTTTTTCCACTAATATATTGAGTTAGCTAGTCAAAATTTAAAGGAAGCTAGGTGTGCGGAAAACACTTCCTACACTAATCTAATGAGGAGAGGGCTATGCAAATTCAACTTTATCCTAACTATTACAGCAATGTTAAACCATTAACATGAGATATTGCAGCAATACACATACACACAAAAAATAGATAGAAGAGAGAGAGACAAGATATACATGGGGAAAACCCTTACGGGTGAAAACCCCCACACTCCAAAACATAGCTCAAATGTATTACAGTAAACAATAATAGATTACAATACAGTTTTAGAGCCAATTCTCTTTCAGGAGTCTTTGAATGTCAAATCTAGAGATATTCCAGCAGCATAACAGTACTCATACCAAAAGTTATCTATCTCCCATCCAAGCACCTATTTATATAGAGTTTACAAGGCAAATATGGAACCTTCTAGAGATGGGCGTCCATCTTGGACTCATGCCTCAAAACCCACGCCTAAGGACACTTGTCCAACATCCCATCCTGAAGTGGGCGCCTGGTCCCAAGATAGGTTATGACAGATACTCTTATACACCTTACAGCTGTCATAGAATCCATCATACACTGACTAAAAATATCATATCCCTCGACCCCGCCCTATACCACGACAGGGAATGCACCAGGGGCACTGCCCCTGGACCCCACAAGGGGCTACGTCCCTTGACCCTATCTTGGGGGTGCTGCCCCCAAACCCCTATTAATTATTCAAGGGGGAAACCGTAGCTGCCAAAGTCGCCAAAATTTACCCTTCTACATTTACACAAAGTGCTAATTATGCTAACTCAACATGGGATAAATAAATACAACATTAGGAATTTGCAAAGGTTGAGACACCTTAATTCCCAACATTCTCCCACTTGTTGAACACCTTGCAGGGGCCAAAAGCAATGACAAGATTTAACTGCTAGGGGCCAAGAGGCCCATAGACTCTGAATAGCATCTGAACTTCTCTGTGCCCACTAGTTTCGTCAATGCATCTGTAACATTCTTCAAAGTATCTACCTTCTCCAAATTTACCTTTCCATCCTCAACCATGTCTCGCACGAAGTGAAACTAAACATCAATGTGCTTTGTTCTAGCATGGAAAGTTGGATTCTTTGCAAGGTAAATTGCACTCTGACTGTCACAACTGATCATGATCTAACCTACATCAACACCAATATCTGAACACAATCTCTTAATCCAAATGGATTCCTTACAAGCATGAGTTGCTGCCATATACTCAGCTTCTGTCATGGACAAAGCAACAACTAGTTGTCGCTTACTCATCCAACTAATAGCACCACCAAACAGTGTAAAAACATAAGCACTGGTGGATCTCTTGCTGTCAATGTCACCTACCCAATCTGAATCCACAAATCCACAAATATCAACAAAATATGAAGGTCCTAAAACTTTACCATGATAGCAAATGGAATACTCAGAAGTACCCCTCAAATATATGAACACTCGCTTAACTGCATCCCAATGAACCCGTCCAAGATTAGCCATAAATTGACTAAGGACTCCCACTGCTTGGGCAATGTCTAGTCTTGTGCAGACCATAGCATACATCAAACTACCAACAGCACTAGCATAAGGTACTCTGCTCATGTCCTCCACCTCACTAGGAGATTTTGGACAATCCTCAACAGACAACTTTGTCCCCAAAGAAATGGGAACACACAATGGTCTACAATCTACCATGCTGAATCTGTCCAACACAGACTTCACATACTTACTCTAGCTTAACCAAAGTTTTCTATTGGTTCTATCTCTTCTAATTTCCATTCCTAGAATGTACCTAGCTGCCCCTAAATCTTTCATTTCAAACTAAGCTGACAACTGAGATTTAAAATCAGAAATCATATTTTTACCCTTTCCAATGAGCAACATATCATCAACATATAGTGCAACAATGAGAATATGATCACCATCAAATTTATAATACACACAGTGATCTAATTTTGATCTCCCAAATCTAATTGACAACACAAAGGCATCAAACTTCAAGTACCATCTCCTAGGGGATTGCTTCAAACCATACAAAGACTTCTTAAGTTTGCAAACCAAATTTTCTTTACCTTTCACCATGTAATGCTCTGGCTATGACATGTAGATCTCTTCCTCCAAGTCACCATGAAGGAAAGTTGTCTTCACATCCATCTGTTCTACCTCCAAGTCATAAGCTGCTGCAAGTGACAACAAGAATCGAATGGATGTCAGCTTTGCAACGGGAGAGAAGATCTCACCATAATCTATACCCTCCACTTGTGAATACCCCTTCACAACCAATCTAGCCTTATACTTCTCAATACTACCATCTGCACCAATCTTCTTCTTGAACACCCATTTACATCCAATGGGTTTCTGTCCAAGAGGCAAAGGCACCAAGTCCCACGTTTGATTCTTTTCCAAAGAAGCCATTCTTCCTCCATGGCCTCCTTCTAGGAACTTGCATCCTTCATATCCAAAGCCTCTGATATAGTTCTAGGTTCATCACTTTTAGTGATTAAAGCATAAGCACAACTAGAATCAAGCAATGTAAAACCAAATCTTTCAGGTTGCTTTCTTATCCGTGTAGACCTCCTCAAGAGCTGAGGTTGAGGTTCAGCTTCTTCCTCTAAGCTTTTAGAGCTGCTAGAGCTCTCCTCATCATCAGGTCCAACATTGTCTTTTTGTTCAGTCTTCTTAGGGGTGAGAGGAAACTAAACAACATCCTCTTTCTTTTCTTTTTCTTCTAGCTGCAAAACAGTGGAAGAAGGTGTAAGCTCTCTAAAGATGACACTTTTGCTATACAACACTTTTTCAACCATGGGGTCCCAAAGCTTGTATCCTTTCACACCAACACTGTAGCCAATGAAGATACACTTAACAGCTTTATTCTCCAACTTTGACCACTTCTCCTTAGGCACATGTGCATATGCCTCACAACCAAAAACATGAAGATACCTTACTAAAGGCTTTCTACCAGACCACACCTCCATGGGTGTATTTCCAACAAGAGCTGATGTAGGAGACTTGTTTACCAGATAACAAGCAGTGGCAACAGCTTCAGCCCAAAACTTTTGTTTGAGACTAGCACCACTAAGTATACTCCTAGCCTTCTCCATCAGTGTCCTGTTCATCCTCCCTGCAACTCCATTTTGCTGCGGTGTGTATGGAGTTATCTTATGTCTTTCAATCCCAAGTTCCTTGCAATACTTATCAAATTTTGTAGAACAAAACTCACTACCGTTGTCAGTTCTCAAACATTTAATCTTTTTACCAGTCTAATTTTTAGCAAAGGCCTTAAACTCCTTAAACTTGCTATAGACTTCATATTTTCTTCTAAGAAAATAAATCCATGTCCTTCTACTGTAATCATCTATAAAAGATACAAAGTATACAAATTTTGATAATGAAGGAACATTAACAGGACCAAACATATCAGAATGAATGAGGTCCAACACACCAAAAGACTTATGAGAACTCAAGTAAAACTAAACACGGTTTTGTTTTCCATAAATGCAATGTTCGCAAAAGTCAAACTCAAGATTACAATCATCTAACCCCCAACGATGTTCTTGTTTTTCATGGTATGCAGACCCTTCTCACCAATGTGGCCAAATCTCTTATGCCATAACATTGTCTTTTCTGCAGGAAGTTTAACTTCCAATGCACGATTACAACCATCAAGATTAGAAACAACAGATTTCTTCACTGCTCATTCAGATGGTGGGGATGAAGTGACTGTTGCCCTCTTCCTTAAGTCAGAAGAACTATTGCATTGTGCAATGCATGCTTCTAGCTGAAACAGAGTACCTCTCCAAGTACCCTTAGTAAGCACCATAGATCCTCTGGTCATCTTGCATCCTTCTTTCGAAAAGCAACCTGCACACCTGCATCATTCAAACTACTTACAGAAAGTAGGTTCCGTGTTAAGCCTGGGATGTGCATAACCCTAGAGATCCCCTTCACTCGACCATCAGGGAATCGGATAGAGACTCTTCCATGACCAACGATCTTAAGATGAGAGTCATCACCCAGATACACCTTTCCACCATCAAACTCCTCATACTTAGTGAACCAGTCTCGATGCGAGGTCATGTGGAATGATGCACTAGAGTCGATTAGCCACACATCATTAGATGCATGGGTTGCCAGGGCTGCGATGAAGGCATCACCGTCATCTTGTGATTTGTCAGAATTTGAATTAGGAACTTTCTTCTTTTTCTTCTTCTCCTCTTTGCATTCCTTTCAGAAATACCTGGTTTTGCCACAGTTCCAACAAAGAGCCTTGGACTTTCCAGGAGATTTGGATCTCCCACGAGATTTGGATCTACCCTTCTCATCTTTCTTGTCCTTTTTCCCTTTCTCCTTGGGTCTTCCACAAATTGCAACGGCTTCTTTGGCTACCTCATAAGACTTTCTCCGCATCTCTTCAGATAACAGCGAAGAAACCACCTCTTCCATTTTGAATGTGGATGTGGTGCTTCCGATTGCCATGACAAGATGATCCCATGAGTCTGGCAGAGAACAAAGCAGGGTCATACACCGATCCTCCTCCTCCATCTTTACACCAATAGATGTCAATTGTGCAACCAGCATGTTAAAGGCATTCATATGTTCAGCCACGGATCCTCCATCCTCCATTCGAAGAGAATACAAGTTCTTTCTTAGGAAAAGTTTATTGACAAGGGAATTAGCTTGATACACATCCCCCAACTTCTTCCAAAGGAGTTTTGCAGTAGCCTCCTCATGGACATTTAACAACATAGAATCGGCAAGTCTAAGTCTTATGAGACCCTTAGCCTTCTGATCCTTTTGATCCTAGTCATCTTGTGAGATTGCAGCTGGTTTAGTTCTGTTCACACTTTCCCAAAGGTCTCGGTCAACTAACATGTCTTCCATCTTGAGCTTCCATAGCTCGAAATTACTACCATTGAACTTCTCTACTTCAAACCTTCCTGATGTGCTTGCCATCTCCTTGCTGCAATAAGATACAGAATGCTCTGCACAAACTCCCACTCAACCTAAGATTAGCTCAAAAAACCCCTATCCTACAACTAGGACCAAAGGTGATCAAGCTCTGATACTAACTGAAAGGAAGCTAGGTGTGCGGAAAATGCTTCCTACACTAATCTAATGAGGAGAGGGCTATGCAAATTCAACTTTATCCTAACTATTACAGTAATGTTAAACCATTAACATGAGATATTGTAGCAATACACATACACACAGAAAATAGACATAAGAGAGACATACAAGATATACGTGGGGAAAACCCTTACAGGTGAAAAACCCCACACTCCAAAACACAACTCAAATGTATTACAGTAAACAATAACAAATTACAATACAGTTTTAGAGCCAATACTCTTTCAGGAGTCTTCGAATGTTGAATCTAGAGATATTCTAGCAACATAACAGTACTCGTACCAAAAGTTATCTATCTCCCATCCAAGCACCTGCTTATATAGAGTTTACAAGGCAAATATGGAACCTTCTAGAGATGGGCGTCCATCTTGGACTCATGCATCAAAACCCACGCCTAAGGACACTTGTCCAACATCCCATCCTGAAGTGGGCGCCTGGTCCCAAGATAGGTTATGACAGATGCTCTTATGCACCTTACAGCTATCATAGAATCCATCATACACTGACTAAAATTATCATATTCCTCGACCCCCTATACCGCAACAGGGAACTCGCCAGGGGCACTACCCCTAGACTCCGCAGGGGGCTACGCCCCTTGACCCTATCTTGGGGGCACTGCCCCCAAACCCCCGTTAATTATTCAAGGGGGAAACCATGGCTGCCAAAGTCACCAAAATTTACCCTGCTGCATATACACAAGGTGCTGACTATGCTAACTCAACATGGGATAAATAAATACAACATTAAGAATTTGCAAAGGTTGAGACACCTTAATTCCCAACAAAAATGACTAGATTCAATGTATCTGGGGTTGTTCCTTCATCTTTTTCATAAAGGACAAAAATGTAATCCAAGAATTGATGTAATCTAGACCGTTGGTGTTGAGTTAATCTCCACCATTCATTTGAAAGGCTAGGGTATGCTACTTTCTATATAAAGGGCTACCATTTCAACTATTTGTAAGAGAGATTTTGATACCGAACTATTGACTCTATGCGATTTGAGCTAATACAAAGCAAGTTTCTGCAGTAAATCTGAGAATTTGTGTCTTGTGTTGATTCATCTTTTGGTTTTCATAGTTCGCATCTGGCTCTCCCATAGTTAGATTAGTTGTGCTTTCATAATATTCATGGTTTGCTGAAGTATTTGATGAACATTCTAAGTCCATACTTTTAGTTGTTTGCTGATGGTAAATAGCTATGTAAAGTTAATATGGGCTAATTATTTGTGCTAAAGTTCAATTGTATTTCACAAGTTAGGTTGCACCGTTCATTGGGTATCTAACAAATGAATGCAATCTAAAAATCTGTGGACCTCGATTGAAGATAGCACCATTTTCTGTAGCACTGTAACACCCATTTAAGTTTGGTAACTCAGGAAGCTGGTTCAAAGTTCTAGAATGTTTGTCTACTAAAGATAGCCTTAGCACTGTGAAGGTCACTTAGGATCCCTCTAAACCCTAACCTTTTGCACTTTCTTTTAAAATCATTGTTAGTTGTTAGATTAAGAATCTCAGCAGCATTTTATCTTGTATAATAGTTGAAAACCATAATAGGGTTTATGTGTATTTGCTGACCCAAACCTAAAGATTTGCAGATTGCATGTAAGACCCCTTGTAGGAACAGCTAGAACATACCAACTGAGAAATTCCAAGCAAGCTAAGACCTAGCTGTATTATCCTTGGAGTAGTCTTACCTAGGGTAAGATACTTTTCAAGAGAGGTGTGAAACCAACAATCACACCTACGTTGCTATGTGCTAAAACCACCATCAACAAGTTTGTTGTAATTTTGTTAAGTTTATAGTTTGTATTAAATCCCTTGGTCGACCTATTTTCTTCCTCAGTATTCTTCTCAGAATCGACTTTATTTTTTGGGTCTATGTAAGCCAGCATCCTCTGTAGGTGTCGACCTGTGTTTCCTTTGGCTACCATTTGTGGTTAACTTTTGCTTGTTTTTCTTTTCATCTATATGCTTGGATAGGCCTCTTCTTGATTAGCGTCGACTTAAATTTCTCTTCGGTTGCTATTAGTTATCAGCTCATACCTGTGTTTAGTTTGTTGTGTTTAATCTTTGAATCTATCTTCTCTTTTAATTGGTGTTGACCTTAATGCATGATGGCCAGTGACTACTGAAATCAATCCTATTTATTTTGGTTGCAGCCTTGAGTGCTTGTGTTGAACTAATTAGCCCCAATACAACTAATATCTTATCTCTATTTATTGCTACTCTATTTTCATTTTATTTTGTCATAGATTTATCCTACCATAGTAGACTTATCATCTCATCTTAGAGATTTGACTATTGTTCCTGTAGCGTGTAAAAATGTTTCCATTAGTTGGGTAATCTTTAATCCTTTAACTATTGTTAAACTTTAAATTCTGTAGCAGCTTTTTACTTATCCTATCGCAGTCTTTTATTGCTATAGCAAACTTCTTAGAAGTTCCTATAGCCTGATTAATAATTCATGTTCTTGTAGCTTTCTTTTATCATTGTCGCCATATTACTAGTTCCTGTAGTAGACATATGTTGTTTTTTGTAGCTTGTTATAAGTTCCTGTAGCTTGACTGTTATGCTCCTATAGCTTGATTTAAAAACTCTCTAAAATAGTTATATTATTACTCAGAAATGGCATAGTGTGTTTTTCTACTTATTATGTATGCTTAATTGATGCTGAAACCATTTATATACTCTTTTTAAGTATTTGTTTCAATCCTTGATTATCATGAAGGATTAAAAATATAACTAGCTTCGGGTAGAAAAGTTATAAACTCTAGTTTCTTATTGGATATTGAAAAGAAAGAACTATTGATTAGGGAATATAACCAGTTATTGATTCTATAATTGTGTATAAATGAATAAATGTTGTTCCTTGTTGAATTATTGATTGAAGTGCACTCTCATTGGTTGAGCAAAGTAAATGAATTAATAAACTATATTTAGATAAAAGTATGTGTTAATGACTTGGACATGAAATCATAGATCGAACCTTTGAAATCAATGTGCATATATATTATTTATCTATGTAAATGCCATCTTAAATCTAATTGGCATCTTTTCTAAATAATTTGAATTTTTCTTTCTGCTGTATGAATTATGAAATAGATAGCAAGACTGAGGAAAGATAATAATAATATTTGATAAGTATGCATGAAAACATATTGGTGAAGTAGAGTTGGCATACATCATTATTGATTTTATTGCTTGAATCACGAAACAATATTGGATATGAAGTAAAATCATTAGTTTTCTACAATCCATTAAAACCATGGAAATACGAATTGAGAATATAATCATATTACAAAATCTATATTATTTTTAAATGATTTATGATGTTCTTCTTTACTGCTTATTCGAAAAGTGTGTTTTCTTGATTAATGCTTTGGAAAGGGATTAGAGGTGGTTATAGGTGATTTTGGGTTGTTTATTTATTTGTTTATTTATTTTGAAGAAAGTTGATTTTTTTTAGCTATATGTGTTTGGGGTGGCTTTTGGGCTAAGATGTTGAACGTGGATTATTAGAGATGGCTTTTCCTCTTTTCAAGAATTGAACCTGTAACTATTTTTCTAAGGCTTAGATCTAAGTGAGTAGTCATTGAAAAAGATGAATATTTGTCTAGCAAAACTTTATTGATATATATCTCTGCCACATCCTATTGTGAGACAATCTGCATTTCATTATTTATAATTGCACATTAGACATTAGGTTACATCGAGTGTTCCCTCTTGCCAGTTGTTTCCAGGTAGCTACACATTTCATGCAGTGCTGGGTTTCCTTCGTGTCATGAAGGGATCCAAGGAAGCATAATTGCATCATGGTTGGGTGGAAAAGTGCCTGAGCCATGTTCCTAGCTCTTGGCTAGCAGGAGAACCATGCGGGTTTGTGGAGACTAGAGAGTGTGTTTGATTTATTATACTTGTTGTACATATTATTTGTCACTTGTGATTGGATGAATTATGGCATGAAATCTATTGGACTTTGTATATTATTTTATAGTGCTATGACCTCAATTAAGCACATGATTTTTGTAAGATTTAATGACTTTTATTGATTCATATTTATGAGATTTATCTTTTACTTGAGATGTTGTATTTAAGTGGATTATTTACTTCATGTAACTTTTGTGATGGTTTGAGTACTTTACATTTGGTATCAGAGCACGGTTCCAACATTGGGAGCTCTGGGTGTGTGTGTTGCTTGGTTCGATCGAGCATGTGTGGGTCCTTGTGTGATGGCATGATGTGAGTAGCATGTGCCTTCTTTTGATGTGTCTTTCTTGCATGTGTGGTGTGAGGGATACATTGATTTTAGGGATAGATAGAACCTATTGGTTGCTTAAAAGTTATTTATGTGTGTTTACCTTCTTGATGTCCTGAAGGCTTGTCATGAGCCTTTGTAGTGTTTGAGCATGCTCGAGTGGCTGTTGTAGGGTCATGTTCATGCTTGTATGACCTTGTGTGAAAGGAAATACTATGTTCTTGAGTATGATTGAATTTGGTCTCATGAGAATGTTTTATTAATGCATTATCCATATGCTTGGTGAGTCATTTTTTGGTGAGAAGTGGTAACCGTTGCTTGTTGGGAAGATTGATGTGTTTAGATATCTTGGTTTGTGAACTTGATTTTGTCCTAGCTTAATCTTAGATGCTGGATTTTGCTAGTGTAGGATTGTATGTCTTTGCATGATGATTATGATTCCCTTGAATGGGATGCAACCTTTGTTGTAGGCATCATTGAATAGTGTTTGTGTGGTTAAATAGAAACGATCTTATGATATAGACAAGTTTGGAGTCTTAGAAGATTTGTTTGTTTGGTGTGATTGAGTGTGTTCTCTTACTCACCTCAATTTTGGATCCAAGCATAGTGTAGCATCATACTCCCTCTCTGGTGGATAGAATTAGTCACACAGTTCATGTAATGTGAAAACTTTTAATTTTGATATTTATTCATTTGACTTTGGTAATTTCTCTAAACATTATAAGGATCAACATTGAAATTTTGATCTTATTTATGAAAAAGTATAGCCATCAAAATTTGATATTTACTTATCTTGTGACCTTGATGGTCATGTTGGATTTACTGTTGAAATTGTGCACATTTTATGTCTTATTGTTGGAATTGAAATTTTCTCTTCTTTATAATTTATTTATTTATTTATTATTGATGGTTAAGCTTGAATTTTTTTAAACGTTGGTCATGTATTATGATATGTTTTCTATCATGTCCTTGATGGGCCTTTGATAGGTTGTAAAAGGGAGTAGGATGAAGAGGATATATTGTTTTGTAGCATGTGTGTTACTAAGAGCTTTGGTAGATTGAATTCATTAATTGTTGTTAGATGCATTAAACATTGTTTGAAGTAAATTAAGGAAAATTATTAAATGGATTTTTGTGTCACTATGGATCACTGTTATGATTTGAATTTTGTGTGAAGTTAAATGTTGTTTATGTGTACAAGATATGTAGAGAGATTATTGGATTGAATATTTCTTTTGGAGAGTGTTGTATTGGTGTGTTCCTTGTTTAAGAGTTTAATAACTATGCTTATGTTTTGACATAGCGTAGGGTGAGATGGAACCTTAGTGCTTGAGCACGTAATGTATATATTTATGCCACTATAGTTGTCTTCTTACTTTTGTTGACCTTTGGGTCTAGTTTAATTAAGAATTGATGTGGTGTTGTGAGTAGTTTTGCTCCTTGTTGACAAGTTGTAGCAGTTGTAGATGTGCTCCTAGTTGGTAATGGATTGCTGAGCTTTGCTTGTTGGAAAGGCTTATGTTATTAAAGGAAGTGGGTAGATTCTTCCTCCTAAGAACCTGTTGGATGATCCTAGTTTTGGTAGTATAAGAGCTTTGAGTGGTGGAGAAACCCTCTCTTTTAGGAGTGAAACGTGAGGAAGTCCCTCATGTGGGGGAACCATGTCTAGAGTTGAGGCATTCTTTTGATCAAGATAAAGGTGTGGTAGTGATACCTATAACCTTTTTGAGTTAAATTTTCATGAATCTGGAGTTCTTTGGTTATGGATAGTGCTTGAGGAAGAAATGATTGAGAGAGTGATGTTTTGTTTGAGGATGGGTATGATAGCATTAAGAGTTCCCTTAGGCTTAGTAGATAGTTTGGGATGTTATCCTAGCATAGTTATGATCCTAAGTTTTGCGGACTTGACTTGTTTATAGTTTGTTTCACCTTTTTGTTAAGAGTACCTTCTCATTGCAATAGTAGTCGAAGGATGGAGTGGAGTAGCCTTAGAAGAGTTGATTGCACAATGGTTGGATATGACCTAGTTGGTGCACCTTTGGAGTTTTGTCTTATTGTTGGAGATCTCGACTAGTGTAAGTTTGGAGGACTTATCTTTTGATATTATATTGTGTTACCATGAGATTGCATGTGCATTGGGTGGATTGATTCATGCTTGCATGCATCTATAACTAATCGATTTATGCCTCATTGGTGTGCGTTGAAGATGTGATTGTTATTCTTATGCTAGAATGAATCTAATTGAGTGGTAGTTGTGCAATGTGTTGGATCATATACATCAAATTGGTAGTTGTGCACGGTAAATTGATTGATTTATTATATACTTGGATTTATTTGATGGACACAATGCAAAATTGAGATATTGTTTTGTATAAGGTTGAGTAGGACCTGTTATCACCTAAATGTACTAATTTACAGCAATTAGCCTATTTGGTGAAACATGGGAAGACCTCTAAAGCTGTGGGTCACTTAATGGCAGAGGTCAACCTCTGGAGAAGGCCAGCTTCCTAACTTTGTATCCCATAAAACTTTACTATTCTATGATCCTGACAAAGAAAAGGGAAAGAAAACTCTGTTCTACAATTGAAAAAACTTAACTCTAAGGGTGATACACTAATTTTAAATGAGGAATATGATAATAACAATCCAAATACTTGTTAATGTGACTGAAATAACTTTTGCACAACCTATCAGTTATACCTCTTGATAAATATTTCACAAACAGGTCTATGGTTGCATAAATTTTAAGAGGAATAGTAATTTCACACTTAATCTTAATGCATAACTAGACACAACTTGTAACCTGCATAAGTACTTTCTGCAAAAAGGCTCTTTTCCAAGACAAAAATCAAGAGGAAATAAACTTATTTCACAGTTAACTTCATCAAATTAGATAATGAACACAAAGTGCATAGGACAAGTAGGCACATTTCCCAATCAATGATCTCCAAGACTCTTACTGTATATCATATCAAGTGAACTGGTAACATGAGTTACAAATATTGCCAAAATCTAGAGCAAGGATCAAAAGTCACAAGTCTCTGTAAGTAGCATAATCAGAACTAACTGTAATGAGTCAATAAAAAATGACTGTATCCCTCTAAGTGGTTCCACCAAAATAGTAAAACCCAACTGATTTGGGTCAGATGCCTAGAAAAAGCCTACAATCTAGGGCCTAAATCCTCTCCAAACATGCCCAAACTATAAGAAAAAGTCCATTAGGACTTAACCAAACATTATAGCTCATGAGAAAAAGTCTAAAAAGGACTCTAAAAGGCAATAAAGCCCTCCTAGATACTCTCCAAGTAGTCAAGACAACTACTAACTGTCAATGTGACCTAATCAAACACTCTCTCCTCTAAACAGAAAAAGATGCTATAACAAAGGCATGTGCTTGCCACATCTCCACAAGTCAACTATATCTTCTCAAGGACACAAAGAACTCTCAACACACTCCCTATCTTCTCTCTTGCAATAAAAGATAACAACAACCTTTAATGACTTATAAGATCATCATTTAAGTTTTATTGTTTTACATTTTCTTGTATGTGCAAAGAGAACTAATCATGAATGAAATAAAAAGCACCGAAGTGCACATTCTCATATAAGGAAGTAAAAATACTTAATAAAGATCTTCATATCTCTCATGCCCCCTTCGTGGCATTCTCCTAGGGTTCACAAGACATTGAGTCTTGACCACGGCTTATCAAAACATATGTAATGAAAAATAAAAATGGAAAATGGAAAAAAGCCATTAGGCAATTTAGGGCTTTGTGACCTTTTTGGACAAAAGGCATTTTTGTAACCCTCATTTTGCACTTCTTTTTCTTGCAAAGTTGCTTTGATGTTTTCTTGCCGCCGACATGAGGGTTTGTTGCTGAGGCTCCTGAAGATGTCTTAATGTTTTTTCTCTGAGCTTTTCAACTGAAAAATGCATGGAAAGACTCTGTAACTCAAGGTGAGTCAGTTAAACTTCCATTTCTGAAACAAAATTGCAAAAATTTCAAGATTTCTGAAGCTTTTATCTTACTGCATTGCTATAAATTTCTTCTCAGTGAGGCTGTCTCCTTTGTCTTGTGTATGGCAAAATGTATTTTTTTGTATCTGCTATTATCTTTTTCGCCATCTTCAGTTGGGTTTTTTAGAAAAAACCACCAACCCTTACCTTTGATTTCTGGCCATGGACCAAGCTACTCATTTCTAGTCTCCTACTATTGTATACATGAATTTTTCTGTATTTTGTAACTTAGAGTTTTCTTGAAAGTTATAACATAGATATAAGTTTCACTGTGGTTTCCTCTGTGAAACAAAGCTCCTGTATGAGTTTTTTTCTAACTGTTGCATCTAAAAAAGGAAAAATACAAGAAATGATGAAAACATTGTATTTCTCAAAGTCATTTATGTAGATTGTGAAAGTGACGTTCTCAAAAACTAAAAAAAATGCTTTGGCTTCATCAGGTTTTCTGTATTGGGCATTCTGTAGAGGGTTTTTTCTTCGTGCATTTTTTGTAGTCATGCTAATGCTTTTCGACTGTAAGGATCTTCATTACCTTGTAATACTCCTAATGTATCTTTGCATTTTTCTGGGTTTTGTGGCTGTCACAATCATGCCAACATGAATGTTCACTCCTTCATACTATGTCAGGGCTCAAGAAGATGCTTATAATTATTTCCTTCCTTATCAACTTTTGACTATGCTTTACTTGTTTGTAATCCATGGCTAATAAAAGTCATCTTCTCTATGACCTCTGTATTTCCTTTACTCCTCAATTGAAGACTTCTGAAAATTTGATGAAGCTCATTTTAGACCCTAGCTTTTTCCAAATCCTAAGAGTGCATCTTTTACCCATTCTCCCACTATTGCACCTTTCCACTTCCAGAATATTCTTTGATGGATGCCAAAAATGATCCTGTAGCCTTTTTTTATGATGTTGCTGTTGCACTTTAAGAGCACTGTCCCTTTTAGGCTTCATTCTATTGTGCCAGTCATTGTTTCCTATCTTCAAAGGTGACTGTGACTGTCCCTTCATGGTAAAATTGCTGCATTTCATGTTTTTTATGATTGCCCATAGGCCATGAATGTTCTCTTTCAGAGGGAAAAGTTATTCTATTATTGTTCTTCATGCCTGAAGCTGTATACTTTGCCTATAACTAGACTCCTTGTAACTTGTTTTTATGCAGAATTTGGATCAGTTTGAGCATGAGATATCATCTATTGTTCTCCTGAAGAATAGCTTGTCATAGTCTTCTACCTAACCCTGAACTACTGACTGTTGTCACTATCATTACTACTGTTTCAATGCTAGACTGTCTATTTTTTTGTAGCTGATCTGTTGAAACTCTGCCTTCTATTGTGGTATTTTTGGCACATTTTGATATTGTCTCTGATAGGTTTGAGAAATTTAGGTCCACATATGCTATAATCATTGTCCTTTTACAGACCCTCTATTTTCAAAAATACAATGTTGTCTCCTTCTGAGGTATTGTGGCTACCATCCTCTGCGTTCTGTCACTTATTTCTATTCTTTTCAAGGCCATTAATGCTGTTATGCACTTGACTATAACTTCTCATATGAATTGTTGTTCCTCCTCCTTCTATGCAATAGAGACCCATAGTGCATGTGCCAGACTTGGTGACGAATATGTTTATGCATACTATCTCACTGTCAAGATGTATACTCTACTTTGTTTGTGTATGACTTACAACTTTTCATAACTGTGTTCAAGATCAACCTATGGAGGCACTATTCAATAGCTCACTATCAAGATAGACTGATGACTGTATGTTATTTTCTTAATATCTGTGCCTTAATATCATGTTGTACCTTTGATATAGCAGTCATTCTCATGAGTCCTAAGAAGAATGTATAGGATTGCTCTTCATTGATTGTCCTACTCACATGAAACCTATCTACATCCTCTCTATCACGGTGTACCTCCAAAACTATGACAAGGCTTGTTTTATACATGATTGCTGTCAAACTAGCTTAGCTACTAGTAGACCTCCCTTGACACTGTATATTGTCCTTGAAGACTATATAACTATTACTATCTTCCTTTACTAAGGTTACTGTCTCTATCATTATATTCATGTAAAAGGCATATTAGCAATTTAATCTCTCTTACAGTCTTTGTAACTCTACCTTCCTTTGACAGTCTATGTCCTCAATGACTATTTCATGACTATTTCTAAAATAATGAAGGTCTTATCTTTACCAATGCATTGACCTTGATGACTGTATAACTGTTGTCTCTTGATATCTAATTTGCTTTTTCAAAAAAAGAAAATAACTTGTTTACTAGCAGATGAAATGACTACCTTTTTACAAGGACAGTGATGTCTCTTACATGGAACTCTGTTGCTCTTTCAGTCTAATGATTCTCTTTATGCAGTATATCTTCCTTGCATTTGACAAATACACATGAAATGTTTTCTATAATAACTATGAGCTAGGCTCAACCCTTGTGGGAGCCACATTTTATCCACTCATAATGTAGTCTAATGAATCACACAGAACATGATTTCACCTGTATCTGCACATGAAACAAAATTGTTAATAAAAACAAATGCATACCATAGATGCATTAGATAACTTTAGTAGTTCTCTGGCACATTTATGGTATGTATGATTGATTCTATGCATCTTGTTGAATAGCCTATACATGCATAATGAATGTGTATATAATGAATATAATCAGTCATTGCTTAGAGCAACATTGCTCTAACACCTTATCTCATATTTTGCAGGGAAAATAGGACCACGGACCGAGGAACTCAAGTCAATAGCACAACTATCCAGACAGACCAATCATTCAAGCAATGACTGGTTACCCTCATTTTATACTCCCTTATTTTCTTTCATTACTTATTCATGTATATGCTTTTCTCAATTTGTATTGAACAAGCAAAAGCTAATCTCACGGCTTATGTGAGACAAATGGATATTCTTACATTCAATAAAGATTACTTTTCTCTATTATATGCACTTGTGTCAATGCAATAATCCATTACAGCCTTTTGTAATTTTTTTTTTCTAATTTTGCTTATACAATTGAATGTAATATTGGAAAGTATAAAATGAATCTCACTTCCCTATTTAAAACAATGAGCTCTACCTGATTGAGCTGTAGTGAAAATCTAGATAACATTTCTGGCGACATCTACTATATGTTTTCCTACTAAACATCAGACCAGCTACCTAGACCTTATCCATTGGGCACAGAGTCATACAGAGACTTAAAAACACTTTTGACAATCAATCTTGATCTCAGTAACTCAGCATGTCAGCAATGAAGAACACTTGGAAAACTAAAACCAAAACAAAATGTTGAAAGCAACTCTCCTAACTATGCTAGACAACACTTAGGGAAAACAAAAAGGCATTTGAACTATTGTGCAACAACACTTATTGAAAGAAAGAAACCTAATCTACTGTTTTACAAGGCAACTCATACCTCAAAACACCTCTTTAGGTGTATCCCATTGACTGGGATAGGCAAATTTTCTCCATCCATGTTTGATAACTAAAATGCATTGTACTCCTTACATTCAGTAATGATAAACGGGCCACTCCACATGTTGTCAAACTTGGAGTGCTTCCCTAGCCTGCTTTTCAACTCATCCCATTTTGGTACCATATCACCCTCCCTAAAACTTTTGGGAGTGGCCTTCTTATCAAAAATTCTTTTTTTTTGAAGTTGATGATACTCCATAGCCTTCATAGCTTTATCTCTAATCTCTTCAAGCTCCATAAGTTGAGCATATCTGACAGCCATGGGATCTTCCTCTTCAAACATCTCCAGTTTATTCATGATATCAAGTGCTGGTAGCTCTATAGGTACAGGTAGTCTTGCCTCTTTTCCATAAACTAACATATATGGGGAGTTTCCAATAGACCTCTTAGGAGTTATTTTATCTGCCCATAAAGTAGATTTTAGACTAGTGTGCCAGGTTCTCTAGTTGTCCTCCATTGATCTTTTGATAATCCTTATGAGATTCTTATTTGTGGATTTAGCGAAACCATTACCCTATGAGTAATAGTTTGATGAAGTGTTCAAATAGATTCCATTCTTCACAGCCCAGTCAGTGACCTTCAATCCAATGAAGGCTAAAGCATTGTCTGAGATGATTGATTCAAGTACTCCAAATCTAGATGCCAAATCATAATAAAAGTTCAAAACAACATTCTCATTGGTTTCCTTCATAGGCACTACTTCAGTTCACCTTGTGAAATAGTCTGTTGTTGTAAGCACCCACCTGTGGCCTACACTAGATGGTGGGTTAATGGGACCTATAAAATCAATGCCCCATCTCATGAAGGGTTGTTCTACTTGAATTGGTTGCAGAGGTAAAGTTGGCAGCCTTTCTTTGCCCGCAAAAATGACACATTTTACACACTTTCTGGCCCATGCATGGGCATCCTTGAATAAGCTGGGCTAGTAATAGCTAGCTCTCATTATTTTCCAAGTGGTAGTTCTTAGGGAAAAATGACCCCCTGCAATTCCATCATGAAACTCATGCAACACCTTGTTAGTTTGATCATTATCAATGCATCTTAACAACACACCATTAAAATCTTTTCTGAAAAGGATATCATTAATTAAACATATGGAATAGACTGCAGTCTAAAATATCTTCTCTTGGTTCTATCTAAACCTGCTAGACATTCACCAGTTTGTAGAAAATGAGTCATGTGACTAACCCAACCTATTCTAATTGTTGTTGTATCATCCTGATGTTCATCTTCAATGATCAGAAGCACTTCTTCTTCCTTCTTTGTTTCATTTTCAAACCTAGTAGCAAGTTGTTCACTGAGTCCTCTACCTCTGATGAGCTTGGTTATCTTGATATCTATGTCATATTCCATGACTTTGGTAATCCAACCAACCCTTTTCTCATTAACATCCTTACCTAACAGAAACTCTTTCACACCAAGGTGAGCAACCATCAAATGTACCTTGTTGTTAGAAATAAGATGCCTAAACTTTTGAGACTCTTTACCACTGCAAGGACATGTTTTTCAATGAAACTATACCTATGTTCATACTCCTCCAGTCCTTGACTAAAAAAGGCAATTGGTTGCTCAAAGCCTTTACTTTGTTGCTGTACTAGAATTGCAGAAATTATATCTATACTGCCATAAGCATACAAAATAAAATCTTTTTAGAAATCAGGATTTACCAAAGTTGGTGTAGCCGATAATGCTTCTTTTATAGACTCAAAGCTGAGTTTACCCTCTTTTGCCCAACTGAAAACTACATTTTTCTTTAACATAGAGGTCAATGGCTTAAATAAATTTGCAATGTTAGGTATAAATCTTCATAGAAAATTAATTCTACCAATAAAACTTTGCAGCCCTTTCTTATGACTGGGTAAAGGCAGCTCCAAAATAGCTCTTACTCTTTCTCTATCAATGGTAACTCCCTCTTTTGACACAATGTGTCCTAAAAGCTTGCCTTCATGCACAAAAAAATGCATTTCTTGGGATTGAGAGATATCCCAAACTCTTTACATCTCTCAAATACTTGTTTCAGGTGGGATAAATGTTCAGCTTCATCTTTAGAGAAAACTGTGATGTCATCAAGATACACACGTACCAATTTATAAAGCAAACCTTTAAAAGCCATATCCATAGCTCTCTGAAAAGTGGAGCTAGCTTTTGATAGACCAAAAGGCATCCTTTTGTAGGCCATGGTGCCCCATTTTGTGGTAAAAGTAGTTTTAAACTGATCTTCCTCCTTGACTAATACTTGATTATAACCAGAATATCCATCCAGTAAGGAGAATCTTTCTAAACCAACCACTACTTGCAGAATTTGCTCCATTAAGGGCAGCGGGTAGTGGTCCTTCAGGGAGGCTCTATTAGGGTCTCTTAAGTCAATGTACAGCCTAATCTCTCCATTCTTCTTCCTCACAGGAACAAGATTCGAGACCCAAGAAGTATGCTTGATCATAAAAATGATATTTCCCTCGATCAGCTTGGTTAATTCCTTTATCATTAGAGGCTCAAGTTTTGGATTTAAAGGTCTTTGTTTCTTCCTTATAGGTTTTGCACTTGGCTCTAATTCTATAGTATATTGGGCAATATGAGGGTCAAACCCCTTTAAGTCTAAGTATTCCCAAGAAAACACAGCCTCAAATTCTTGACAAAGAGCAATAAAAGCTTTCCTATCCTCAGGTGAATAGATTTTACCAATTTTGAGAAGCTTACCTTTAAAAATTTCTAGCTCCTCGTAATGTTCCTCTTTGACCTACATGTTGGTTTTGCTCTTTTTCAGTTGATCATCAGTACCAAAAATGGATTCCAAGGTTACCAACCCTGTAGACAGCTTATTAGTCCTCAACTAAACAACTTGATCATCACCATATTGTTGTTTGAGTTTGTTCTAATTCATCACAGAGAACTCATCCTCTTCTAACAAGAAATGCAAAACCTGTTCATCACTCTCAAAAACTTGCCAATGAATGTTATTGTTAGGAATAGAGGGTCTATCAACTATCTTCACATGAGGCTGTACCTTTTCTCTTTAAATATCATTGGGGCTATCGAACTGAGCCCCAATTGTAGCTAACCTATCTGCATGATTGTTCTGATTTCTTGGAATAGAGATTAGATTGAAGGCATCAAACTCCTCAATCATATCCCATACCCTGTGTTTATAGCATTTCAAAACATCATTCTTTGTAACATGTAGTCCCCTTACCTAATTCACAATAAGTTCGTTGTCCCCATGTACCTACAAATAGCCAATTTTCCTCTTCCTTGCCCACTACAAACCTTGAATCAACCCTTCATACTCAATAGTGTTGTTTGTACATGAAAAAGTAAAATAGAAAGCAGAATAATATCTGTCACCTTGTGGAGACACAAGCATTGCACCACCACTAGATCCATTCCTATTCCTAGAGCCATCAAAGTACATTTTTCATACCTCGTCTTGCTATTTTATCTACTTTTCTGCACTTTTTACAAGGTTTGGAATTGTTGTTTTAGGTTCGTGTAGCATGTAAACCCCCATACCAGTTTCTTGAATGTGTCCCTCAGGATCATCTACAATATTTTCTAAAGCCCACTCCTTTAACAACACTTCTGGTATACTCTCAGCCTGCAGTTCTTGAGCAGCAACAAGCTCACGATCATAAAAAATAATGCAATTTGCATTAACAACACTTGGGACATAAGGCTCTATGTGATCTTTGGCAAACAATTTAGATTTTATGGTCACTTTTGTACCATATCGGGTCTTAAAAAACATGTGGGACCAATCTGAGGATAAATATCCTCCTATCTTGGTTGTGAACTCTTTTGACAAACACATGGCAAAATAAGGAGGTAGATCTATGATGAACACTTCTTAGGAAATGGAAATGTTTGGTCAGGTATGCAAAGTGAGACCTAGATCTTTTATCACACCTACAGTGTTAATAGTTGTGCCATCTAGTTGGAGCACACCCTTCTCAAGGGGCTAGTATTTCAATCCTAATTGGTCTGCAATCTGTTTTGGCATTACAGAACTACTTGCACCACTATCCACCATGCAGTTATGTACTAACTTGTCTCCTATTATTAATGACACATAAAATGGAAGTGGTTTAGCACTCTTATTTGGTTTTTTACTGTTGTCCTGGGATGAATTGGTAAGGACAACCCTAGCTGGGTCAACAGTTGCATCATTTGACACTTTTAAATCAGACAAGGCAGATTGTAACATGTCCTTTTGACCTAAGATGGCTAAGGAATCCCACATAGATATTGTCACATTCATTTTCTTCATATTTTCAATGATATTAAAAGGTGAAGTGACGTTTACCTTCTGATGTGACTTTGCAGCAGCAATATCAGCCTAAAAATGAGGTTGTCCCCAGGCAGTTGCTTGAGTGTTCCTTTACAAAATATGGAGAATCTAGGATGTAGAAGGATCAACAGGTCCTTTTCCTTTGTTTGTTGCTTGATCTGTCTCATAACCCCTCTTTTTAGCTCTTGTATTTGCTACAACTGAAGTATCATCTCTATTTACACCACAGAACTCATCTCCCTGCCAGTTTAGGAAGGCAGTATCATTCTAAGGTTGCTCTTGCTGCTGTATAACCCCATCATTAGGTGTGTATGGCTATGAAACTGTAACATTTTGTACCATTAGAGCCTGATTTATCACCCCATTTGAACATGTTGCCTGACTATGTGGCTGATTGCATGGAAAACACCATTCATACTCAGCTGCAAGGTTATTCTGAATAGGGACAAGGTCTCTAACTGCATTAATGGGTGCAAGATTGTAAGGCTGGAAAGGCCTTTGGTTCACATTCTGCCTGGCACCCTGGTAATTGCTTTGATATGGAGGCTTATTGGCTTGGTATGGCTGGTTTTGCCCCTGATAAGGCTGATTTTACCCTTGGCTGTGTGGCTGATAAGGTTGTCTATTCTGGGACTACTATTTTTTGATGTTCACTAGCTCATTCCCAAAAGTTTGTAGGATGTTCTCTATTTTCTGTTGGCTATTTTTAATTTCTCTTAACTCTTGTGAAGAGCTGGACACAACAGTCTCAAGATTGGTAGTACTTGTCAATGTAGCTGCAGCAGGTAAAGGGGCAAAAGATGGGATCAACAAAGGCATTGAAGCTTGAATCTCAAGAAAAATGGGCACTGGTGGTCTAGGTGCTATTTTCCTAGCCTGAATCAAGCTATTTTCTTCTCTAATAGCTATTTCATATGCATCAGGTAAACTTGTACCTCCCATTGATTGTATCATTACTAAAATATCACTATTAAGAGCTTTCAAAAAATATAGAAATACATATTTTGATGAAGGCCTTACCGTGGCAAGAATTCTGTTCCATGTCTTTTGAAACCAAAAATTGAAATCCATCATTTGCTCCTGGGGAGCTCACTTTAATGTAGTCAACTGTTCAACCAGCGAAAGTTATCAGACTTATCTTGAAATTGCTTGCTCAACTTATCACCCAAATCATCCCAAGTTGCAATGGTTTGCACTGGTAAACTCCTGAACCACTGTAATGCTTTTCCTTTAAATGAGGTAGCCAGCAGCCTAATGGCTACATTTTCTTGAGTTACATGATGAATGCCACATAGAGAAGCTACGTCTCTAATGTGTTCGATTGGGGTAGTTTGATCCTCCTCAGTGAAATAGGGCAGGCTCTTCAAAGCTGCCATGGGTATATTATGATGCACTATCAAGTTTAATGGGCTGCCCCCATGAAAAGCCACAAATGGCTGATTCCTTGCCATTGGAACAGCTGGAGGTGGGTTTACTTGAACCGGTACAAGAACTACAGGTACTACTGGCCTGAAACTTGGTGGGGTTGATTGTACTCTTTTTGAAACCAGAGTCCTTACCACAATTCTACTCTATCTTCTAGGCAGAGACAACTGTAAATAATCAAAGGAACTCAAACTCTGATTTTGTATTTTTTCTCATAAAAAATGTAAAAGCACTGATCTACTTGTCCTTTCCTAGTATGAGTCACCAGATATGTAGAAAATTCCCTCTAAAATGCCTAATAATGCTGGTAGCATATCAAAACCAGCAATATGAATGTAACGTAGCACTGTTCAAACTCAAACAATCCCACCGGGCATGCCAAAAATTGTTATCACCTAGATGTGCACCCTGACTAATTTGCAGCAATAAGCCTATTTGGTGAAACATGGGAAGACCTCTAAAGCTGTGGGTCACTTAATGGTAGAGGTCAACCTCTGGAGAAGGTCCTCTTCCTAACTTTGTATCCCCTAAAACTTTACTATTCTATGATCTTGACAAAGAAAAGGGTAAGAAAACTCTATTCTACAACTGAAAAAACTTAAATCTAAGGGTGATACACCCATTTTAAATGAGGAATATGAAAATAACAATCCAAATACTTGTTAATGTGATTGAAATAACTTTTGCACAACCTATCAGTTATACCTCTTCATAAATATTTCACAAACAGGTCTATGGTTGTAGAAATTTTAAGAGGAATAGTAATTTCACACTTAATGCATAACTAGACACAACTTGTAACCTGCATAAGTACTTTTTGCAAAAAGGCTCTTTTCCAAGACAAAAATCAAGAGGAAATAAACTTACTTCACAGTTAACTTCATCAAATCAGATAATGAACACAAAGTGCATAGGACAGGTAGGCACATTTCCCAATCAACGATCTCCAAGACTCTCACTATATATCATATCAAGTGAACTGGTAACATGAGTTACAAATATTGCCAAAATCTAGAGCAAGGATCAAAAGTCACAAGTCTTTGTAAGTAGCATAATTAGAACTAACTGTAATGAGTCAATAAAAAATGACTATATCCCTCTAAGTGGTTCCACCAAAACAATAAAACCCAACTAATTTGCATCAGATGCCCAGAAAAAGCCTATAATCTAGGGCCTAAATCCTCTCCAAACATGCCCAAACTACAAGAAAAAGTCAATTAGGACTTAACCAAACATTATGGCTCATGAGAAAAAGTCTAAAAAGGACTCTAAAAGGCAATAAAGCCCTCCTAGATACTCTCCAAGTAGTCAAGACAACTACTAACTGTCAATGTGACCTAATCAAACACTCTCTCCTCTAAACAGAAAAAGATGCTATAACAAAGGCATGCGCTTGCCACATCTCCACAAGTCAACTATATCTTCTCAAGGACACAAAGAACTCTCAACACACTCCCTATCTTCTCTCTTGCAATAAAAGATAACAACACCCTTAAATGACTTATAAGATCATCATTTTAAGTTTTATTGTTTTACATTTTCTTGTATGTGCAAAGAGAACTAATCATGGATGAAATAAACAACACCGAAGTGCACATTCTCATATAAGGAAGTAAAAAGACTTAATTAAGATCTTCATATCTCTCATGCCCCCTTCGTGGCATCTCCTAGGGTTCACAAGACATTGAGTCTTGACCACGGCTTATCCAAACATATGTAATGAAAAATAAAAATGCAAAATGGAAAAAAGCCATCGGGCAATTTAGGGCTTTGTGACCTTTTTGGACAAAAGGCATTTTTGTAACCCTCATTTTGCACTTATTTTTCTTGCAAAGTTGCTCTGCTGTTTTCTTGTCGCCGACATGAGGGTTTGTTGCTGAGGCTCTTGAAGATGTCTTAATGTTTTTTTCTCTGAGCTTTTTGACTGAAAAATGCATGGAAAGACTCTGTAACTCAAGGTGCATCAGTTAAACTTCCATTTCTGAAACAAAATTGCAAAATTTTCAAGATTTCTGAAGCTTTTATCTTACTGCATTGCTATAAATTTCTTCTCTGTGAGGCTGTCTCCTTTGTCTTGTGTATGGAAAAATGTATTTTTTTGTATCTGCTATTATCTTTTCCACCATCTTTAGTTAGGGTTTTCAGAAAAAACCACCAACCCTTACCTTTAATTTTTGGTTATGGACCAAGCTACTCATGTTTGGTCTCCTACTGCTGTATACATGAAGTTTTCTGTATTTTGCAACTTAGAGTTTTCTTGAAAGTTATAACACAGATATAAGTTTCACTATGGTTTGCTCTGTGAAACAAAGCTTCTGTATGAGTTTTTTTCTGACTGTTGCATCTAAAAAAGGCAAAATACAAGAAATGATAAAAACATTGTATTTCTCAAAGTCATTTATGTAGATTGTGAAAGTGACATTCTCAAAAACTAAAAAAAATGCTTTGGCTTCATCAGGTTTTCTGTATTGGGCATTCTGTAAAGGGTTTTTTCTTCGTGCCTTTTTTGCAGTCATGCTGAAGCTTTTCAACTGTAAGAATCCTCATTACCTTATAATATGCCTAATGTATCTTTGCATTTTTCTAGGTTTTGTGGCTATCACAGTCATGCCAACATGACTGTTCACTCCTTCATACTATGTCAGGGCTCAGGAAGATGCTTATAATTATTTCCTTCCTTATCAACTTTTGACTGTGCTTTACTTGTTTGTAATCTATGACTAATAATAGTCATCTTCTCTATGACCTCTATATTTCCTTTACTCCTCAATTGAAGACCTCTAAAAATTTGATGAAGCTCATTTTAGACCCTAGCCTTTTCCAAATCCTGAGAGTGCATCTTTTACCCATTCTCCCACTATTACACCTTTCCGCTTCTGGAATATTCTCTGGTGGATGCCAAAAATGATCTTGTAGCCTTTTTTTATGATGTTGTTGCACTTTAAGAGCACTGTCCCTTTTAGGCTTCATTCTGTTGTGCCAGTCATTATTTCCTATCTTCAGAGGTGACTGTGACTGTCCCTTCATGGTAAAATTGCTACATTTCATGCTTTTTATGATTACCCATAGGCCATGAATGTTCTCTATCAGAGGGAAAAGTTATTCTATGACTGTTCTTCATGCCTGAAGCTGTTATGGCTTTATGAAGTCTATCTCATGTCAAAATATTTTCAGACAACAGTGTCTGAGCTGGTAAATCTATGATTGCTTGTACTCGAGGGAATACCTGAGAATAGTATTCAACAAAAGGATCACATTCCTTGTACAAGTCTTTCCAATGTTTTCGAAGTTGGCATAGATTCTTATGAAACTCAGATGTGGTATCAATTGCCTCACATCCATTTTCATACACTTTGATCATCCATTTCTGAGTTCTTGTGGATAAAGTCCAGACTTCATCAATCTTGGACACTTCAAATCTTGATAGGAAAGTAGGCATTTTCCTTAGCTCACCCTCAAAGTCTACAGGTTTTATCAAAAATTACAAACAGGCTCTAAATTCTTCATTCTATTGTTTCATCTCCTTTGTGAGTTCATCTTTGTCTAGTTGTTCCAGGATTGAAGAGACAAAATCCTTAAAATCATCAACCTTCTAAGTTCTTGTGGAAGGTCCCAAATTCACTTTCGTTAGAGTATAATCCTTGGCTCTAACTTGTTCTCTGTTTGCATCAGCTGGTGGGACAACTACTTCTTCTATCCTGAATTCGGTTGCATCCTTATAAATTCTAGACTGCACCTTACCTTTCTTCTGCTTCTTTGGTTTTTGTTCTTGTGACAGAATAGAACTCAGATCTAATTTCATAATCTCTACCTAAGGATCTAGATATGTAATTCTATTTTGCAGCCAATCAGGTGCTGAAGAGGAAGGTCCTTTGAACACCTCAGGATTCTCATTGTCTGTGTTAGGTGGTCCATCAAGTAATCTATTTTCTTGTTCTAGTTCCTTATCCATATCCTCTTCCTCATTTGCAAGGTTTCTCAAGCTTAGCAATCCATATTTTTGAGCTGCTCCCAAGATTGCTTCTATTGGGTTCTTCTCTGGAGGACTATCAGATATTTCAATTATTTTAGTGTTTGCTATTTCAGCCAAAGACTCATCAGGTATATCCTTCTCTATCTCTTCAAATACATCCTTTTCTGGCTCTTTCTCTTAAAGGCCCAATTCAGCACATACTTTCTCTATGCCTGGAAATAGTGGCATAGCCAAGGGAGTTGAATCTTGGTTCATGTCAACTTGAGAGATAGGGGAAACAGGTGATAGAGGCATTGCAATTGAAGGCAAGCTAATTTGTGTTAAATTGGCAAAGGTGGCAGACCCCAAAGCTGATGGGATTGAAGAAATTGGCAAGATAGAAGAAATGATAATGGGTGAAGTGATAGACAAGGTAGGCAAGGGAAGAGAAGGTGAAAGAATGGTAGAAATAGGGGGAAAAGCAAGGGAAGTGGAGAATGAAACATAAGATATGGAAGGCAAGGATGTGGTGGTGATGGAAGAACATGAAGAGGCATCAATGGAGGAAATGGGGTTGCTAGGAGTGCTTGAGTCTACTGCCAATGGACAAGAGACAGTTAAAATGACAATTGCAGGTGAGGAAGCAGCAGAGGTATCCTCCTAAATGATAGTTACAGGAGAAGTAGGAGTAATAGTGGAAACAATAGGGGAAGATGCAGTAGTGGAAGAAATAGGGGAAAGCACAACAACACTTAAAACAAGAGGTAGAGAAGCTAGCAGGCTGGTGTCATTAGGCATTGCATTAGTAGCAGCCTCCGTGGTCTTTCTAGCAATCTTTTCTTTAGCTTTCTTTATTTTTGACCCTTCTCCCAGCCCACTAGGCATATCTCTCTTCTTTGATGCTCTTGTCTTGGTGGAGGGAGGCATATCCTTCTTTTGTGTCTTTGGAGCACCCTTCTTATTCTTCTGTGCTTTGGCATTCTCTACCAAGGGTACATGATCTTCACTATCTAATCTCATGGCAGGTCCTTGAGCTGGCTCTGCTTCATCAGTTATCTCTATTGGTGCATCTTCATCTCCTCTAGACTCCTTTGATTTAGGCTCAGTGTATGTGAGCTCTATTCCTTTCCCTTCCAAAATAGTGATCTGACTCCTTACCCAGGCTTTGCTTAGTTTGATTGGTTCCTTCATCACAACATCTAAGGAACTCTCTTCTGCATTGGCCCAATTGGGCAAGGGGATAGGCTGGTGATATTGTTCCTCCTAGGGTCCTCTATGTATTATATTTTCATCATCGTCCAATTGATCTAGGACTTCTATAATGTGGAACTTTCTAATGAATCCCAAGGATAATCTAGAATGGGCTCTTTTCATAACTTCATAGTCATCTAGGCAATTGGACCAAAAATCTTCCAAGTACATCTTATGAAATATCTTCTTACTTACAAATCTTTCCATCACCCTATTCGGATCAAAATGATCTCTCTTTGTATGGTAATGGAGGTTGAGGAGTTGGAGCTCTGTGTCTGAATGCTCAGCTGCTCCCACTGAAGCACATGCATAGTTTCCTTTGCCTAGTAGAATAGGGAATTGAACATTTGTTCTATGCAGATGTTTTATCTTTTCAACACAAGTTATCAATTGTCTAGACAATTCCAAAAGAACTACTTTATCTGTAGGATACCTGGGTAGTCTATAGGCTACTCCAGTGAAGCCTTGAACTCTCAAATATGTGAACTTCTCAAATTATATATACCACCTTCCATACTTGGTGACTTCATTCATGGCCACAGTGGATATCCTGAGGGCTATGTTTCCTTGTAGCAATATGGTTATATACATAGTAAAAGCATCATTTACCCTCTTAAAATGAATGAGAGACTGGGACAATGTTAATTGGGTAAAACATTCATAGACTTTGACCTGATGTTTCTCATCATTCCCCACTTCTCCAACTTTGGATAGTCCGTGATACTCAGTCCTTCTCGCCAACGCATATACTACATATAAAGTCCATCTGAAAAACTGTTTGTCTTTGAAGTCACTGAAATCTTTATGTATGTTGTCACTTAGTATATGTGCCCAATGGAACTTGGTGCCCTTCAATATCTCCTCAATCATAAAGACCATCCACCCTTCAAAGGTTGATGTTGTGGGCAATCCAAATATTCTACTCAACAAGGTTACTAGATCCCCTATCTCCTCATGGAAATAACTCATATATAGAACCTAAGGAAATTTGACAAGGGTAGACCTCTTACACTTTGCCCACTGTTCATTCATGTGCTTCCTACATCCATTTTCATCTTTCTTATATGTGGCCTCTGAATTTGCCTTGTCTGGCATGGTCATCACTAGATGCCATGGAATCCCAAAGATCTTTGCTAAATAAGGTGGACTTATGTCTGCTAGGACATCCCCACTAGCATTCTGTATGGTCCTAGTCATGATGTCATACCCCCCTGCACAACCAACTATCAATTCTGCACATTGGGCTGATGTAGGGAAGGCAACAACCTCTGCAATCCCACTATCTTTCACTTTCTTGGCTCTCGGGGTTGGATTTAGTCCAAACACTCTAAGTCTGAAATCATCTAAGTCAATATGATCTAGGTCTGTATCTCCTATATCCTTCCATCTAGTGGAGATTTTTGTCTTGGGAGGGATACCTTTGAACTCATACGTCATGGTTTGGGTTCTTATAGTCATTCAACCTGCATGACTGGACCTCATAAGTTCTAATGCCTTTGAAATGGTTTCCCTAACTCCTAAAAAAAATACTTCAGGGTTAGTTAAAGTGTGAGAGATATATGGTTAGAAAATACTTCAAGTGCACCAACTAACAACTCCTTTCCAATGAACAGACATCATACTCCCTAGTATAATAGCGGAACCCACAGTAGACCTAAGCAAAACTTTAGTTTCTCAAAGAAAGACTACAGATTATTTTCCCAACAAAGAAGCACTTGCAAGTTTGCATAACTACCACCACATTCTAGAAACAAAGACCCCACACGAAAGCAAGCGCAGTGAGAAAAAAGTAAAGTGGGAAAAGACAACTAAACTAAGTGAAAGAAAAGCATCTAACAACTACAACAAGCAAGAACATGAAATAAAACTAACCTAACAACAACCTACTCTAACCAAAGTAGACAAGCAACCTAGCTATGTATACTAAGGGGAGGCAAGAATGCCTCTCAAGCTTGGAAGTAGTGCTTCAAGAACTGTCCATTAACAGGTAATGGAAGCTCCTCACTAGTAAGGCTCTTGAGTCGATACATGTTATCACCAAGGATCTCATAGATCTGATACGGGCCCAACCAAAGCTTATCAAACTTACCATGCTCACCTTTCTTCTCATGATCTTTATCCCAATATAGAACTAAATCAAAAATGTGGAAGGCCTTTACCTTAGCTCTCTTGTCAAACCATCGTTTCACTACACCTTGGTGCTTAGCAAAGTTTTCTATGGCAACGTCATGTTTCTCTTCGAGGTGCAGTAATTGGGCTAATCGAGAGGACAACTGCTCATCGGTGTCAAGGTGGTCTTGCAAGAATTGTAGGATAAGGATTCTCAAGTGAATGGGAAAGATTGGCTCAGTTCCGTAGACTAAATGATAGGACAACATTCCCAATGCTGCCTTGTGTCTAATTCTATCAGCCCATAAAGCAAATCTGAGTTGAGTATGCCAATCCGTGGGATTTTTATCTAGCAGTTTCTTGATTACTTCAAGCAAGTTCTTGTTTGTAGACTCAGCTACCCCATTCCCTTAAGGATAGTAATTAGATGAGAATTTTAGAATGATCCCATAATCAAATGCCTAATTAGAAAAATGTAGTGATGAAAAGGCAGGACCATTATCACAAACTAAAGAAAACAAGCATCTAAACCTAGTAATAATATGCTTTTCAACGAATTCAATGACTACCTCTATGGTGCATTGTTTACAAGCTATGGCCTCAGACCATCGAGTATAGTAGTCAGTAGCAGTTAGAATATACCTGTGGCTTGCAGAGGAGGGTAGATTGATCATACTGATAAAGTCAAGGCCCTACTGTACGAATGGTCGTAGCTCCACAACTGGTTGCAACAGCATGGTAACATTTCGTTCTCTTATTGTAGCAGTCTGACATGTATGATAGGTTCTCACATGTGAGTAAGCATCTTTGAACAAAGTAGGCTAGTAATACCCAGCCTAAAGAATTTGATTGGCAATTGAATGGGCTAATCCGTTACCTATCCCAAACTTCTCATGAAAACTAGTCAGTACCTAATTTACCTCTGTCTTGTCCAAGCATCTTAGATAGATCCCTTCATGATTCTTTTTGTATAGCATTGACCCCTTTATCATATAGCTATTTCTTTTCAATCTAAGTGCTCTTCTTTGAACCAAATTCAACTGAGGTGGGCAGGATTGATTAAGAAGGTAAAATATGATGTCTCTATACCATTCATCATTGGAGATGTCCTCTAACATGTATTACTAGGAGACTAGACCTAGTCTTGCTTTTGCCATTGATTTGCTTAGTGCCTGCCCTCTAACCAATTTCATGGCCTATATATCTATATCAAATTCCTGTAGAACTGTAACCCATTTTCCTCTTCTCTCACTAAGTTCACTCTACATCAATAGTGCTTTAGCAGCTACATCTGACACTATGGCAATTACTTGACTTCTTAGAATGTAATGATGGCACTTCTTAATTGCCTTTACCAGGGCATATGCTTGTTTTTCCATGTTTGAATACCTTAACTCTACATCTTTTAATGGTGTGCTCATGAAAGCAATGGGTCTTTCGTCATCGACTGCTCTCTTCTGTGTTAGCATAGCAACACAAGTATGTTCAGATGCAAACGAGTAGATATGAAATGGTAGGGTATAATCTGGACTTACTAGTACTAGGGCATTGGCTATTGCTTTCTTAATTTCTATAAACATAGCTTTGGCTTTTGGAGTCCAATCTATTTTAGCATCTTTTTTCAACATGGCATTGAGAGGTCGAACAATTTTAGCAAAACCCGTGATGAAATTGCGTACAAAGTTGATCTTACCAAAGTATGACTTAAGTTCCTTTTTGCTAGCTAGAGGTGGTATCTTGAGGATCACTTGTATTCAGTTAGGATCAATGGATATGCCTTGGTCAGAGATAACATGTCCTAGCAACTTTCCTTCAGTTACCCCAAAAACATGCATTTCTTGGGGTTGAGTGAAATCCCATAGTCTTTACACTGTTGTAACACTTTCCTTAAGTCAGCCACATGATCTCATCTCTTTGAAAACACCATGAGATCATCCATATAGATTATAATACACTTTCCAACTAATCCTTTGAAGGCAACATCCATTGGTCGTTGGAATGTGGCACCTGCGTTAATCAACCCAAACGACATTCTGTGGTATGCGTAAATTCCCCATTTGCATGTAAAAGATGTTTTCAATATATCCTCATAGTTAACCATCACTTGGTTGTAACCTAAATATCCATCCAAAAAAGACATCATTTGGGATCCATTGATGATCTGCAATACCTCATCTAAAGATGGTAGTGGATAGTTATCCTTTTCAGACGCCCGGTTCAAGTTTCAGAAGTCAACGCAAAGTCTAATCTCTCCATTTTTCTTCCAGACTGGGACTAAGTTTGCTACCTAGGTTGAATGTCTAACAAGAAATATTATTCTTCCTGACAATATTCTATGGACTTGTTTAAAGATCAGAGGTTCTAATAAAGCATTCACGGGCCGTTGGCTTTGTCTGAATGACTTTACTCCTAGCTTGAGCGGTATAGTATGAGTAATGATTGATGTGTCATAATTTTTGAGGTCCTCATAACTCCATGCTATCACTTCATGATAAACTCTTAATGCATGAATTATGCCTGCTCTTTCTTCTTTCCTGCTAGCTTTTCCGATGAGTACATTCTTAATCTCTTCATCTGTCCCCAAACTAAAAGGATCACACTACCCTCCAGGAGATTCTCCTTCTTTCCTATGGGTTCCCAACTTGTCTAAATCGAATAGTCACTCCAATTACACCATCCCTCATGGGATCGTGTTTGTCTTTAGATTGAGAACTCCCTCTAAATCCATCTCAGCAAGTTCCATTTCCTCTTCATCTATTATTTGAGTAGTGAAAACATCAGATGAAGTGAGGAAGTCAATTATATGCTTTTTGTCCTCAAAGACTTGGAAATTTGTGACATTATCTGGCACAGATAGGGTAGCAATGAATTCAACAGTGAACTTCTTTAAACCTGCCATGGATGTTGGTTCTAGCATGCTTGTTGTTTATGCTAGAGCATCGGCAACATGATTTTTCCTTTTAGGAATCAATTGGATATTGAACCCATCTAAGCATTCGATCAAATCCCACACTCAATTTCTATACCTGTTCAACCTCTTATCATTACATGAGTATTGCTTCCTTACTTGTTTTACAACCAGTTCTGAATCTCCAGACACCTGAATAACTCTGACTTTCTTCTGAAGAGCCATCAATAATCCTTGCACTAAAGCTTCATATTCTATTACGTTATTTGTGCAAGGGAACTGTAATCTATGTGATGCCAAATATGAACTTCTAGTGGGACTGATCAATTCAAAACCTACCCCAGATCCCTGTCTACATCTTGATTCGTCAAATCTCAAAGTCCAGAGACGAAAATCCTTACTGTTGTCATTCTGCTTCATTTGTTTCTTTTCATCTGAGTATGGTTTTGGCTCTGTTTTTGTTGTAACACTTGGGGTTTCCTTGGGAACTATTGGAATGTTTAAATGCTTCTTCACTTGTTCCACCACTTCTTGACAAAGTAGGCATGTAAATTTAGAATGAGAAGCATCATGGATGCGGCACCAGTTTGGTAGAAACAATTCTTCCATCTGAATGCGCTTCCCTACAGCTGCTTGATCACTCATAAACTTAGCCACAAAGTCATGAAATCCTTCAAATATCCCTGGCTCGTCATCTTTTGAGGAGTTCCCTGAGTCTGATTGGACATATGCTTCTATACTTTCTACCTTTTCTACAAGCAGAGGATCAGGAAATCTATTGCAACTTAGCATAAGAATCTCCTCTGCTTGATCAACATGAGGAAGGTAGACTTCCAAATCTACTTTTGAAAACAAGATTTCGTTAGTCTGGTTATACTCTGTAATCATGTGTTTCATTTTTGGCTTCCTTTCAATGTGAATTTGGTTTACCAATCCCTTCCATGGTAGCCACATATGGGAAACATTTGTTGCCATGTACCCATTCAAAGTCCTTGACCAATCTTGACTTAAGAGCATACCATATTGATCTGGAATATCCACTACTTGAATATATATGTACTATTGCACTCTAGGATTGGAGGCCAGCTGCATATGTATTCTATTCAGTTCACCCATCACATTCACCTTAGCCTTATTCATCTGTGTGACTTTCCTGGAAGATTTGACTAGAGTGAGACCTAGTGCCTTGCAGACTAATAATGGCATTACATTAGTAGAAGCTCCCAAATCCACTAAGCAGTTGTGAAGGTTCTTTCCAAATATTCTAAGTGTTAAGAGAAAAGGAGGACTCTCTCTCTTATCTTTATATAATGTCACCTTTTGCTCAACATCCATCACATGGACTCTCTTTCCCTTTATCGGTGTTATCCTTCATGGGAGTTTCTTTCTATGAAGAATCCATCTTAATACTTGCCCCCATGTCTTGGAAGAAGGCTGTCCTAACCTTAGGCACTTTAAGCAATTCATAAATGGACAAGCTAACCTTCATTTTCTTAAGTTCATCAGCTACATAATACCCCATTTTTACTATATCAAATCTCTGGGAATTTTCAGCAATAGTTCCTTGATGCATGGACTGGGGTGTGGCCTTTGGAGGCTAGGGATTGTTGGAAGCTTATGGATCTAGAGGGATCTGATAGTTATTCGGGGGAATGGAAGTGGTGAAAGGACCTTTGGGCTTATTGCTTCTCAAGTCATATGGAGTTTTGTTGTACTATTGATAAGCATTTACTCCATCTAGCTCCTCTTCCTCAGGATGATTATTATCTTGGAATGGAAATGTGTAACTATCAAGTACTAGGGCATTATCATACCTTTGAGATGACACAAGCTCATACCCCGTCGATAGATTCTCTTGTGTTTCAACATTTTGGATCTCCATCTGGAAAATGTTGGACACTATCTGAAATTTGGGACAGTGTAACTCTGAATGAACATTTGTATTATGCAATCTGCACCAAGTAGATAGTGCTTCTTTTGCTAATATCATACGGCCAAGTGGACAAGTATCATTGTTCTAATTCTCCAAAGGTGATGGTACTCCTTTGTTATTAGGCCTAGTGTTCCAAGACCGATTTGATCACTGCTGAAAATTTTGATTTTGATATTAGTTCTGATTCTGATTTTGATTCCTCTGCTGCAAATATGCTTTTTGATTCCTTAGGTGGGTCACCTCTATAATGAGCTTTTTCATCTGTTCATCCAACTCCCTAATATCATCTATGTCTTCCTTTGCCTTTACTATTTCAACAAATTGAAGAAAAGGCATCTGGGCTAGGGGTAGTTCAACTACTGGATTTCCTGGATGAACCACTAAAGCCTGCGTTGCAGTGGGAGTTGGAATTGGATTCATCATAGGGGTATGATTGGCTAAGGCTTGGTTAATCATGGGTATTTGGTTTGGCAATGCTACTAGACCCATGTGATTCAATGGACCTGTGCCTGTTTGTCCTAGCTAGGTGCTTATAGTGACAACTTTAGTATATGCTTGAGCTAAAGTGGCTAGAGGTGGGTTGGCTCTTAGCAAAAACATAGAGGTAAGCCTATCCAGGGCTGCATAGTAAATTGGTAGGGCTGCAACTTGGCCTATGGCATAAGGAGCTTGCACATGACTAAAATCCTTTTGGAATCTATTATTAAAAGAACGTATCAGCTCACCTTCACCTCACCGAATATCTACAAAAGACCTATACAGATCTACTAGGGTAGTTGGCATCCGGAAATGGTTTAAGAACATAGCCTTCAAAGCCAACCGTGAACGTATGGATGCTAAAGGTAGGTTAGCAAACCAATAATAAGCCTCATCCTGCAAGGAGTAAGGAAACAATTGGCAGGCCACATCTTCATGTTGTACCTGAAGCATAAACATGCTACTTTCAAAGATTTTAATATGCTCATCTGCAGTTCTGTCTAGATCATTTACTTGGAACTTGGAACATAACTTGTCAGGGTTTTTCAGCATATCATGATAGTCATTAAACTAAAATGGGGACTGGTTATTTGTTGTGAAGAAAGCCATGATCTGAGGATTGATTTGTGTTGTTGCATTCCTTGGGACTGATTGAGCTCTAGGTGCCCTTGGCATTCCTTGATCTCTCCTTATTCATTTGAATTCTATCAAGGACAACAGCTCTTCTCCAGCTGAGCTGGATCTAGCATATCTTTGTCTAGTCCCCCGACATGCTGATTTGATGGAGGAAATTTTTAGCTTGGTTTAGCCCTCCTTCTAGTGCCAATTCTATTAATGGGTGTTTTTGCACTCAACAACGTAGGTATGATTGCTGGTATCACACCTCTCTTGAAAAGTATCCTACCTTGGGCAAGACTACTCCAAGGTTTCTTCAGCTAGGTCTTAGCTTTCTTGGAATCACTTAGTTGGAATGTACTAGCTATGCCTACAAGTGGTCTTACATGTAGTTGATAGATTTGAACACTTTAGACAACAATTCATGCAAACCCTTTATGATTTCATCTAATAAGACAATGTAAGATGTTACTAAAATACCTAACCTAACAATTATTTTCAAAGAAAATGCAAAAGGAGATAAGGTTTTAGAGAAATCCTAAGTGACATTCACAATATATGGACTGTTGTAGGTAGACAAATGTTCTAGAATTTTAAGCAGTTTTCTGAGTTACCAAACTAAATGGATGTTACAGCACTGTAGAAAATGATGCTCTCTTCAATGGAGATTTAGAGATTTTTAGATTACATTCATTCATCAAATACCTAACAATGGCGCAATTTAACTCACGAAATGCAAATGAACTAAGCACAAAATGATCAGCCCGGGCTAACTTTGCACAGTCACTTACAATCAACAAGCAACTAAAAGTATGGACTAAGAACATTCATCAGATACCTTTAACAAACCATGAACATTGCAAAAGCACAATTAACTAACTAATGGAGATCAAGAAGCGAACCATGAAAACCAAATAAGCAATACAATACACAAATTCTCAAGAAAACTACATAAACTTGCTTTGTATTAGCTTCAAATGGCAGAGAATCAACAATTTAGCATCAAGAGTCTTACAAACAAGAGAGAGGGAAACCCTTCAAGGTGTCATTTATTTCATAAATAAGAGTAAATATATTTTCATCTGCCACTTTGTAGGATTCCTTGATGCTGTCAAAAACATCCTTTCTCAATTTTATTTGCAGATACCAGATTATGGCTTTGTGCAGTCTACCTCTTGTCAAAATATTTCCAGACACTAGTGTTTGAGAAGGTAAATCTCTGATTGCTTGTACTCAAGGGAATACCTAAGAATAGTATTCATCAAAAGGATCACATTCCTCATACAAGTCTTTCCAATGTTCCCGAAGTTTGCATAGATTCTTATGAAACTCAGTTGTGGCATCAATTGCCTCACATCCCTTTTTGCACACTTTGATCATCCATTTCCAAGTTCCTATGGATAGAGTCTAAACTTCATCGAGCTTGGACACTTCATCTCTTGACATCAAAGTAGACATTATCCTTAGCTCACCCACAGAGTCTACAGGTTTTATCAAAAAATGCAAACAGGCTTTGAATTCTTCATTCTGTTGTTTCAACTCCTTCTTTGTGAGTTCATCTTTGTCTAGTTGTTCCAGGATTGAAGAGATAGAATCCTTAAACTCATTAACCTTATGAGTCCTTGTGGCTAGTCCCAAATTCACTGTCGTTAGAGTATAATCCTCAGCTCTAACTTGTTCTTTGTTTGCATCAGCTGGTCGGATAGCTGCTTCTGTTATCCTGGATCCAGTTGCATCCTTATAAATTCTAGACTGCACCTTAGCTTTCTTCTGCTTCTTTAGTTTTTGTTCTTGTGAAATAATAGCACTTAGATCTAATTTCATAATCTCTACCTGAGGCTCTGGATATGTAATTCTATTTTGCATCCAATCAGGTACTAAAGAGGAGGGTCCTTTGAACACCTTAGGATTCTCATTGTCCGTGCTAGGTGGCCCTTTAAGTAATCTTTGTTCTTGTTCTAGTTCCTTATCCATATCCTCTTCCTCATTTACAAGATTTCTCCAGTTTATCAATACATCATTTTGAGCTACTCCCAGGATTTCTTTTGTTGGGTTCTTCTCTAGAGGACTATAATATATTTCAATTATTTTAGTGTTTTTTGTTTTAACCAAAGACTCATCAGGTATATCCTTCTCTGTCTCTTCAAATACATCATTTTCTGGCTCCTGCTCTTGAAGGCCCAATTCAACACATACTTTCTCTATGCCTGGCAATAGTGGCATAGCCAAGGGAGTTGAATCTTGGTTCATGGCAACTTGAGAGATAGGGCAATAGATGATAGAGGCATTACAATTGAAGGCAAGCTAATTTGTGTTAAATTGGCAAAGGTGGCAGACCTGAAAGCCAGTGGGATGGAAGAAGTTGGCAAGATAGAAGAAATGATAATGGGTGAAGTGATAGACAAGGTAGGCAAGGGGAGAGAAGGTTAAAGAATTATAGAAATAGGGGGCAAAGCAAGGAAAGTGGAGAATGAAACAAAAGATATGGAAGGCGAGGATGTGGTGGTGATGGAAGAACATGAAGAGGTAGCAATCAAGGAAATGGGGTTGCTAGGAGTGCTTGAGTCTACTGCCAATGTACAAGAGATGGTTGAAATGGCAATTGCAGGCGAGGAAGCAGTAGAGGTATCCTCATGAAGGATAGTTACAGGAGAAGTAGGAGTAATAGTGGAAATTGTAGGGGAAGATGCAGTAGTGGAAGCAATAGGGGAAAGCACAATAGCACTTACAATAGGAGGTAGAGAAGCTGGCAGGCTGGTGTCATCGGGCATTGCAGTAGTAGTAGCCTCCATGGTCATGCTAGCATTCTTTGCTTTAGATTTCTTTATTTTCAACCCTTCTCTTGGCCTACTAGGCATATCTCTCTTCTTTGATGCTCTTGTCCTGGTAGATGGAGGCATATCCTTTTTCTGTGTCTTTGGAGCAGCGTTCTTATTCTTCTGTGCTTTGGCTTTCTCTACCAAGGGTACATGATCTTCACTGTCTGATCTCATGGTAGGTCCTTGAGCTGGCTCTGCTTCATGAATTATCTTTATTGGTGTATCTTCTTCTCCTCCAGACTCCTCTAATTTAGGCTAGTATATGTGAGCTGTATTCCTTGCCCTTCCAAAATAGTGATCTGACTCCTTACCTAGGCTTTACTCAGTGTGATTGGTTCCTTCATCACAACATCTAAGGAACTCTCTTCTGCATTGGCCCAATTGGGAAAGGGGATAAGCTGGTGATATTGTGCCTCCCAGGGTCCTCTATGCATTATATTTTCATCATCCTCCAATTGATCTAGGACTACTATAATGTTGAAATTTCTAATGAATCCCAGGGATAATCTAGAATGGGCTCTTTTCATAACTTCATAGTCATCTAGGCAATTGGCCTAAAAATCTTCCAAGTACATCTTATGAAATAGGTTCTTATTTAAAAATCTTTCCATCACCCTACTTGAATCGCAATGATCTCTCTTTGTATGATAATGGAGGTTGAGGAGTTGGAGCTGTGTGTCTGAATGCTCGGCTTCTCCCAAGGGGGCACATGCATAGTTTCCTTTGCCTAACAAAATAGGGAATTGAACATTTTTTCTATACAGATGTTTTAGCTTTTCAACACAAGTTATCAACTGTCTAGACAATTCCAAAAGAACTACTTTATCTGTAGGATACCTGGGTAGTCTATAGGCTGCTCCAGTGAAGCCTTGAACTCTCAATAATGTGAACTTCTCAAACTGTATATACCACCTTCCATACTTGGTGACTTCATTCATGGCCTCGGTGGATATCCTAAGGGCTATGTTTCCTTGTAGCAATCTAGTTATATACATAGTAAAAGCATCATTTACCCTCTTAAAATGAATGAGAGATTCAGACAATATTAACTAGGTAAAACATTTATAGACTTTGATCTGATGTTTCTCATCATTCCCCACTTCTCCAACTTTGGATAGTCCAGGATACTCAGTCCTCCTCGCCAATGCATATACTACATATGAAGTCCATCTAAAAAACTATTTGTCTTTGAAGTCATTAAAATATTTATGTATGTTGTCACTTAGTATCTGTACCCAATGGAACTTGGTGGCCTTCAATATCTCCTCAATGATAAAGAACATCCACCCTTCAAAGGTTGATGTTGTGGGTAATTGAAATATTCTACTCAACAAGGTTACTAGATCCCCTATCTACTCATGGAAATTACTCCTATAGAGAACCTGAGAAATTTTGACAAGGGAAGACCTCTTACTCTTTGCCCATTGTTCATTCATGTGCTTCCTACGTCCATTTTCATCTTTCTTGTATGTGGCCTTTGAATTTGCCTTGTCTGGCATGGTCATCACTGGATACCATGAAATCCCAAGATCTCTGCTAAAGAAGGTGGACTTAAGTTTGCTAGGACATCCTCAGTAGAATTTTGTATGGTCCTAGTCATGATGTCACACCTCCCTACATAAGCAGCTATCAATTCTTCACATTGGGCTGATGCAGGAAAGGCAGAAGCCTCTACAATCCCACTATCTTTCACTTTCTTGGCTCTTGGGGTTGGATTTGGTCCAAACACTCTAAGTCTGAAATCATCTAAGTCAATATGACCTAGGTCTATATCTCCTATATCCTTTCATCCAGTGGAGATCTTTGTCTTGGGAGGGATGCCTTTGAACTCGTACCTCATGGTTTGGGCTCTTTTAGTCATTTAACCTGCATGACTGGACCTCATAAGTCCTAATGCCTCTGCAATGGTTTCGCCAACTCGTAAAAAAATTCTATGATCACCAAGTCAACTATTACATCACTAAGCCATGTTATGCTGAATGATTTTTTTATGCATCAACTAAGTTACCAATGCACACCTATAAGAACACATAAGTCTGAGATTTACCAACCATTATATTTATCACATTATCAAATGATGAAACAATCTTTCCTTCTTACTCTAATACATGTAATAAATGCTTAAATGCTACAAAATCATATCTAAAACATAAAAAAGATCATGATTTCATAAATATAGCCATTATTTCATCTTGACAGACCCTTCACCATTTGAAATTTTCCTTAGAACAATCATTTTACTAATTTTGCATTGATTTTAGGGTCAACTGACCTGCAGAAGGTAAAGCGGGGATTGGGAGGTCAACCAACCTGGTGTGGAAATCAGGGTTGTCCAACCTGTTGGTCTATCGACATTTAGGTCATCGAGCCATTCTAACTCTTTGCAGAGATTTGATGCTAGTCTAATTTGCAGAAGTTTTGAATGGGACCGACTTGGATCAGTCATTGAGGTCGGTCGGTTGAGTTTTCAGTGCAAGTTGGTGCAAGTAAGATTCAATGCTAGATGATTCCATTATGCTCTTTGCATGGATTTTGATGTTGCCTGACCTTGTAAGGATTTTGAGGATGACCAACCAAGTCGGTGAAGGTGGTATTTTGATGCAAGGTCAGAGGGAGTTAATTTCGAGCCTCACAGACTTGGCAAGAAATTGGATGTGTCTAACCTAAGTCTATGAAGACACCATTTAGCATCAAGTCGGGATACTTAGTTTTGAGCGCAAAGTAAGTTTTGGAATTTTGTGGGAATTGAAGTGTCATCCAACCAAGTCGGTTGGAACAATAAATTGTGCTAGGTTGGGGAACATAGTTTTCAGTGCAAAGTGCGCCCAATTCTTTGGCGGGAGATTTCACGGTCACCAACTAACTTAGTTTGATCGTAAAGTTTTAAAGGTCAGTCGGATGGATTTTAGCGCTAACTCATAGGATCAATTTTTCCCCTTAGTGAATTTCCTTCAATAAATTTCTCATCTGTTCACCAATTTGATGTGTTGAGGCAAGATATCAGTTTGAGATCTAATGAACTTTATTTTGTAGCTCGTACACAAGGGTTTGAAAAACACTTTTAATAGTTATCCTCCCACTCAGTTTTCAAACTAGGGTTTCAAAAATAGTCATCTATATCAAGAAGAAAAACCCTAATTTATGTCCCTTAACTTATTCATGGAAAAAATGTACTTGCAAGGAGATTCGAAGAAACTTAAACTGTAGAATTTATGTTCAAATGAAACCCTATCTGGCAAATGCCAACCCTAAGCAAACAGAAGGCTTCTACCTGGTTTGTAGAGATGAAAATGTGATGAGATGATCAGGTAGCTACAATTCGGTTGCAAGTTGATGGCAATTTGCGGCAAGTCGAATCCAAATCCTTCTCTCAGAGCTTTTTCAATCGAACAACAAGATGCAAAATGAGCTCCAAAACAGGTCGAGACACCCTTTATTCCCCTTATTGACTACCATAAATGTGGATGGTATGGGTTGTTAGTCATGACGTTCAACAGAGAGTTTTAGGATTTGCACAAAAATTCAATGCTACTGACTTAGTGGGGATTTGACATGTTACTGACTTAGTCGATGGTCAAGACTTTTAGCATAGGGTTAGTCAAACGTATTTTTAGTGCTTTGCGGGATTTTAGAGATCCTCAGACCTACGGGGATTTTGTGGGTCTCAGACTTAGTCAGTAGATAGGCATTACAATGCAAAGTCAGATACAATTGGTTTTAGCACTGGGTCGGTGAGAGATGAAAGTATTGCAAAGGTTAGATGGAGGGCTTTTTAGCGCAAAGGTCAGATGGAGGGCTTTTTAGTGCAAAGGTCGGATGGAGGCATTTTTAGCACAAAAAACATTCAGACCTAGTTTTATTGAATGCAACTACTTGGACTTAGCAGATTTTTGAATGGCATATTGACATCAACTTTCTAATCATGGCGAGAAATGCATTTTGACCATTTTGACAACTTAGGAGATGAAAAACCTAATTGATACTCTAAACCAAAGTCTGCAAGAGGGGGTCCCTATTTTGCAAAAATGAGGCATGTGTGCAAGGCACAACAGGCATTAGTAAAGATGCTTCATTTAATTTGATGATACTTTGATGATACTGACTAATACATGACTGTTATAGTGAAATACTTTTATTACTTAGTATGTGTGTGATAAAACATCAGGACAATGTCTCTTCCTAGTGGGGAAGGATGTCACATCTCATTTTTGGACTTTATTATAAATTAGATCTTTGAACATTTTACTAATGACTAATTTACTATGAGTGATTCCACGTGTAAAAGTAACTATCATGAAATTTATAAATGCATAATTTTTGAAAGTCGATTTAATAATAACACATTATTTGTATGATTTAGGATGTACATTTTGTTTTTCTTTGGCTATGATTTTAGGGAAATAACCTATTAATGAAAATCTAAGTATGACTGAGTGCAAGGAAATATCGAAGACGAGAACATGGTTGAGGTAGAGTTGTTCTAGCCACTTGGAAAGAACTATTTGGGATGGATAACCCTAATGCATTCACACACCCATAGAGTCTCATATTACATTTTGAAAGGCTTTAATATGCATTATTGTATGGATAATAAATGTGATTGATGTTTTGCGAGTAGATAAATATTTGTTTGAGTTGCTTCAATAAGTCTTTTTGAATGCATGATTTATTTATAAATATTAATGTTCCATTGGTTTACATTTAATTAGTGTATATTATATTATTCAAATTATAAAAATAAAAATAATAATAATAAGTGTTTTCTATATTTAAATAAATTGGATAGATAGATAGCTTTTGTTCTATGTGCAAATACTTGTTTTATTTAAACTGGTTATGCTTTATTAAAAATAAATAAATTATATTAATAAAAATATATTATATTTAGAAATCTAAAGAAAGGATTTAAAATAAAAGCTTTTTGTCATGTAAACTGGGGAGCGATAGTAAGGAGGAAGATTAATTATTTTCTAGAAAAATATCTATTGTTTTGTATACGAAGAGCCATGCAAATGGAGAGAAAAACTTGAGTTATCAAAAAAGAGTTAGAAACCTAAAATCCAACGCCAAGTTAAGCAGGCAGTTTTGCATAAAAATAGAGGACAAAAATTTAGAGGGAATCACATTTTCTGGTGAGCAACAAAAAGGAGAGAATAGAGGAGTGAAAGGAGAGAAGAAGAAGCACGGCAGCAAGAGTGAAATTCATCTTTAACAGTAGAGTAAACAGGTATTCCTCTTGAGTTTTTCTTGCATAGAGTTTGTTGTAATTCTGTTAAGTTTATAGTCTATGTTAAATGCCTTGGTTGACCTATTTTCTTCCTTAGTATTCTTCTCGGAATCGACTTTATTTTTTTGGGTCCATGTAAGCCAGTATCCTTTGTAGGCGTCATCCTGTGTTTCCTTTGGCCATTGTTTGTGGTTAAGTTTTGCTTGTTTTTCTTTTCATCTATATGCTTGGATCGACCTCTTCTTGATTGGCGTCAACTTAAATTTCTCTTTGGTTGTTGTTAGTTATTAGTTCATACGTGCATTTAGTTTGTTGTGTTTAACCTTTGACTATGTCATCTCTTTTACTTGGTGTCGACCTTAATGCATGATGGCCAGTGACTACTAAAATCAACCCTATTTATTTTGGTTGTGGTCTTGAGCACCTGTGTTGAACTAATTAGCCCCAATACAACTAATATCTTATCTCTATTTACTGCTGTTCTATTTTCATTTTATTCTATCATAGATTTATCCTACCATAGCAGACTTATCATCTTGACTTAGAGATTTGACCATTGCTCCTGTAGTGTGTAAAAATGTTCCCATTAGCTGGGTAATCTTTAATCCTTTAACTGTTGTTAAAGTTTAAATTCTATAGCATCTTTTTATTTATCATATCGCAGTCTTTTATTGTTGTAACAGACTTCTTAGAAGTTCCTGTAGCCTGATTAATAATTCCTGTCACCATATTACTAGTTCATGTAGCTTTCTTTTATCATTTTCACCATATTACTAGTTCTTGTAGCAGACATACATTATTTTCTATAGCTTGTTATAAGTTCCTGTAGATTGACTGTTATGCTCCTATAGCTTGATTTAAAAAATCTCTGAAACATATATTATTACTCAGAACTTAGACAGTATTTTTTTTCTTATTACTTATGCTCAATTGATGCTGAAATTATTATATATTCTTATTAAGTATTTGTTTCAATCCTTGATTATTGTGAATGATTAAAAATATAACCAGCTTTAGGTAGAAAAGTTATAAACTCTAGTTTCTTATTGGATATTGAAAAGAAAGAACTATGGGTTAGGGAATATAACTAGTTATCGATTCTATAATTATGTTTAAATGAATAAATTTTGTTCCTTGTTGAATTATTGATTGAAAGTGCACTCTCATTGGTTGAGAAAAGTAAATGAATTAATAAACTATATTTAGATAAAAGTATGTGTTGCCGATAAGGGCGTGGTTCGGTGGTTAAGTAGCTCAGTTGTAGTGGCAGCCACCAGAGTTCAAACCCCCACTGGGCCAACGAGCTTGCAGGCTTTTATGCTTTCGATGGGCCAACAATCTCGCGGGTTTGAAGTGTTCTTGCTATGGGATAAGGTCCCCCGTGTTGTGGCCTCACTAGTTCATTGCTCTGGGCAAAAGCATTCACGTGGAGCGGGAGGGTGTGTCGCACTAGTGTCACTGGTCACGTTAAAAAGTTTACCATGCGCATTTAAAAAAAAAGATAAAAGTATGTGTTAATGACTTGGACATGAAATCATAGATCGAACCTTTGAAATAAATGTGCATATATATTATTTATCTATGTAAACACCATCTTAAATATAACTGGCATCTTTTCTAAATAATTTGATTTTTTTCTTTCTGTTGTATGAATTATGAAATAGATAGCAAGACTAAGGAAAGATAATAATAATATTTGAAATAATTATGCGTGAAAACATATTATTGAAGTGGAGTTGGCATACATCATTATTGATTTTATTGCTTGAATCACGAAATAGTATTGGATATGAAGTAAAATCATTAGTTTTTTACAATCTATTAAAACCATGGAAATATGAATTGAGAATATAATCAGATTACAAAATCTATATTTGTTTAAAATGATTTATGATGCTCTTCTTTACTACTTGTTTGAAAAGTGTGTTTTCTTGATTGATGCTTTGGAAAGGGATTAGAGGTGGTTATAGGTGATTTTGGGTTATTTATTTATTTGTTTATTTATTTATTTTGAAGAAAGTTCATTTTTTTAGCTATGTGTGTTTAGGGTGGCTTTTGGGCTAGGATGTCAAATGTGGATTATAATAGATGGCTTTTCCTCTTTTTGAGAATTGAACCTATAACTATTTTTTCTAAGGCTTAGATCTAAGTGAGCAGTCATTGAAAAAGATGAATATTTGTCTAGAAAAACTTTATTGATATATATATCTGCCACATCCTGTTGTGAGACAATCTACATTTCATTATTTAGAATTACACATTAGACATTAGGTTGCATCGGGTGTTCCCTCTTGCTAGTTGTTTCTAAGTAGCTAGACATTTCATGCAGGGTTGGGTTTCCTTTGTGTCATAAAGGGATCCAGGGAAGCATAATTACATCATGGTAAGGTGGAAAAGTGTCTGAGCCATGTTCTTGTCTCTCGGCTCACAGGAGAACCATGTGGGTTCATGGTGAATGGAGATTGTGTTTGATTTTTTATACTTGTTGTACATATTATTTGTCACTTATGATTGGATGAATTATGACATGAAAGCCAATGGACTTTGTTCATTATTTTATAGTGCTATCACCTAGATTAAGCACGTGATTTTTGTAAGATTTAATGACTTTTAATGATTCATATTTATGAGAATTGTCTTTTACTTGAGATGTTATATTTAAGTGGATTTTTTAGTTTTGTGATGGTTTGAGTACGTTACAACTAGGGTCTCAAAACTTTTTTGATAACAAGACAATGCAATCAAAATATGCTAATATAGCATAGTGCTATAATTGGGTAAGAGTGATTTTGACAACTCAATTGGATAAGGATCCCTTTGTAAGATTTGATTATAGACATGTAATGCACTCTAGAAAATAATCGATGCAAATTACCTAAGGGGTGATTTCCTTTTATACTTTATTTTGACACATAATTTTAAAGTTTTAGCATGATGTTCAACAAATAAAAACTAATTGGAAAGGGGTTAGATTGGTCCAAGATGAAAATTGGAACTCAAACATGTGGGCCAATTCCATAGGTGTAAGAATGAACTTGGTCAAATATGTGGGCATGCATTTTAAGATGGGAGGGGAACATATAATATAAGGGATGATAAATGTATACGGATTGATTTAATTATTTTTTTATTGTCAACTACAAAAATGGAAATGTTACATCAATCAAATTGTGTGCTAAGACCAAATACTTAGAACACCCATGCAAAGTGGAGTAGAACAAAGGGTAAAAGTGTAGGGTATGGAGTTTTCACCATTACATTTCCCTCAACTTTGGTGTGCATGCAAATATATTGAGTCAAGAAGATGTTGAAAAGGGAAAAATATGTAAGCACAACTAGAAGCAAAATAGCTAGAACAATGATCCATAGTCTACTTATGAATTATACATAAACTTTGAAAATTATTAGTAACAATATCCCCCCTTAATTTTGTGTGTACCCCTTAAGGTGTATAAACAAATCAAGAAATGAGAGAAGTATTTGATAAAAAACTAAGCATGATAACATGGTAATTTCTATAAAACTAAATCATAAGAATAATAAAATTAGCATAGAGTAAGTGCATGAGAAATTTGATAATGAAAAATATGAGATAAAATTAATAAAAAATCAAAGATACATACTTGATATACTTACCTTTGTGTGTGTGAAAAATGAAGGTGAAACAAAGGATTTGGGAACTTCCTAAGTGGGAATAAGACTTAGGAGATGAAATCATTCTAATTTAAAACATAGATTAGCAAGTGTCATTTGATGTAGGAATATACAAAACTAAGAGCTAATATGGTCAATGAATAATCAATACAAGAGCTTGGATAGATAAATGGAAACATCAAAATGAAAACTATGTTATTTAAGAACTATTTAGAAATAAAAGAATAAAATTGAGAGTGTGCACCTAGTAAAGCATAGTTCTAGGATTAGAAATGACATTAGGAGGTTTAGAGGTGGCACTGTATTGAATCTAGAGTTGATTTGAGAATATTTCTATGACATGCATGTTATTGCTCACCACCTAGGGCAATATAAGTATTTTAGGCACTGTTGTTTCCCACCTAGGGTGCTAGAGGCCCCCTAGGGCATAATAGTCCTTATAATTCCTATATCTAAAACTTCTTGTAATGCTCTATGATACCCTATGTATGATTTTCATTCTTGGAGAATGGTTCAACCACCTTTGTAACTCCTAGAATATAAGTCAAAGAAAAGGGAGAAGAAAATTTTTCATCAAATTCTTGTGAGACTACATCAATAAATTTCCTATTTAATATATTTCAAGCTCCACAAGAACATTTAGAAAATTATGTGTCTATAGTTCTAGGTACTGGGTGTTGGTGTTGTGTGCAATAATAACAATGGTGTTATACAAAATAATAAAAATAAAATCTTAGGTGGATGTAACTACTCTAGATAGTGTGTAATGCGATGGAGATTAAGTAGGAGGTGATAGCATGGTGATTATAAGAGGGTTTGCAAGGGCTTAGGATATTTTAGACTTAAGGATGATGCCAATTGATGTTTGTATGTAAATTTTGGAGAATTATATGAAGAGAGATGGAGTTCCAATGGTCTCAAGATATTTGAAATGTATGAGGAGGATAAAAAGGAGTGTGTAGATAGGGGAGGAATGAAGGATAAGTTCCAAATTTAAGGTATGAGTCTACAGGAATGATTCAAGATAATGGGAGAATGAAACTAGGGTTCAATAGATTCCAACAATGGGAGACGCGAGAAACAAGCTAGAAGATCATCAAAAGGTAAAGAACATAATGGTTTTGTTTAGTATGAAAAAGGAGAATGATGACAACTAGGATGCACACTAGTTCAAACCCTTTTCCATATAACATTCAAGGAATCACTACTAAATGGAGGATGACTTAGCTACAGATCTTGTACTTAGGTATGTTATACATGAATTAGATTTAATTCAGCCTTTCTATCAAACCCTAGGTCAACAATGCATGAAACCTTAGTTCTACAAAGATCAACTTATAAAAGAATAAGTACAACAACAATCTAGAAACCAATTGCATAGGCATGATCAAGAAGATGATAGAATTTGTCTCCCAAAAGTAGTGGTGTCGGAGGAACAATTCGAAACCACCTAGGTCATGACTAGAGGAATCTGCTAAAACTGTAAACTAGTAAGATGTTGTAAATGCTACCCAAATGCTAGATCTAAACATAGAAAGGGTAAGGAGACATGGGTAGTACCTCCCAGGTCCTTGATGAGTGAATTCTTTGAAACTATTTCTAGATCTCGAAACCCTGTTCTTCACACAGTCTTCCTGTAGCTCTATATTTTCTAGATCTCACTCCTGTAACCCGTACATAAGAAGATAAGAAGGGGTTTGGGGGTTATGGTGTGTAGGGACTTGCCTCAGTCAAAACCTAGGATAGCATTCAATCTTCCCAACACCATTGATTGGTAAAGAGCAAGTGCCCTTGTGGGAGCAAAGGCTAAAACCAATGATAATGAGATGATTCAAATGATGATAAACAAATGATGATATCACCTATGTGATGAACTCTTCAAATGATGAAGATCCTTCAACTCCTAAGGAAGAATAGATGTTAACTCCATATCTACAATAACAACACAATGACAATACACAAATCTGCTCTAGAATCACAATTAATGCTCTTGCTTTCTTTCTATCTAAAATCTCAAGTTAGATATATATTTCTTAGTTGATAATGAATTCATAAACACAATTATATCTTCTTTCGTACTCATAATCATGAAATTAATCCAAAAGATCTGACAAGGAGAAACCTTTTGAAAGGTCCTCGGTCGACATGCATTCAAATTAGGCCAGACCTAAAAGGGGGGACATGAGCAGTACTGCCTAGGTCCATCAAGCCTTTTTGTGTCTAAGGTAAGGTAAATAAAGGGGCCCATATTTCAATTTTTCTTTGGTGTCAGGTAATTTTGTGTTAGGATAAACATTTTGAATGTATAATGTAATCATAGGGACCTAGGAGCTAAATAAGGAGGTAAAAAGGCATGTGGATACTTTTTACTCCATAACAAGTTTTATGATATAAAAGCAATGATTATGTCACCAAGATCATGTAATTCATACTCACAATGTTTAGCTCCACTTGCTTCTAATGGTTGTTCCTGTAATTCCTTATGTAGAGAAGGCATGGAGAAACTATTTTTTCTAATCTTTCTTTATGTTTCTAACTAGGTGTTAAGAGGAAATATTATAATTTTATATGAACCCATACTATGTTTTTGGATAAGTTACCATTGGAAACTTGACGAGAATTAGGGCACAAGAGGAGAGAAACTATCATTCTTAAGAATTTAAATAGGGGCACTAGTAATTTTTGGAAATTTGAATAGGATCCCTAGTGATCCCAAGTCCATATCACCTAGGGCTCTATGGATCAAGTTCCTAGTGCTATTAGGCACTATGGTCCCTTACGTCTTAACTATTCTACTTTTTTGGGGAAGTATAAGAGGTTTAGCTAAGATTAGGAAAGCTCACAATATGTTTTTTTGATCATTGGATAGGCTAAAACTATGCAAAATAGACCATAAAACATGCCAAGATAATGGATGCTTAATTGGATTCCAAACATAAGATAATTAACTACAAAGGGGGCAATTTTTTATCTTACATTTTGCCCCCACTTTAGTGGGCTAATGAAACTATAGTAATATTACTAGTTTTCTAAAGTAATGCATAGTAATTATTGAATTTAAAGTGACATTGCATATAGTCTTGAAATATATATAAAGTTCAAATGTGTCTTCATTATTTTCTAGGTTTCCTTCATGTGTGGGTGCATGCTCCTACAATGAATCAAATAGAAAAGCTACTATATGATGCAAGAAAACATATACTAAATAGAAACACAAATTTAAAAGAAATATTTATCATTAACAACACATACATTGAAACCCAACATAAACATACCATGATATACTATAAAATAACAAACTCTAACCATGCACATAATTCTATTCTTCCATAACAAGTCCATGTCAAAATAAAACTACATAGTAAAAGATAAAATGGGTCAAACCACCCTGAAAAGTTATAAATGGTGATAGGGGATGAACTAAGATAAAAATGGATGCAAAGTATAAGCTAAGATAAAAATAAGTTTGTCTAGGTCTTGTATGCACAAAAATCACATCAAACATACATGGCAATCCTATGATGAGATGGTGGTCACGACTCATGACCCTCGAAGGTGTGATTTTACCTCTTCCTAGCTGTTAGAAATCTAAAACAAATGTATAACCCAAGAAATTTTTAAGAGATATTTTAAGCTACAAAAGATGTAAATTCATAAACAAAAATAGACCAATGATTTTGAGAGATATACGAATGTCAAGATGCCAGAATTGCATTATGAGCTCACAAAGAAGAAGATGCTGAAAAATATTGGCAAAAGATTACCATATAAGATGCCAAAATAAAAGCTAGGTAGTGAGTTTATATAGACCGGGGATAGGGGTGGAGGTGGAAAAACTAACCAATGTAAAGAGACCACCAAAAAATATAAATATAGTAAATGTAACTCCCTCGTAGGATGGTGGCATCTCAAACTACCCACTCACTTAATTAAACTCTCTATTAACCTAAGAAAGATTAATAAAAGTGTAGGAAAACCTTAGTAAAAAGGAAATAAAAACCTACACTAACACTGTAATGAGCCAAACTCAAATTTAATATAAAATATCAGATCTGAAAAATATAGTTTCAACAAATCCACCCAAAACTACACTGAAACTGATGTAACTAGCTAGCTAGTCTAGCAAAGAATTAACACCCAATATGTTGAAACTTCACCAAGATGATTTTTATTAATTTTAAAATGGAAATTACATGTTATCAGGTCTTTAATACTGATCTATAGAAGCAGCAACATTACAACTTCAAATAGCCAAAATCTGGGCAAAACCCACAAAAATTGCCAACACCAGCAAACACCCAGATGTACTCCAAACACCATAAAATGATATTGTTTGATTATCAGAAAGAAAATACATGAAATATAGTCTGATATGATTAAAATATCTGCAGCAAAGACCTACAACACTCAGCCACAAACCACACAACCAAATCTTCACTACAAGCTGAAATACACACTGTGTATTCAAACCCACAAGCCAAAAAACTACACAACACAACCTAGAACTCCTAGAACTGATCTCTATCACTATGAAATGAAATCTATAGCTACTACACAAAAAGCAAAAGGAAATAACAACAACAACTCTTTCCAGTACTTTTGGAACCACCACGACAACACAAGAAGACCTACACACATAAATAATGGAAACTATCAGAAACTACTGAATCCTTGAAGCTTTGTGCAACCTCTGGATGAAGCTACTCCTTGTGATCAAAGGGTTTGCATCCTATGGCCACCTAAAACTCATGGGTTTTCATCCACAAGCCTCTTTACTCCAATGGGTTTCCGTCCATTGAAGCCATGATCTGCAAATCTGCAAGTTTGAGAGAAAATAAAAAATCAACAATAGCCCCAAATGACCCAAATTACATATTTTGTATCAATATTTCATGGGAGAGAGGGAAACCCAATATTCCCACATTTTCATTTGATTTCGTTCTATTTTGGGGTATGACAGTTGTCATAATATGTCATACATTGTCATAAATTCCCCCGCCACTTGTGATTTACCAAGATTTTTGAAATCTTCATTCAAATGGACACCTCACAAAATCTAATGCCCCTTTTTGAGTCTCACAACAATTAATTTAATATTTAATTGTCCTCTTAGAATAGATATTACTTGGACAATATTAAATATTAAATATTTATTCTTCCTATGCTTGCCCAATTAACCCACAGAAGAATAAAATGGGCTAATATTGACCATTAATTAATTATTTTAGAAAGGGGACATGACAAGTCCTCCCACCTGGAAATTGCTTGTCCTCAAGCAATGCAAGTCTAGATGGTTAAGAATTTTGGGTCCTTCCCATGTTGCATCTTCCACTAGCAAATTCTTCCATTTGATCAAATATTCTGAAATGCTCCTGTTCCTCAATCTTTTTTCCCTTGTTTCCAAAACCTTTTTAGGAATTAGAATCAACTTTCCTTCAGCATCCAAAGGTGGTAAATCAGATGAAGGCAGAATCTACTATATAAGAACCTTCTTCAAACAAGAAACATGAAATACATTATGTATCCTACTGTTTGGAGGAAGCTCCAACTCATAAGCTACCTCACCAATTTTCCTGATGATCCTGTAAGGCCCAAAGAACTTAGGCTTAATCTTTTTAGCCCCACTCTTCTTCAAGGAACTCTATTTATATGGCTACAATCTAAGATAAAACCAAGTCTCCCACCTCAAAATATCTTTTTGTTCTCTTTCTATCTACATATATCTTTTGTTGTTCTATGCTTGCCTCAAATTATCTTTTAGGGACCTTACGATCTCTTGACTATGATTGATAAGATCACTAGCTGTAGGTACTCTACTCTCTGAAAATATCAAATCAGCAAAAGAAAATACATCATAACCATAAAGATCTTGAAATGGAGGCATACCAATTGACATGTGATGTGATGTATTGTAACAATACTCTCCTAAGTGCAACCATTTGACCCAAGTAGTTTTCTGATCTGAAACATAATTCCTCAAATACCCCTCTATCCACTTGTTAACAATTTCTATTTGTCCATCTGTTTGTGGATGATAACTTGTGCTTGGTGTGAGCTCTGTTCCTATCTAGTGAAAGAGTTCCTTCCAAAAAGAACTAAGGAACCCACTATCTCTATCACTAACACTGTTCTTTGGCAAACCATGCAGCTTAAATATCTCTTTGAAAAACAATTTTGCTACTTGAGAAGCCTTAAATTCTGAAGTGATGGGAAAGAAATGAGCATACTTTGTTAATCTCTCCACCACCACATATATACAATCCTTACCTTGTACCTTGGGAAGTCTTGTGATAAAGTCCATGGAAATGCTCTCCCATTTTTGTTCAGGAATTGGAAGTAGTTGTAGAAGACCTGCGGGAAAAATCTGCTCACCTTTGTTCCTTTGGCAAGTCATACACTCTTTGATATGCTTGTGTACATCCTCTTTCAGCCCTTTCCAAGAAAATCTTTCACGGATCTGCCTGTATGTTTTGAAGTAACCTTGATGACCAGCCAAGGGAGTGTCATGGAAAGCCCTTAAAATCTTTTCCTTGATTTTTGACTCAGGAACAAGGAAAATTTGGTTCTTGTAATAAATCAGCCCATCATTCACTATGTACCTATCATCTTCTACTAATTCATCTAGCACATTAGATGCAAAAGTATTTTTGATGTATTCAGCAATGATAGAATCTTTCCACTCTCCAGAAATAGAAGATAATGAACACAAAGTTGGTTTCCTATAAAGTGCATCCGCTACCACATTTCTTTTACCCTTCATATATTCTATTTCAAAACCATATGCTTGTAGCTTGCTTACCCACCTTTGTTGGTGATCATTCTAATCTTTTTGATCAAGGAAATACTTCAAACTATTATGATCAGTTTTCACAACAAACTTCCCACACACAAGATATTGTCTGAACTTCTCTAGTGCATGCATAATTGCCAACATCTCCTTTTCATAAATGTGATATGTTTTCTCCAAATTGTTTAGCTTCCTACTATCAAAATCAATTGGATGTCCCTTTTGAGTTAGGACAGCACCAACACCTTCACTAGAGGCATCACATTCTACTACAAAGGGCAATGAAAAATCAGGAATAGCAAGCACAGGGCATGAACTCATTACCTCCTTAAACTTGTCAAAAGTTTTCTGAGCTTCTTCAGACCATGCAAAGGCTCCCTTCTTAGTCAAATCTATTAATGGAATAGCAATATGAGAAAAACCTTTTACAAACCTCCTATAATAGCAACATAGCCCAAAGAATCCTTTCAATTGTGTAAGATTTGTAGGTGGAGGCCAATCAAGTATTGCTTGAATCTTCTATTGATCTACTTGAACGCCCTTAGAACTTATGACATATCCCAAGTAAAGAATTTTAGTTAATATAAACTCACATTTGGACAACTTAGCATAGAAAGATTCTTTCTCCAAAATTCCCAAAACTATATCTAAATGTTCCAAGTGTTCCTTCCAAGTTTTACTGTAGATCAATATATCATCAAAGAAAACCAAGAAAAACTTCCTGAGTTGCTTGCTAAATACCTTGTTCATGCATGATTGGAAAGTTTTTGGTGCATTAGTGAGGCCAAAGGGCATGACCAAGAATGCAAAAATGCCCATAGTGACATCGAAAAGTTGTCTTTTCCACATCTTTGTCTCTCATCCGAATCTGGTGGTATCCCGATCTCAAATCAATCTTAGAAAAGTAAATAGCTGCATGCAATTCATCAATAAGTTCATCTATCCTTGGTATGGGATATCTATTCTTAATGGTTTTCTTATTCAAAGCTCTATAATAGATGCACATCCTTAGAGTGGCATCCTTCTTCTTCACAAGAACTACAGATGATGCAAAAGGACTAGAACTTGGTCTAATGAATCCCATATCTAAGAGCTCTCTGATAGTTTTCTCTATCTCTTCCTTGTAACCCCTTGGATGTCTGTATGGAGTAGTTATAATAGGTTTGGCATCTTTTTCCAACTCTATAACATGCTGAAACCCTCTATCTGGAGGTAATCCTGGGGGTATATCATTGAAAACAGCGCTATGCTTATCTAAAATTTCTTGAATTTCAAAATGAAATTTACCTTTTCCATTTGGAGAGCTTGAAGGTCATATTAAGCAAGTGGCTGCCCAAGCAACTTGACCTCTTCTAAAAGTCCTCTCCATATTCTTTGATGTCACCACTCATGGAGCTCCATTTGAAATCCCTCTGAGTGTAATCTCCTTGCCTTCTGACTAAAACTTGAACTCCATAGTTTGATAGTTCTAATAGTGTCCTCCAATAGAATGCAACCATTGAACACCCAAGACAACATCAGTTTCACCAATACCAACAACATAAAAATCATCACAAACCTTGTAGTCTCCCATACTGATGCTTAATTGTTTGACCACTCTGGTGCATGACATAGTGAATCCGTCTGCAACAATCACATTGAAACCTTCAAATTCTTCAGTCTTCAATCCTCTCTTCATTACTAACCCTTCATCAATAAAATTATGGGTTGCCCCACTATCAATCAAAATAGTCATTTGCTACCCTACTAACACTCCACGAACCCTGAAAGGATGATATCTCGATGCCCCTAAAAGTGTAGCTAATGAACCTTCTTTTTTAGTCTCCTCTTCGATCTCAGGTTCAGAATCCTCTACATCATGAAACTCCTCATTACCATCTAAGTCTGAATCCTTATCTGAGACAACCTCTATTTAATGGACTTGTCCTTTTCCCAAACACCTATGTCCAGGGACCCAAGGCTCTCTACAAGAAAAACAAAGTTTCTTCCTCCTAAGCTCATTTCTTGTTTCTTCATCCATCTTCTTTGCAATATTAGGAGTTGTATTTTTTTATACAGGTGTAGGTGCATGGAATGGTTTCTTTTGGAATCCTCCCTTATGATGCCATGTGTTGGGTTTGGAGGAATGTGGGAAAGCATTCTTTGGAATTGATGGCTCAAGGGTTAGAGCCCTCTTGATAGCTTCTTGCAAAGTGAGAGGTGTGAAAGATCTGACAAACCCCTTAAGAGGTTCAATGAGCCCTATGATGAATATATGTACTCTTCTTTCCTCTGATATTTTAGGTACCATCACTGTAATCTTTTGAAAGTCTGCTATATACTCACTTACTAAGTTCTTTTGCTTAATTTTGGACAACTGGCTGAAATATTCTTCCTCTTCTTTTAGTTCATACCTGTTAAGAATCCTTTGTTTGAAATCATCAAAGGTCTGTACCTGATCATGTCCTAAAGTAGTGCGACCATGGTACCACCATTCATAGGCTTCTCCTTCCAAATGCAAAGTGGCAAACTAAACTACATCCTTCTTTGTCATGGGATTGAGCATAAAGTATGTCTCTATCTTTTGCAGCCAAGCTCTAGCTGAAATATTTTCACTTCCATCAAAGAAAGTTGCGGTTAACTTACCCAAATTGTGTTTTAGTTCTTTATTTTTGCCTTTCCCCTTCTTTTCAAATTCATCTCTTCTCAGGAACTCTACATATTCTCCCCAAGACATATCATTCTTGATCTCATCTGCCAATGCATTGTATTCTCCACGCCATTTGTTAAGGGTCTCCGCATTGAACAAACTAGTAGTTGTAGACTCAACTTGTTTAGGTTCCTCTTCAGGTAGGAATAAGGGTTTTTTCACAGCCCCTAAATTTTGTGTCTCAATTTCCTTCCCTTTTCTATTGTTACTGTTGTTTGCACTCGAAGTACTACCACCATTATTTTCGTTGTTGTTGTTGTTTTGGATCCATTACATCATTTGCCCAAACATTTCAGCAAGTCTAGTTTGTGCCTCAACCATTTGAGTAAATTTCCTTGAAGCATCATCTTCTTCCGCATCTCTTCTACCTACCATTGTTTCATCCAATTGCAATTTCCTTTGGTCTCTCCTCAAATATCTAATTTCTCTATCACTCGGTATCATCAATCATCTGAATAACCTACAGGATGGAAAGACCATGATCTGATACCACTATAATGAGCCAAACTAAAATTTAAAATAAAATATCAGATCTAAAAATATAGTTTCAACAAATCCACCCAAAACTACACTGAAAGTGATGTAACTAGCTAGCTAGTCTTGCAAGGAATTAACACCCAATATGCCGAAACTTCACCAAGATGATTTTTATTACTTTTCAAATGGAAATGACATGTTATTAGGTCTGTAATACTGATCTATAGCAGCATCAACATTACAACTTAAAATAGCCAAAATCTGGGCAAAACCCACAAAAATTGCTGACATTAGCAAACATCCAGATGTACTCCAAACACCATAAAATGACATTGTTTGATTATCAGAAAGAAAATACATGAAATATAGTATTATATGATTAAAATATCTACAGTAAACACCTACAGCACTCAGCCACAAACCACACAACCAAATCTTCACTACAAGCTGAAATACACACTGTGTATTCAAACCCACAAGCCAAAAAACTACACAACACAACCTAGATCTCCCAGAGATGATCTCTAGCACTATGAAATGAAATATACAACTACTACACACAAAAAAGGAAATAACAATAGAAACTCTTTCCAGCACTTCTGGAACCACCATGATAACACAAGAAGACTTGCACACACAAATAATGGAAACTACTAGAAACTGCCAGAAACTACTGAATCCTTGAAGCTCTGTGCAACCTATGGATGAAACTACTCCTTGTGATCAAAGGGTTTGCATCCTCTAGCCACCTAAAACTCATGGGTTTTTTTCCACAAGCCTCTTTACTCCAATGGGTTTCCGTCCATTAAAGCCACAATCTGTAAATCTGCAAGTTTGAGAGAAAATAACAAATCAACAATAGCCCCAAATGACCCAAATTACATATTTTGTATCAATATTTTGTGGGAAAGAGGGAAACCCAAGATTCCCACATTTTCGTTTTATTTCTTTCTATTTTGGGGTATGACAGTTGTCATAAGTTGTCATACATTGTCATAAACTGCCCCGCCACTTGTGATTTACCAAGATTTTTAAAATCTTCATGCAAATGGACACCTCACAAAATACAATACCCATTTTTGAGTCTCACAACAATTAATTCAATATTTAATTGTCCTCTTAGAATAGATATTACTTGGACAATATTAAATATTAAATATTTATTCTTCTTATGCTTTCCCAATTAACCCATGGAAGAATAAAATGGGCTAATATTTACCATTAATTAATTATTTTAGAAAGGGGACATGACAAACACCCCCCTTAAGCATAGGTTACGTGGGTGAAAACATGGATCCTAACAAATGAATCCTGATGAGGTACCCATATACAAAGAATTCCCCCAAAACAGAAGAAACCCCCTAACAAAGAGAGAAAATTTCCCAAGGATAGAGAGAGAGAGAGAGAGCAAGAACCCCCCCTCAAAGTGGACACCTATCACATCCCCAAAAAAGATCACAAATGAAGGAACTTTCTCTCAGTGAAGGGCTTAGTGAAGATGTTTTGAATTTTCTCTAACATCAAACAATACCTAAGATCAATGATCTACTCATGAATCGAATCCTAAATGTAGTGCATGTGGATCTCAATGTGTTTGGTCCATTGATGATGGACTAGATTGCGAGAAATTTGTATCGCACTTTGGTTGTCAAAAAAGATGACTATAGGCTTCTAGAAGGGAATTCCAAACTTAGTGAGAATGTTCTAAAGCCAAATGGCCTTAGTAGCAACATTAACTACTCCTTGATATTTAGCCTCTATAGATCAAAGAGCAATTGTAGAGTGCTTCTTGCTCAACCAAGAAACTGGACCAAAACCAAGTGAGAAGCAATACCCTAAAGTAGACTTGTGATCCTAAGAATCACTTGCCCAATCTAAATCTATGTGTCCCACCAAGTCAATATCCATGCCCACTACATAATAAATACCATAACTATGAGTTCCTTGTACATAGTGAAGAATCTAATTAGTTGCTTTCTAGTGCAACTCATGTGGCTCCTGTATGAACCTTGAGTCTAGGCCCACAAAATATGAAAGATCGGGCCTCATGTGAGTCAAGTATATGAAACTCTCAACTAATTGGAGATACAAAGTAGCATCCATTGATGGTGAAGAATAGTGAACCTCAAGTTTGACCCCTAATAGAAATTGAATCGATGGAGGCTTATAGTTAGCCATGTGAAATCTGGAGAGAATATCAAGAGCATATTTGGACTATCCAGTGAAGATACTAGAAGAAGCCTTAGTGATCTTTATCCCTAAGAAGTAGTGCACAAGGCCCAATTCTAACATTACGAAACAATCATGAAGGGAATATTTCACTACGTTGATGGTGGATGAGTGACTCCCTATTAACAACAAGTCATCAACATACTGAACAAGGAAGGTGAGAGTATCATCCTACTACAAAATATAAACATTTAGATCAAAATGGCAATGAGTGAACCCAACTAACAAAAGGAAGGAGTCCATATTGGCATACCAAGCTCGAGGGGCCTATTTGAGGCCACAGAGAAACTTTCGAAGATAAAAAACAAGTGAAGGATCCTATATGAATCCCTATGGATACTCCATGTATATCTCCTCCTAAAGGTCACCATGAAGAAAAGAACTATTCACATCTATCTGATGAACTTACCAACAATGGAATGCAGAGATAACAAGGCCAATTTAGATTGAGTTCATTTTGGAAACTAGTGCAAAATTCTTAGAGTAGTCAATCCCAGGAACCTGGAAGAATACTTTAGCGACTAGGTGAGACTTATGCTTATCAACCAACCCATCAACAATAAATTTTGTTTGATGTATCCACCTGAACTAAATAAGTTTCCTTCGCTTAGTAAGGGGGAATAAATCCCAAGTATGATTCTTCTCCAAGGAACTAAACTCTTCGTACATAACATCCCACTTAAGAGTACCAAAAGCTTCCAGAAAAAAACTACAGATTAGAAGTTGAAGCAATGAAAAAAGGTGGAGCTCATTGAAACTGTGACCTTGTTCTTCTAGTATCTAAAGGATCACCAACCCAATAACCTGTTAACTCTAATGTATGACAAGCCTAAACAGGCCTAGTAGCTAAAGAATTGGGAGAATCTGGAGGAGATTCATCACCCTCTGAATGATGACTAGGAGAGGAGGAAGATGAATCATCATTGTCATTGTTTCCATCTGAAGTGGAGGAAGAAGACTCCTCATCAAGATCCGGAGGATTACTATCCTCAAAAGAACTATCATCATGTCACAATGTCTCCAATGTGATGGTAGATGGAGAAGTGGTAGGAGAAGAGTTAGAAGCATCCTCCTCAAAATGAACACTCCTCTCAATGAAAAACTAATATGTGGTAGGGTGAAGCCTATAGCCTTTGATACTATCTAGATACCCAAAAAAAATGTAAGGATTTCTCTATAGATCCATAGCCTTGTATTTCTCTATTGGAATGTGGGCCCATGCAGGAGAACTAAACACTTGAAAGTGTTTTACTATGGGTTTCTGACTGGTCCAAGATTGAAAAGGAGTGACCCCCTTCACAGTTTGATGAGGAACTTGGTTCTAGATGTAACACACATAGTTGATGGCCTCCACCCAATACTGAGCTGCCATAGACCTAGTGTGAATTGTACAATTGGCTCTCTTTTAAGGACTCATTTATTCATTCTGTAACACCATTCTACTATGGAATGTAGAGGACTGTGCTTGAAGATCAATACACTCAAAGGAACAAAACTACTTAAACTTATGGTTGACATATTCCCCCCCTTATCTATAAAATGTAGAATCTTGATGGCCTTCCCTGATTGTTTTTCTACAAAATCCTTGATGTCCTGAAAAGACTCAAGGACTTTAGGCTTTTTCTTGAGAAAATATACGTAGTTGTATTCAGAAAGATCATCAATGAATGTCAAGACATAACTTTCCCTACTAAAAGATGGATGTGGAAATGACCCTACCAAGTCACTATGTACTAATTCTAAAAGTTGAAGTGTCCCTCCATGCTTTGTCTTTGTCATATTTCTCTTCAAGATACATACCAAGAATGCACCCTTGGCAAACTCCATAACAAAATTGAATACAAGGTAACCCTAAAACCATGTTCTATTTACTGAGCTACTACAAGTAGTAGTAGTTTAGGTGGCCAAACCATTGATGCCACAATCAACTCACCTCATCTAAGTGATTGAGCAATGAAACTGAAGGAGAATCAACAACAAAGTGAGAAAAGTGATATAGTCTAGACTAATGATCAACTTTCCCCACAATAACTATAGACCCACTGTGCAACTCAATGATTACCATTGTGTCTGGTGTGATCTCAACCCGCTTTCCAGAGCCAATGTGAGTGATCTAATAGATATATAGGATATTAGTTGACAAAGATGGAACATAGAGAATATCTTGAAATCTTCCTTCTTCCACATCAATAGTCCCTCTCCCATGCACTTCAATAGGAGTGTCATCACCCATTAGCATAGATAGCATAGAACATGGCTCCAAAGAGGCAAAACCATCTTGTGACAGAGCCATGTGGTGCAAAGCACCTGAGTCAATGGTCCAAGTATTAGATTGTGAAGAAACAATAACTAAGGCCTTGCCCTTTCCTTTCCCCTTACTTGTATTTGTGTCCTTTGAAGACCCTTTTGATGAACTCTATTTGATAGAATTAGGTACCTTGATGTTGTTCTTTTCAAGAAGATGTGAAAGGTTATCAATCTGCTTCTTTCAACACTTATGTTCATCATGACTAGGTTTCTTACAATAGGCACATTTTTCCTTCTCCTTCTTAGGCTTGTTACCTTTGGAGGAAGAGGACTTATTAGCTACATTAGAGGTAGTTAGTTTTTGATCTTGTTTCTTCCCTCCTTGGTTCTTTTGTTTCTTATTTTTCTTCCCAAACCCTTTTTGATCTTTAGTTCCCTAATTTTCCACCAAGGTATGAGACTTAGAAGATTTTATAGTGTCCATTTGAACCAACTTATCCCATTCCCTTATGAGTTCAATGGAAAACTCATCTAGAGAAGGCATTTTGAATGTGGTCCCTAAGGAACTTTTAGTAGCATGAAATATAGAAACAAACATAGTATAGTTTCGACCAAGCTTGGAAAGAATAATTAAGATCAATTTAGAATCTTTCTTCTCAATTCCACATTGTTTTAACTACAATCTTATGGCCTTTAGTTTAGTGAAGAAGTCCTGAATACTATCAAAACTAGAAGGACTTAACCCTATGAGTTCATTCTCTAGTAGATGTCCTCTTATTTCATCCTACATACTGAAGAGATTTTCCAAAGTGGTCCATACATCATTTGGTGTAGATACATATTCAATATGAAAAAGTAAATATACAGATACAGACATGCACAAGGTACCAAATGCTTCATCACACTTATTATGCCATTTTGGCTTTTTCACAATTAGAGTTGGTTTAGTTTCAAGCCATGTAGTTATCTTATACAACCCTTGTATCCTGAGATAGATTGTCATTTTTATTTCCAATCAAAATAGTTATATGGAGTTAGAATAGGAATTGTTGTTTGATCCATCTTATGCAGGAAAGAAGATTGTAGTTTGTAGTTGTTGTGTAGAAAAAAAAGTGCAAAAACTCAAAGAAAACACACAAGACACCCCCCTTTTTACTCAATCAGAGAACCGCCAAAGAAAATATGATTTGGCACTTTATATTTAGTGCAATTACAATTTCCACCAACAAAAAATTCTAAGTGGACTTGATCTCAATGCTTTACAAATTCTCAACAAATAAATATATACTAAAAGTACAATACTAGAATAAAACTAAGTGAAACAAATAGCACCACTATAAAGCACAAAAAAAGTCATGTACTTTCAAAAAAAGAATCACCTCGATCTAAGATCATATGTGAAAGTTATGAATCTTTGAAGTTCCCAAAACTAGAACTACGTAGTGTCACTCATGAGAATATACAAATTTGAGGAAAACCATACATCAAAATTTGAAAGTGTTTTCACCAGCATGTAGAGTGCAAAAAATTAAACCAAATAAAAAATTCTTATAATACGGAGCTCATATAGCCATGAAAGAAAACTGTGAAGTTAGAATTCAAAACCAAAGTTGCATTCGTGAGGGGACAAGAGAGAAGGGAAGAGAGGTGTTGATGTCATCACCAAAAAATGAGAGATTCCCTAGAATATTCTTTGGGGTCACCAGATTCCAAAACCACCTTCTGTTTATCACAAAACCACATTTGAAGGCTAAAACTATTATTTTCAAGGTTAAAACCACTATTTTTGGGTAGGAAACCACCTACTGCGTAGAAGATTGGTTTTTAGCTGCTTAGGTGATGATTCTGGGAGGCACTACTGAGGAGGGTGGCAGAATACGGAGGCACCTTTAGGGAAGACTAGCCAGGGTGGAGGGTTAGAGGCGATCAGGTGGCAGCCGACAAGCCTGTCCTCAGATAGGGCCAAGGCTAGCTAGGTTGGCTCGAATACCTTGTCTAGGTTCTGGATAGCTTGTCTGCGAATTGAATAGTGTGTCTAGGTTTCGACTTGTCACACTATATTTTTTTTAAATTTTTTCTTCACATCAATCTACATGTTGGGGGTTGTACAACCCTCCTAGCAAAAATGTTTTCCGTCAGAAACACTTGATACCGAAACTACACAAAATTTATATAAAAATAGGGGTTTCTAGGACTTCTAGACATAATGGTGAGGTCCTGTTGACTTGAAAATGGCCCAAATAAATTTTTTTCATTAGATCTGAGCTTCCAACCCTCGTTTGCAATTGTGTCAAATGATCTCCAAATTAGATGAAACAAAAGCCAATCTTGACATTCTTGAGCCTCTTGGATGCATTGGAACAGTCAAAAATGCTACTAGTATAACCAAAATATTTGCAATCACACAGGCCTCACAAAATTGTTGCAAGTATGTGCTGACTGTTGTTGGCATTGATGTCAACATGTTTCTGTTGTCATTGATGCCAACTGTATCTTCTGATATTGCTATTTGTTGATTGATGGAGTTGTCATGTTAAGAACACTGTCTGAGTATTTTTCTCTGCATTTCCTCTGTGTTAAAGGCTAGAGTATGAGATTTGGATATGTTTTAGAAAAGTGTTTGAAGATGCTAAATCCAGAATTTGGTGGTCTAGATCACTGTGCAGAAAAAGTTTTATTCACCAGTTTGAAGACTATGCTTGGCAATGTTTGCAAAGTGATAGGGATATAGTATTTTTCTTCGCATTTCTCCCCAGGTTAGATTTTGGTCTTGTGGTTTTGGACTTAAGTTTATAAAGTCCTTAGCTATCTTCATTCCAAAGGATTTCTGATTTGCTGCTTCAGAAAGTAAGTTATTGATTATATGAGTTTGACAGTGTTTGTTGAGAAGCAGTATGTGATATATCTTCAAGTGATATTTGTTGTCTTCAAGTGAAACCTGTTGCAATTGGATTTGTCAGCTCTCAAGTGATTCTATGTTGTTTGTGGATGTCTCTAAAATGTATTGAAGGCATGTGCTTGATCCGCAAGCTATAATGAAGTTCTTGGAAGCATGTATCTAAGTGTTCTTGATGTGTGCACTAGTTCTCGGCTAACCTGGTTAGTTACACTTGTTGCTATGGTAATTCATGGATTGTGGAAGTGTGTTGTAGCATGTGAAGATGTATTTGGATCTAAGCTAAGCCATGAAGTGTTACTCTTTCATTCATTTGCTCTACAAGTTTGTTTAGGTCTAGTCCTAATTTGATTTATGTATGTATGTCAACCTTGGAGATAGTTCCAATGGTTGTAGATTGTAATGCCGACCTTGATGTACATTCCAAGGTTGATGATTGGTATAAATGTATGTCATGAATTCATGAGTGAGGTGAGATGGTGCGAACATGTGAAGATAAAGTGTGAATTGTAAAAGCAGAGCAGAGCAGAGGAGATATATTGCGCTTCAATGGAACTGAACTCAAGCAAGTTGTAGATGCTACTATATAATTTCATGGAAGTAAGCCTTATATCTTGGCAGTGAGCCACCCCTAGGTAGTGACCACCCTTTGTCAGTGAGCCTTTCATTTGGGTAGTGAGCTCTAGGCAGTGAGCCCTTTGGCAATGATCCTCTTTTGTTATTCGGTATTGTTACTACATTATATTGTGAGCTAAATCTCACCATGGTTTTTCCCCTTTAAGGTTTTCCATGTAAAAATCTAGTGTTCATGTGTGTATGATGTTGATGTGTTTATGTTTTGATTCTTCTATTCATGTTTAATCTTCATGACAAAATAAGGAGTTAAAGTAAGTGAATGAGAAAGTGATTTTGTTTAAAGAAGTTAAAGTTTTTGATACAACTGATTGACCCCCCCTCTCAGTTGTCATGTGCCTTTCAATAATTGGTATTAGAGCAAGGTTCCTTGGAAGAAAGCCTAACAACTTAAGGTAGATCTGGGATGGCACACAAGAAAGACATTCCTTAATTTGCTAGATCTGGCTATGCCTACTGGAAGGTACGAATGCAAAGTTATCTTATTTCTATTAGTTATAATGTTTGGAAGATGGTCAAAGACAAATACATAGTACCTAAAGGTGGTCTGCAGTTTGATGAAGAGATTAAAGATTTGGAGACTAATCATAAAGATAAAAATTCTCTATTAAATGCCTTGTCTAACACTGAAATGGCAAAAGTTGTGGATCTAGAAACTGCTCATGATATTTGGGACAAATTGAAGAAAATCTATGAAGGTGATGAATCTGTCAAGAAGGCTAAGTTGCAGAACCTGAAGACCACATATGAAACCATGCGAATGGCATGGCGACTAATCATGCAAATATTGTACACTCTTAACGTATCCTTGCTAAGGTTTAGGGTCTGACCCTGAGCGGGGGTTCAAGGGCACGGTTCCCAAAAAAATTCCCCTTTTTTGCATGTTCGGGGTCGATAGTTAATTTTTTGGTAACTGACAAATGAAAAATGACATTGTAAAAGGCTAATTCTAGAAGCTTCCAAAAAGCTTGTTATAATTGGCTGGGATGTATGTTGCAGTATGGAATTCACGAGATTGTAATCTGTTTTGCAGTGGATAATAAAATCATTGGGTGGCTGACTTTTTATGAATATAGCCCATTTTGGGTGAGCCACGTTAAAATTCTGTGTTGATCTCTTTTGTGTTATTCTTCATTGTTATATTTGGGTTATTTAATCTGCATAAAATTGTTAGTGTTTATTGCTCTGATCTGTTTGAACCCTATTAATTGGTATCAGAGCAGGTTGTGTTCAATTATCATTTGCATGAAGGTCTCACGATCGAGTGGGAGTCTCATGGTTAAGTGGGAGCAATGGCAGACGAGGGTAAATTGAAGGTAGATAAATTCAATGGGAAAAACTATCAGTTATGGAAGATGCATATGGAGGATTATCTCTATCAGAAGGATTTATGGAGGCCGTTGGAAGGAAAAGCCAAGAAATTGGCAGCAATGACTAATGAGGATTTAGAACTTCTAGACATAAAGGCACTAGGAAGCATTCATTTGTGCCTGGCACCATCTGTGGCATTCAATATAATAGAAGTGAAGACAACAAATGAATTGATGAAAGCTTTGGCCAAATTGTATGAAAAAACCTCAGCCTCAAATGAGGTATTTTTTATGAAGCATTTGTTTAATCTAAAAATGATTGAAGGTGGATATGTGATAGATCATTTAAATGAGTTTAATATGATTACCAGTCAGTTAACTTCTATAAAAGTGAAGTATGGTGAAGAGGTGAGGGCTCTCTTGGTTTTATGTTCTTTGCCAGAAAGATGGAATAGCTTGGTAATGGCTGTAAGTAACTTTGTCTCTGGTTCAAATACTTTGAAATATGATGATGTTGTTGGTGTTATCCTTAGTTAGGAAATGTGACAGAAAAGCACAAGTGAGAGTTCAACATAGGGCAATGCTTTGACTGCAGAGAATAGAGGAAGAACAAAGGAGAGAGAGAAAAGCCCAATAAATCATGGGAAGTCACAAGGGAAGTTGAGGAAAGGCAGATCTAAATCCAAAGGAAGAATGGATTGTTGGCACTGTGGAAAGCCAAGACACTTGAAGAAGGATTGTTGGTCTTGAAAGGCAAAACAAGGAGATGGACAAAATGATGACAATAAGGAAGCTAATGTTGCAAGTAATAAATTACATGATGCTTTAATTTTGTGTTTAGATAATGCTAATGTTTCTTGGGTAATAGATTCAGGGGCTTCATTTCATGCCACACCTCATAGGAAATATTTTTTAGATTATGTTCAAGGTGATTTTGGACAGGTATATTTGGGTGATGATGAACCCTGTCAGATTGTTGGAAAAGGAAAGATAAAAACCAAGTTGCAGAATGGAAATGAATGGATGCTACAAGAGGTAAGACATGTTCCAAATTTGAGATGGAATTTAATTTCTGTAGGATAATTGGGTAGTGAAGGTTGCATAGTTACCTTTTTAGACAAAATCTGGAAGGTCACTAAAGGTGCATTAGTAGTAGCTAAAGGTGAAAAGGTAGGCACATTGTATTTGTGTACTAGTAATATTCTACCTTAGCTTCTATAGAAACAGTTGCTACTGAGACAGTTCTAGCACTTCCTATAGGGACATAAATAGAATTGTGGCACCATATATTTGGGCACGTGAGTGAGAAAGGGATGAAGATCTTTCACTCCAGAAAGTTGCTACCAAGTATGAAGCAGATTGACTTGGAGTTCTGTGAAAAATTATGTTTATGGAAAACAAAAAAGAGTCTAATTTCTCAAAGTAGGGAAAGAGAAGAAGAGTGAGAAATTAGAGCTTGTGCATTTAGATGTATGGGGACTAGCTCAGGTATCTTCTTTTGGTGGATCTTGCTATTATGTTACTTTTATTGATGATGCAACTAGAAAAAACATGTGTGTATTTCCTAAAACAAAAATCAGAAGTATTTGAAACTTTTAAAAAGTGGAAATCTTTGGTTGAGAATGAGACATGAAAAAAATTGAAGTACCTCAGATCTGATAATGGAGGTGAGTATTATAGTAGAGAATTTGACAATTGCTATTCATATAATGGAACTGTAGGCAAAAAATAGTTCTTGGAACCCCATAAGAAAATGGTGTGTCTAAGAGGATGAATAGGACCATTATGGAGCATGCAAGGAGCATGAGATTGCATGCTGGACTACCCTTACACTTTTGGGTAGATGTTGTACATACCGTTGTTTATTTAATAAATACGGGACCTTCAAATCCTTTGGATGGTGGCATTCCAGAGGAGGCATGGATGGGTATAAAGGTAAACTATTCATTTCTAAAAATCTTTGGTTGTTAAGCTTTTGTCCATGTTGATATTGAAAATAGAGCCAAGCTTGAGGCTAAGTCTAAAAAATGTACCTTCATTGGATATGGAGTAGATGAATTTGGTTATCGGTTATGGGATTATGAAAATTATAAAATCATTAGGAGTAGAGATGTTATATTCAATGAGAAGGTCATGTATAAGGATTAGCTGTAGGGAAAGAAGCATGAACATGCCAAAAAGGAATATGTGGTGCTGGATGAGATTCTAGAAAATAAAATACCACTGGTACTTGATGCTCAACAACAACAAGTTATCCCATAGACTCCTGCAAGTGTTAGACGTTCTACAAGGATAACTAGACCTCTAGAAAGATTTATTCCATCATTATATTCTATATTATTAACTAATTCTAGTGAACCTGAAGGTTATGAAGAAGTAATGTAGGTAGATGCCAAAAAGCAGTGGGAGCTAGGCATGAAAGAGGAAATAGATTCCTTGCTGTAGAATCAAACTTGAGACTTAGTCCAATTGCCTGTAGGTAAAAGAGCATTGCCAAATAAATGGGTTTATAGGTTGAAGGAAGAAGATGGAGGCAAGAAAAGATATAAAGGCCAGACTGGTGGTGAAAGGTTTTGCACAGAAAAAAGGTATAGATTTTGATGAAATATTTTCTCCGGTTGTAAAGATTGTTGGGATAAGGTGCCATTAACCTTGTAAATCCCAATATTGTATTTATTCTATTTATTATATGTAATTTGTAATTATCCATGAGGAGATGCACTAGTTTCACTGGCAGGGGTAATTTTAGAGTCACCGGAAGTCATTATGGAGTGACTTTTACTATTGGAAAATGTAAAAACTCATGGTAAATGAGGATAGGTGTGCTCCCTTGAGGAATATACTATTTTTGGCATGTATGACAACTTTTATAATGTTTGGTAAGTGAATCTATGACAGCTGCAAATTGTCATAAGATTCTGTGATTCTATGATGCATATGATGGATATGTTAGTTGTATATTTACTATATTTCACCCAAGGTTCCTATCTTGGAAAGATACTCTTTTTCTGGAATCTATGACAGTTATGACGTGTCATAAGATGCTATAAGAGGCCAGATTTAGTCTTGGGCACCCAACCTTTGCATGGCTATTTTTGGACAAGTGGAAGGTGCTTGTAAGATGGCATTTAATATTTGTATGTTGGGGAATCTCATGAGAGAGAAGGTGAACGTCGAAGATGAGTTAGAAAATGTTTCTATAAGTATTTACCATGTATTAGTTTCTGCAATATAGATTTTAGGTACTCGAGTGCTGCCGGAATGCTGTCAGATTGAAGACTGGTGGAGAGAGTTGAGGTGTTGTATTGTAAATCATTTTCAGATTAATACAAACATTAGGCCTCTTTCCTGTGTGAAGCTTTTTACCCGAAAGGGTTTTCTCCACATTAAACATTGTGTTATATGTTCATATTTCTGATTTTGCATTTCTATAAAGCATAGTTTTGTTTCAGTGTTACAATCTCCATTAATAACACACAGTTAAAGATTGCTGAAATTTATCTTGAATTAGATTTCCATTGAAGTAGTGTTGCTTTCATTTCTAACATTCAGTATAAGAGCCTGGCCAACTTTGACTCTTGGGTGGTAGTGTGGAAGTTGTAGCTATAGTGGGAGATTTGGTTGTGTTTGTTTTGTAGATCTTGTGTTGTTATTATGGCTACCTCCACCGTCGCATCAACCTCTCGTTTGGACATTGAGAAGTTCAATAGAACGGGGTATGAGTTGTGGAAGATGAAAATGGAAGATTTGTTAGAAGAAAGAAACCAATGGTTGGCTATCTAAAAAGAGAAAAAACTTAATGATGTCTCTCAAGATGAGTGGGATAGACTGGATAATAAGGAACGGGGAACCATCCGATTGTGTCTTTCAAACTCTATCCTATTGAATGTCACAGAGGAGGAGACCACACACAAGTTGTGGAATCAGTTGTGTGAGATCTACCAAGCCAAGATTATGGTAAATAAATTTTATTTAAAAGGAAGTTGTTTTCTTTGAAAATGAAAGAGTGAGTTAGTTGCAAAACATTTAAATTATTTTAATTTGTTGGTGAGTCAGCTTGATTCAGTAGATGTTGAAGTTAGTGAGGAAGATAATTGTATCTTACTTCTTTGTTCTTTACCTGAGTCTTGGGAGAATCTTATCCTTGCTATCATTGCTAACCTTACATATCCAAAGTTGGATGCTTTTGTTTCAATGCTACTATCACAGGAATTGAGGAAGAAGAGTTTGGATAGTTCAAGGGATGCTCTTAGTGTCAGGGGAAGGTCTAAGGAAAGGGGACTTAAAGGAGATCAGAAGGGGGCTAAGGACAAGTCCAAGGGCCAATCTAAGACTCCTGGTAAAAAGAACAAAGTTAAGTGTGTTGGCAAGAGACACTATGTGGCTTCTTTATTGTTGTCATTGATGGCAATAAAGTCCATCCCACACATCCACAGCACATGGTATGTCTATACCAGAAGTCAGATTGAAGTGTATTTTGGTTCGGTGAGCAAGAACAGAGCATGCAGTAAGGTCTGACAATCAGGTCTGGATTTCCCAGAGGATGTATCTTAGCAAAGTGTGGACTTGGGGAAGTCAAGAGGAGTACCATCACTGCTACATTCCAGATATTGAGCCTCCAGTGTTGAAAGAATGAAAAGATATGAACATCTAAGTGTTGGGTTCCTGACAGACAGTGTAGACTAAGGAAGAACTAACTGATAGAGCATCAGACCTTAACCCGGATGAGAAATTGATAATGATCAAGCTACTTAAGGGATCATTCATGGTCTGCCGACATAATTGATGACCTCTATAACTATCTCTTTGATACACATCACTTAGTAAGCATGGATTCAGCCGACAGACCAGAGTTTGGGAAAATCTTGAGTATTCTGGATGCCAACTAGAATGATGTTGAAATCCTTGGTGCTGAAATATATACCAAATGGATTTTGATGTGAAGGTGTGTGGATTGTGACATAGTGTGCGAGAAAAGGCAGAGATAAGTGTGGAAGTAGGAATACAGGTTCGGTATGTGACAGAACTGCAGCACCAAAATAGAGGAAGAATGAAGTGCAATAGATTAGTATATTAAGCCTAACCAGAACTGAACCTCAGCATATGTGGATGCTTCTTATCAGTTCAAATACCTGGTTAATTTCTATATACCTTGTAGACAGTGAGTCTCTTGTAGGCAGTGAGCCTCTTGTGAGCAGTGTGCTTGGGCAATGAGCCCTAATTGGCAAGTGCCATTTTGTACTTCTATTCTTTTAACAAAGAATACAATCTTGGGTTAGTCACCCCATGGTTTTTCCTTTAACAAGGTTTTCCACATAAAAATTCTTGTGTTATGTGTGTTGATCTCTTTTCTGCTCTCATGTTCATATATGCTTATATGTTTTGATACTGCACTAATTGTTAAAGAAGAAAAGAAAGTTAAATAATTTAGATAACTGATTCAACCCCCCTCTTAGTTATCCACCTTGTTTCCAACAATTGGTATCAGAGCTATGTTCCTCCAAATAGAGCCTAACAGCTTGAGGAAGATCTGGGAATCTCAATGGATATGTATGGTATGAGGGAACAACTTTAGTCTGCCCTAGATGATCTTGAGCAATCTCACTCTAGAGTTAATAACCTGAAGGAAAGACTCAAACAAGCTGATGATTTCATAAATGAACTCAAAGAAAAACTGAGTATCTTTGTGAAAAAGAGAAAGGAACTATTTCAACAATTAGCAAGTCAAAGTGAAGCCAATGATACTAATGAAGATCTGAATGAGAAAAATAAGTTATGTGAGAAGCTATCAAAAGAGGTCATTATGGTAAGACATGAAATGGAATTAGGGGTTATGAAATTCACCCAAGAAATTGAAGAGAAAAGAAAAATAGAAGATAATTTAAAACAATCTCTCAAGGAGACGTCAGAAGACTACCACAAAATGGATAGAATAATCAGGCATCTAGAATTTGATCTTGAAGAAGCTAGAGATAATGAAGAACAACTTGAAAATTAGATAGACACTCTTAAAAGGGATCTTCAAACAACAAATGAATACAAAGAAAAATTCAAGATAAGCTCTACTCAACTTGAAGTTCTTGAAAGCCAAAAGAGGGTAGATGACAAGTATGGCTTGGGATATGAGAAAGGTGAAAGCTCCGGATTTAGTCAGAAGAACTCTGGATCAGGAAATCCAAGGTACAGGCCTAGAAGACCTCCGATAAGACAACCAAATGCTCAAAGATATCCATCCTTCAATGGATACTACTACAATTGCAATAACTTCGGTCATAAAGCAAATCAGTGCAAAAGAAGAATGAATCAGACTAATTCATCCTTCACCGGATAGTGTTTTAACTACAAAAGGTATGGTCACAAATCTCATGAATGTAGAAATATGCAAATAAACAATTCATTCAATGGTAGATGCTTTGCATGCAATAGAATGGGACATATGGATAATCAATGCAGATCAAGAGGATATCAGTGAAATATGCAAAGAAATATAGCTTGCTACAATTGCAATTGATCTAGTCATATTGCCAAATTCTGTAGAAGTAAGAATCAGGATAAAAGGGGTCCGGTGCATCATAATAAAAATCAAGACAAAGGAAAAGGAAAAGTGAATGTGGATGAAGTTCAAAGGGAGATGAACAAGATTTGGGTGAAGAGAAGTATAGAAAATGTCAGGGATGGATCTACACTAGAATCTGGTGCTGATATTCCTTTCAGAAACTAAATAGATGAGCTCTGGCTCAGGTGGAGTCACAAAGGAAAATCATTTTCCCCAGCTAGTCAATTGGTGCCTAAAATTGGCACATGGAGTATTGCGGATTGAAGAGTTCTCAAAGAGATGTCTAAATAATCCTTGGTAAAAATATAAAATATTCACAAGGAGTCTTGAAGAGGTCAATCATCCAAGATTGATCCAGTTTAACAGTCATCCAGTAAAAGTAGGATTTTCATAGTTAGATCTGGTATGATTCAAAATTGAAATATCTTGATCTGCAGATAAATGGAATTATTGAAGAAAGGGAGATAGATTGTCAATTATCACCAAGAATAATTCTAAGTGCATCTCAGTGATTTAGAAGGATCTCTCTCAAAACAAGGTCAAAACAAGGGAACTAGAATAACTTAAAGTGTGCATTTATTGCAATATGAATTTAGGGTTTGCACAAAAATATAAGGGTTCTTTTTGTTCATCATTTGCACATTTACATTTGAAAAGAAGAAAGAAAGAGCTTTGCAACAAGATTACTTCAACCCTCTCAAAGATCGACTATAGAATTGGATTCAACTAGCGATCTTTTCAGCTCATATCATCAACCCTAGAAGCTTAAAAAGGTATTTCCACTCTTGAACATCTCTCGCTGAATCTTTTGGATGATGGCTACTCCAAATGTTGTTAAGATCACTAATAGGCCATGCCCTAAGTTCAAGAAACATCCTTACAAATCCCTAGAAGTTGATCCTTTAGGCGCATTCTCAAGCATTCTGCATGGGGTTCTACACGTAGAAGATGTTAGGGTATACATTCACGCCAACATTGAGGAATTTGGGGAATCCAAGCTAATGGATATCTATCACAAGCAATTAATAGATGAAACATTTGAACTTAAACCTCAATACAAGGCCATCCGGGATAAGCATTTTGGACATTGCATCCACTTCACCTATTTTATAGAAGATGAATGGGTCTGGTATGTTCTCAGTAGAATATATGATAACTTCAAGTGGTTGTTGAAGCCCTTCAAAATAACAAAGGATGAAATTAGGGTAGTAACTAGCTTGTACTCATCCGGTGGGTTGCCTGCTCTCAAATCAGTCAAGAACCAAATAGTAAGTGAGGCTACCAGATCAAAGTTTGACAAGAGAGCAATGACAATAGACGACATCATAGATCCAGATATCAAATTTGCCTCTATGATAATTGGTTACAAATTCTATCACTCCAGTAGGGAGAATTTAGTATTCAGAACTGCTATATATACTGCATATGAAATGCTAAGGAAAACTACAGACTATGATCTATGCAAGCTTCTTTTGAGCCAACTGTTAGAAAATTTGCAGAAAATAAAGAAGGATAAGAAGAACTCATTTAAGTATGGTCACCTAATACTATGTCTTTTCTTTTACTATATGAATGAGCCACCTGGAACAAGTGGCTGGATATGGCAAAATGACAAACTAGTTGCCATACAAATCAGGGATTATATGTATGGGCTTGGTGATGCCAAGGCTCAAAGCATAGCTCTCTAGGGATATTTCAAGAATTTCCAAGGTATGATGTAGGCCAGAGAAAGAATTCCACAAACATTAATTGAAAAATACAAAGATACAGTGTGTTTCATGGTAGACATTGATCAATGCCTAATGGAGGTAGTGGAGCCCAGGACAGTCTAGATTATGCCAATGGGCTATGAGGTAGATGCAAAAATCTTGGAGCTACATATCCAACACCTGCTGAGTCAGCGTAAGGACCCTAAGGCAGAAAGGTTTGGAACCTTTCAAGAATTGAGTGTGAAAATTCATGTTGAACAAAGACAACTAGAGATGAAGAGAAAAGTGAGAAGGGAATTAGAGGAAGTTGCCAAAAGATATGGTATCTCAAAAGAGGTAGTTGATGCAAATAGAGAAAAATTAGAAAGAGCTAAGGAGAGACAAGAAGCAAAAAAAGAAAGTAATCTGGTACAAGCCCCCTCCCGGACTAGATCCTCCAAGAGCTCTGCACCTGCCACCTCCAAGAGCCCAAAAGCCTCAAAACTAGAAGCCAAGACATCTGGAAAGGGAGAGAAGAGAATGAAAATAAAGGCCACAAGGTCATACATAAGCCAAAAGGATGATGAAGAAACATAATCTGATGAAGAAGTTAAGAAAATGAGGAAGAAGAAGAAAACATCTGAGGAATCCTCTACCGGTCAAAACAAGGAAGAAAAGGTAGAAGAATTTGTTGAAAGGCCTACTCTCTCCATTGATGATGTCATCAAGGAAGTTACTGTGGATGGGAATCTGCAACCAATAATAGAATTCTATGATGAGTATAGTGACACTGACAAAAGGATCTTGGAAGAAGCCACAGTTAAGTACTTAAACATATATAATAAAGCATTCATTGAAATCATCTCTCTAATCCCCAAGAGTTTAGAGAAAGTACTTGAACTTAGAAAATAAAATGCCAAGGAAAATGATTTGGAGATCCGGGAACAGATAGCTATTCATCTCTATCCTTCCATCACTCCAAAACAAATGAGCATGATCTTCAAGGATTGCAAGGATGAGTTCCGGAGCAAAGCCAGAATGAACAAGCTTATGCTCGGAGAGACTGATCAGGTGGCAAAAGAGACTGAAGACATCCTCCAGAATGCATATAAAAGATTCAATCTTCCTATTATAGAGGACATAAGTGATGAACCTTCTGCCATGGATGTCAAAGAATTAAGTGCATCAAAGGATGATTCTACTAAGAAAATTGTAGAAGAGTCAAAGGAGATAGGTGAGGAGAAGACTAACGACTTGGATTCCTCTGTTCTAGAAGAGGAAGTCCATGAAGAAGTAAACATCTCTCTTCTGGATCCCCTAGTAGACTCCGGAACTGAAGGAGAAGTAAGAAAAGAGGAGAAAAAGGCAAGAGAAGAAGAACTAACAAAGATCTCTGATGATAGGTCTAAGGCCACAAAAGGAAAGAAGTCTCTAGTAAGAGACACTATAGAAGCAGTGAAAAATTTCTTGACCAAGGAATTAATGGAGATAGATGTGTTAGACTTAGGGCATACAACTGAGAGGGGGGTGAATTAGTTGTCCAAAATTTCCACACTTAAATCTTCTTAGTGATTTAGCAGTATATCATTCATAAAACATAGTGCAATTAAATCAAAAGTAGAAACTTATCAACATATAAGACACCAAGATTTTGATGTGAAAAACCCGGTTAAGGGAAAAAACCACAGGGTGATTAACCCAAGATTGTATTCTCTATTAGAAGAATAGAAAGAAAAAATGGCACATGTCAATTAGGGCTCACTGCCTAAGCACACTGCTCACAAGAGGCTCACTGCCTACAAGAGACACACTGTCTACAAAGAATTATCACCTGATTGAACTAGAAAGTAGCATCTTCACCATGCTTGAATTAGTTCCATTTAAGCTCAATACTTCTACTCTGCCTTTTGCTCTCCTCTTTTCTACCACACACTCATCTCCACAAAGACAACTTTGAAATGACTTTGCAACCCCTTACTTATACATGACATCAACTTACAAATGATCATCTAAGTCGGCAAACATCTATAAGAACATCTGCAAGACATGTAACTCATCCGGTCAGCCAGTCTCAGGAAGAACATCATCATCCAAAGATTATTCTTCAATTGTGGGCTCCAACTCCAATGTGGACCACCAATATGTGCTAGGAATGATCCAAATATCTTAACAAGATATCCTGACTCACCAAGAACATCCACACTTCATCTGTTTACTAAAAATCATTTCTCCTTCATCTGGAACCTCAAGAACACAGTCTGTCACTACTGTCACAAAGGAATACATGCTTCTAGACCTTCCAACCATGAGCCAATCTAGGAAACACTCCACATAGACCTCCTTAACACTCCCTCAAATCCACAGAATAGAAGAGTGTATTTCTGGATCTCACCAGACCTATCTGTGTCACTCTGTCACCTCTGAGCACCTGCTGAAACTAGTTCTACTTGAGTGACCATAACTTCTTCAGATCTTCATGCAAAAATTTGAAAACTTGACTAGAGCATCTCAAGACTTATATCTACAAACCCTTTAAACCACATCCTCTAATCCTCTACCTATCTTGGACTTTTACCTTGTTGTCATCACTGTTCTTCATTGTTCCTGTTTGAGACTAATTTTCTCAATATCCTCAGCACACAGCTCATCCAGTCCTTCTCATTAATGCAACATGAGTATGTTGACATCAATGACAACATCGGTTAGACCCATACTTGCAACAATCTCCCCCTTTGTCATTGATGGCAACATATGATGTGAAAAACCATCAAGAAAAGAACTTCTCCTTACTATCACAACTCCCCCTATTAGCAACAACTACTCACATGTCTTCTCTTCCTTTACTACTCCCCCTTTGATCATCAACCACTTGTTTTTCACATGTCTTCTCTTCCCCTTTGACATCAATGGAAAAGGGCGCATACTTGCAACTCCAATACTTCAGAATCATACCTGCTGCTCCCCTTGAGTAGCAACTCCCATCAATCCAGATCACAAGATATGACTATGATGTCCACCGGATTGATGCACCTTAGTGCATCTTAGTTCATCACCGGAGGGGCAATAACCCCTAACTTCTCCCTGAGATACTCAAAAGAGTCTTTAGGCAAAGGTTTAGTAAAGATATCTGCAATCTGATCCTTGGATGACACAAACTCCAATCTAACCTCATTCTTGTTCACTTGCTCTCTCAGAAAGTGAAACTTAATAGATATATGCTTAGTCTTTGAATGCAACACCAGATTCTTGGATATACTAAATGCACTTGAATTATCACAAAAGATTGTGATAGGCTCCTCATACTCCACTCTTATGTCTCCTAGCATCTGCTTCATCCACAAAACTTGAGTGCAACTACCTGCTGCTGCAATGTATTCTGCTTCAGTTGTGGACAGAGATATTGCCTCTTGTTTCTTGCTTAGCCAAGAAACCAATCTCTTCCCCAAAAAGAATGCTCTGCCACTGGTACTCTTCCGGTCATCCACATCTCCTGCCCAATCAGCATTTGTATATGCATGAAGAGTGAAATCATAATCTTTAGGATACCATAGACCATACTCAACTATCCCTTTTAGATATCTAAAAATCCTCTTGATTGCCATGAAATGAGTTTCCCTAGGATTAGCCTGAAATCTAGCAATAAGACCAACAGCCTGCATTATCTCAGGTCTGGTTTGAGTGAGATACAACAGCCCTCCAATCATTGACCTATACTTTGTTTGATCAACCTTAGGAGAATCATCATCTTTGCTCAATTTACATCTGGTTGCCATGGGAGTATTCATTGGCTTTGAGTCTTCCATCCCAAATTTCTTCAGCAATTCTTTCACATATTTGGTCTGAGAAATGAAGATTCCTTTCTTTGTTTGAGTGATTTGCAGACCCAAGAAGAAATTCATTTCACCAAGCATGGACATCTCAAATTCACTTTTCATCTAATTTGCAAAAGTTTTACACATACTATCTCTTCCTCCAAAAATGATATCATCAACAAACACTTCAACAATTAAGATGTTTTCATGATCAATTTTGAAGTACAAATTACTATCAACAGTACCATTGTTGAAACCAATCTTCAAGAGATGTTTAATTAATCTTTCATACCAGGCTCTTGGTGCTTGCTTTAGTCCATACAAAGCCTTCTTTAGCTTGCAGACCATATCACCATGATCAGACAATTGGAATCCATCCGGTTGCTCAATGTACACTTCTTCTTCCAAGTCACCATTTAGGAAGGAAGACTTGACATCCATCTGATACACTTTGAAATCTTTGAAAGTAGCAAATGCAAGAAATAATCTAACTGCTTCAATTCTTGCCACTGGAGCAAAAGTTTCTTCAAAATCAATTCCTTCTATTTGAGAATAGCCTTTGTAGACCAATCTAGCCTTATTTCTAATTACTTCACCCACTTCATTCAGTTTATTCCGAAAGACCCATTTGGTTCCAATCACATTCTTGTTTCTAGGTCTGGGAACCAAATACCAAGTGTAATTTTTCTCAATTTGTATTAGTTCTTCCTCCATAGATTTTGACCAATTTTCATCACTGCAAGCTTCATTCATTGTCTTAGGTTCAATCTTTGAAATCAAACAATACTCTTCTGAATCTTGAGTAATTCTTCTTCTTGTTTGTACTCCTTTACTTTTATCACCTATGATCTGATCTTCAGAGTGGTTCAGTTTTACATATCTTGGAACTTTGGGAGTTTCTTGCACTTCTAACTCTTGATCAGGCTTATTGAGACCTATTTCTTCTTCCTGACTTACCAGATCAGCTTGAATTTGTATTTTAGGAGAGGCTTGGGCACCTTGAGTCAGAGTACTATTCTGATCATCTTCATCATACTCATAAAACCTTGAGGGTTTTTCAATTCCTTCATCAACCTTCACATTTGTACTTTCTATGATCTTTCTTAGTCTCTTATTATAACACTGGTATACTTTGCTTTGAGTGGAATAACCCAAGAATATTCCTTCATCACTTCTAGCATCAAACTTTCCTAGATCTTCATCTCTTCTAATGTAACATTTGCTACCAAAAACTCTGAAATACCTAATAGTAGGAGTGATGCCAAACCAAAGTTCATAAGGAGTCTTACCGGTATTGCTTCTGATTTGAACTCGATTGAGGGTATAGACTACAGTGCTGACAGCTTCTCTCCAATAGATCTGAGGAACATTTGCTTCCATCATCATGGTCCTAGAAGATTCCTGGATGGTCTGGTTCTTTCTCTCCACTACTCCATTCTGCTGTGGAGTCCTAGGAGCAAACAACTGTCTCCTTATTTCATGTTTCTCACAGAATTCTAAGAATTCACCAGATGTGAATTCTCCACCTCTATCAGACCTCAGACACTTCAACTTTAATCTGGTTTCATTTTGATGCAGAGGTAAAACACAACGGGAGCTTACAAATGGGAAGGAGGAGTCATAACACAACCAGCATGTTAAAATCCTATCGGCTTGTCATCATCATCATATTTCGAACGAGCATGAAATATCCTCCTGCTAACTACTGTTCACTTCCTTATCGCCTTTCACCTTTCTCCTGTCAGCAGCATCATGATATTTGACTAGCGCAAACATCCTCCTGATGTTCACTGTTCATCTTACCGCCGAACTCTATCTTCATCATCATGATGTTCAGCATCATCTTCATCAGCAGGATATAAAATATCCGGTTCCTCGGATATATCCTGATGACGACAACTTCAAGCACCTTTCCTTCGATGCTTACGTCACCCCGATATCCGACTACTCAAACAACAGCATCAGGATATGACTTATCCGGTCATATTGAAACATCCTGATGATGTTAACCAAACTTTATGCCGATGACTTACGCCGATGCCAAAACACTTAGCGACAGCAGGATAAACTTGCATAGGGTGATATTCGCAATATCCTGATGATGATGACGTCACATGCACCTAATGATGATGTCACGCAATATCCTGATGATGACCTCTCCGATCCTTAGCCAAAAAAATGATTTTTCCTCCCGCATACAATAGCGATATGCGGATGATGGGTACACATGAAAGATGATCCTGATGACGATATACACACTGAGTATATATCTGACTTATATCATCTTGATGCACTTGAAACATACAGTCTTCGTCAGCTTCATAACCCGATCCGGATAGCGATATACTCACAGATGTCGATGCGATTCACTCCGTCTAGAAAAGCACATGCAGATCCCTGTATATCCGTCAGCTGCATGCAAACTCATAGAACCGCACAATGATGATCGGGCCGGATCACCTTAAGATCAAAACTTAACAGTTTATCTTCCAAAACCTAGCACATGAGGATGCTAGGTTGATTCACAGCATGCTACCAACTGATCTCTCAAACAATGAAATGCATAAACAAAAAACTAAAATGCAAACTAAACTATCATACATGACCATTCCACCGATCCACAGAATCAACCGGTGGAAGGGTTGAAAGAATCCATTAACCAGTAATCAGAATAGAAATCAAAACATAAATAACTGATAAACTAGATAATGCAGTTGATGAGATCTTATTTAGATGAAACACAAATATCCTGAACAATGTTTCACAATGTCTGGACTGATCTCTGGATTTCACTCAATCCCCAGTACAACATAACACAACTACTACTCTCTTGATTCTATGATGTCAAACCCTAACTGATCTGAGTTATTTATAGCAATATCCTACGAGTACTACCAACTCGATTCCCAGCGGCTGGGAGCTTCCAAGCGGCTGGGAGAGGACAGCTCATACAACGAGCTCTAACTGCCTACACACTCTCCTAGGCTGATCTAATACATATGCATTGGTCCAATGGACCTTATTACATTATGAAGTCAAACATGCTAAAAATAGACTAATGTCCTGTCATGCGGACAATGAACCTATATCCTGTCTTGTAGGGGTGCTCCTGCACCATACTCCCTAGAAGAAGAAATCTCAAGTCCACTTGAGATGAGAGTATGAAGATCTGCACCATGTTTCTGGATCTGCTCTTCAGTCATCCATACTGCTTCAGAATTAGGTTTTCCCTTCCAAGAGACTAGATACTCCAAGTATTGTTTTTTCTGGGTCTGTTTGACCACTCTGGTGTCTAAAACCTTCTGCAACTGTGGAGGATCATGCTTGGGAATGTTATCATTGACTGTATCCTATAGGAGTTCCTGATCTGCATCTGGATAGGACTTGTATGGAGTTAAATCACATACATTGAATATAGGGGACAAACCAAGATCAGGTGGGAGTTGTATCTCATAAGCATTCTGTCCATGCTTGTGCAAGATCTGACATGGTCCAACTTTTCTCTGCATGAGTTTAGTATACTTTCCCTTAGGAAGTCTATCCTTCTTCAAATGAACCCATACCAAATCTCCAACATCAAACTGAACCTCCTTCTTCTTTTTATCAGCATATTCCTTATACTTCAAGGTGGTTTGCTGTAGTTGGCTCTTGACTTGATCATGAACCTCTTTGATGGCTTCTGCAAAAGCTTCTCCTTCTGCACTAATAGGGTCTACTGTAGGTAGATCTCTCAATTCCAAAATTCCTCTTGGATGCATACCATAAACTATCTGAAAAGGTGATTTCCCTGTGCTCCTATTGACAGTATCATTATAGGAAAATTCAGCTTGAGATAGAATATTATCCCACTTTTCTCCATGTTGTTTTGTCAAACATCTAAGCAAATTTCCTAAGGAACGGTTCACTACTTCAGTCTGTCCATCCGTTTGAGGATGATATGCAGAGGAAAAAGACAAATTTATTCCAAGCTTCTTCCAAAGAGTTCTCCAGAAGTGACCAATAAACTTCACATCCCTATCTGACACTATACTCAAGGGCAATCCATGGAATCTGACAATCTCCCTGAAAAACAAATCTGCAATGTATGAAGCATCAGCAGTGGTTTTGCATGGCAAGAAATGTGCCATTTTGCTGAATCTGTCCACTACAACAAAAACACTGTCAAACCCTTTCCTTGTCCTTGGTAAACCCAAGACAAAATCCATACTTATGCTTTCCCATGGTCTGGAAGGAATGGGTAAGGGCTGATATAAACCTGCATTAGTCGACCTGCCTTTAGCTTTCTGACATATCACACATGTCTCTACAAACTTTCTGACATCTGATTGTAACTTAGGCCAAAAGTAATGTCTTCGGACAAGATCAAGAGTCTTATCTAGACCAAAATGACCTGCCATAGCTCCACAATGTTTCTCCTTAATGATGTTTAACCTCATAGAACACCTTGGAATACATAACTGTCCACCTTTGAACAACAATCCATCCTGAATCAAAAATTCAGAGAATTCAGCATGATATTTCTCTCCAAAAGAAGTACATACATGATATATCTCCCCAAAATCTGCATCAGTCTCATACATGGTCTTTAGTGAATCAATGCCAACACTTTCTAACTGAATCTAGTTGACTGTTAGAATTCTCCTGCTCAAAGCATCTACAACTTTATTCTTGACTCCTTTCTTATGCTTCAATGTAAAAGTAAAAGCTTGTAAGGTTTCTACCCATTTCATGTGTCTGTGGTTCAGCTTTTCCTGGCTGTTTATGAAACTCAGAGCCTGGTTATCTATGAATACTATGAATTCCTTTGGCATCAAGTAATGCCTCCATTTCTTGAGTGACTGAACTAAAGCATACATTTCCAAATCATATGAGGAATACCTCTTCTTAGCATCATTGAGCTTCTCACTGAAAAATGCAATAGGTCTACCTTCTTGGCTGAGTACTGCTCCAATGGCCATGTGACTGGCATCACATTCCACTTGAAAGATTTTGTTAAAGTCTGGAAGTGCAAGGACTGGCTGCTGTGCCACCTTCTTCTTCAATGTTTCAAAAGAATCATCTGCTCCTTGAGTCCAAACAAATCTGCACTTCTGTCCTCCTTTGATGGTATCAAGCATGGGTGCACAAATATGACTAAACCCTCTTATAAACTTCCTGTAGAAGGTTTCTAACCCATGGAAACTTCTGACATCATTCATAGTCTTTGGGGTTGGCCAAGACAATATGGCACTTACCTTCTCCTCATCCATTTGTAACTTTCCTTGTGAAATGACAAAACCCAAATATGTGATCTCCTCTTGCATGAACAAACACTTGTCTAAATTTATCATCAGCTGCTCTTCATGTAACCTCTTAAGAACCAAATCTATGTGTCTGAGATGTTCTTCTTTTGTGTTGCTGAAAATCAGAATGTCATCTAGATATACTATGACAAACTTACCAATGAACTCTTTCAAAACCTCATTCATCAACCTCATAAAAGTACTAGGTGCATTAGATAAACCAAAAGGCATAACCTTCCACTCATATAACCCGTCATTAGTTTTGAATGCTGTTTTCCATTCATCTCCTGGTCTAATCCTGATCTGATGATATCCACTCTTCAAATCTATTTTTGTAAAATACTTAGCACATCCCAAACAGTCAAGTAAATCCTCTATCCTAGGGATTGGAAACCTATACCTAATTGTGATCTTGTTAATAGCTCTGGAATCTATACAAAGCCTCCAAGTACCTTCCTTCTTTGGTGCTAGTACAGCTGGTACTGCACATGGACTTAAACTTTTCCCAATCAGACCTGAATCCAATAATTCTTCAATTTGTCTGGCTACTTCTGCATTCTGTTCTGGAGTTAGCTTATAGGCTGCTTTGTTTGGAAGTGTTAACCCTGGAATTAAGTCTATGCAGTGACTGATATCCCTGACAGGTGGTAGGGATCTTGGCATTCCTTCTGAGATGATACCTTTGTACTTATCCAATAGCTCTTGGATAGCTGGGTCTATGAACCTTTGCTTTTTCTCTTCCTTGACTTCTTGCTGCTGTTCTTTATTCATCCTCATACATGGGATTAGGGCATATGCAACTGCACCTTCTGCTGCTACTTCTTTCATGAACTGTTTACCTTCCATCAGCATTACCTTCACCTCTTTTCCTTTAGATTTCTCCTCTTTCTCTGTCAATGGTAGTAACGTTATAACCTTACCATCTTTAGTGATTTTATAGGTGTTTCTAATACCATCATGTTGTGCCTTCAAATCATACTGCCATGGTCTACCAAATAAAAGATTGCAAGCATCCATCGTGGTAATGTCAAACAACAACTTATCCTTATATGCTCCAATCTGAAATTCTACCCAAGCCTGCTCTTCTACAGTTGTCTACTGACCTTGGGTAAGCCATGAGATTTTATATGGGGATGGGTGAGGCAATCTCCTAAGCTTAAGCTTTGTCACCATTTCTTCAGACACAAAATTTTTAGTAGAACTAGAATCAATCAAAACTTTACATGCCTTACCTCCTGCTTTGCAAATAGTCCTGAAAAGAGACTTTCTTTGAGGGGATTCTTTGTCAGGTACCTTCATGGTAGTCACTGTTCTTCTCATCATTAGAGACTCTCAAAAGCTTCTGACTTTTCTTTTAGAAAAGTTATCCACATCATCTAGGAATAGTCATCAATTAGTAGCATGAAGTATCTATCACCTTGTAGACTCCTAATTCTTGCCGGACCACAAAGGTCAGTATGAACTAGGTCCAATAATCTGGTGGAGGAAAGTTCCTTACTTTTGAATGAGACTCTGCTTAGCTTACCCAACTAACATTCTTTACATAAGCTATTCGTAGGTTTTACTAATTTAGGAAGATCTCTTACAACCTGATTATTGCTTATCTTGATGATATTATCAAAATTCACATGACACATCCTCCTATGCCATAACCAGCTCTAATCAACTTGAACAAATAAGCAACTTTTATCAGTACCAACCAAGTGGAAGATATTACCTTTAGTTTGAGTACCGGATGCAATCTCTGTTTCGGAGCTTTCAAAGATCTTGCATTTTCTATCCTTGAACAGGAGATCATAGCCTTTGTCCACCAACTATCCAACACTGAGAAGATTGTGCTTCAATCCTTCAACATACAGTACATTACCTGTTTTGTTTCTACCATCAAAAGAAATAGTTCCTCTACCTTTGATTCTGCCAGCAGAATTATCACCAAACTTTACCATTCCTCCTTCATACCTTTCCAAATCTACAAACTTATTTTTGTCACCTGTCATATGGTGAGAGCATCCACTATCAATGACCCAATCATCCTTTTCTTCAACTTGGGCAGCCAGAGCTCTTTCTATAATTTTAAGATTGACAGATTCAGAAATTATAGGTTCTTCCTCCTTGATGGCAATAAACACCCATTCATTTCTGGATTTGTTTCCTATCTTTGACTCATCATCTGTTACTCCTTCATTGTCATCTTCTTCATGAACATAGTAGCAATTCTTTTGGAACCTTGATCTATTGGGATTTGGCCTTGAAAATCTATCTGGACACTTTGAGGCAAAATGACCAATCTTATTGCAATTAAAGCATTTAAAGGGCAATTTTCCTTCATACTTACGGGATCCTCTTGGCAGTCTCTTTACAATAAGAGCTTCAAGTTGAGCAGTTTCTACTTCTTCTTCCATGTCTTTTCTTGCTTTTTCATACCATGACAGTTTCCTTGATGAATTTTCTTCCGGATCAAACCTTTGTTTACCTTTTATAGAGACACTGGCTTTGAAATGTAGATTCAATCTTTGGGGGGTCATCTCCAAACTCTGTCATTTCAAATGCAGCCAATTTCCCAGCCAATTGATCTCTTGTGACAGTTGTATGAGCTCTGAATTCTTCAATGGCAACAGCCTTGATTTTGTAAGAGGCAGGTAGGGATCTAAGAATTTTTCCAACAATTTCATTCTCATCCAAGACTCCACCAGCATTTCTAATTCCACAAACCAGCTCATTCACTCTTGGCATAAAAGTAGTAATATTTTCATCATCTCTCATTTTTAGTTTTTCAAATTTCCCTTTTAGACTCTGTAACCTTGCACATTTAACATACTGGTCTCCTTCATGAAAAAGTTCTAATTTATTCCAAATCTCAAAGGTAGTTGGTAGGTCAATAACATTTGAGAGCTCTGAGTCAGATAATGCACTTAGAAGATCCTCTTTGGTCCGCAGATTAATTTTTAGCATCTGTGATTTCATTTAGGGTTGTCAGACCACCCTGTGGAGGTACTTATGGTTTTGTAACCATGGACCAGTATGCCATTCCCATACACTACAAGTGACATTTCATGTGACCTTTCCAAAGAGAAAATTTGTTTCTGTCAAACTTTGGACTATCCTTCTTGTAAGATGACATCCTGGATCTCCTCAAGCGGTTAAGCTCCTTTTAGAGGAACTTGGCTCTGATACCAATTGTTAGACTTAGTGCACACAACTAAGAGGGGGGGTGAATCAGTTGTCCAAAATTTCCACACTTAAATCTTCTTAGTGATTTAGTAGTATATCATTCATAAAACATAGTGCAATTAAATCAAAAGCAGAAACTCATCAACACATAAGACACCAAGATTTTGATGTGGAAAACCCGGTTAAGGGAAAAAACCATGGGGTGATTAACCCAAGATTGTATTCTATGTTAGAAGAATAGAAAGAACAAATGGAACATGCCAATTAGGGCTCACTACCCGAGCACATTGCTCACAGGAGGCTCACTGCCTACAAAAGACACACTGTCTACAAAGAATTAAGTATCACCTAATTAAACTAGAAAGTAGCATCTTCACCATGCTTGAATCAGTTCCATTTAAGCTCAATACTTCTGCCCTGCCTTTTGCTCACCTCTTTTCTACCACACACTCATCTCCACAAAGACAAGTTTGAAATGACTTCATAACCCCTTATACATGACATCAACTTAGGAATGATCATCTAAGTCGGCAAACATCTATAAGAACATCTGCAAGACGTGTAACTCATCTGGTTGGCCAGTCTTAGGAAGAACATCATCATCCGAAGATTATTCTTCAATTGCGGGCTCCAACTCCAATGCAGACCACCAATACATGTTGGGAATGATCCAAAGATCTTAACAAGATATCCTGACTCACCAAGAACATCCGCACTTAATCTGTTTACTAAAAATCATCTCTCCTTCATCCAGAACCTCAAGAACATAGTCTGTCACTACTGTGACAAAGGAATACATGCTTCTAGACCTTCCAACCATGAGCCAACCTAGGAAACACTCCACAGAGACCTCCTTAACACTCCCTCAAATCTGTAGAATAGGAGAGTGTATTTCCAGATCTCACCGGACCTATCTGTGTCACTCTGTCACCTCTGAGCACCTGCTGGAACCGGTTCTACTTGAGCAACCATAAATTCTTTAGATCTTCATGTGAACCTTTGAAAACTTGACTGGAGCATCTCAAGACTTATATCTACAAACCCTTTAAACCGTATGCTCTGATCCTCTACCAATCTTGGACTTTTACCTTGTTGTCATCACTGTTCTTTACTGTTCCTGTTTGAGACTAATTTTCTCAATATCCTCAGCACACAGCTCATCCAATCCTTCTCATTAATGCAACATGAGTATGTTGACATCAATGACAACACCATTTAGACCCATACTTGCAACAAGATGAACCAGAACTATTTCATTGACCACTCAATTTTGACTCCCTCTCTCTGGTCCAGACAATTAAGGTAGCATCTTTTGCTCAAGCTAAAGCAAAAGAAAAGCTTCTGTAGTCTCACATGGAAGACTGTGAGCTAATAGAGATTGCATCCGGTGTGCTAGATAAAATCATGCCATCCTTTCAAAAGGATTTTTTGGCCTCCTCATCTAGTAATATGAAATCTCTTGTCAATTTTTTTAGCACACATTTTGATTCTTTGGAGAAATCAACAGAAGAGGAAGTCCGGAAAGAGTTTTTGGGTAAGAAATTCTTTGAAGTACAGGGGCTCATAGAAAATGATAGGAGAAATCTAAATATTGGAATAAAGATCCTAGAAAATGCTCTTAAAGATGGTGGAAAATTATACAAATTTTGTTTATCTTGGTCCACAATGACAACAATCATTGCAAAGAAGGTGGAAGAACAAGAGGGTAAACTATCAAGTTTATCTCAGAGTTTTGATCCTCTCACCTCATCCATATTGAATCAAGAGTGCCAGGCTATTGCCACTATAAATTAGATAAAGAAGCTTGAGAAGGAGAAGAAGAATAGAATTAGCAGAATGAGTGAACTAAGAGGGATAATTATCCCTAAGTTAGAGGCAATGCATGAGGCCCTAACTGATGCTCAAACCACAACCCAGACCAGTGATCTGGCCAACTTAAAGAGGGCAGAAGCTTTTGCATTTTTTTTAAGTGGTCACATCTCAATTTTGGATAGGATAAAGCAGAGTTGGGCAACAGAATTTGTCCAGTTGAAAACCACCTTTGTGGATATATTGAAGTATATGTAAGTATAACATGTATATATACTTATGTGGCAATATATAGATTGATTTTTGAAAGTTTTGGTATATGGATTTTCACCCTTTGCCATTAATGTCAAAGGGGGAGTGAGAAGTAGTGAAAAATGTGGAATCCAGCTAAGGGGGAGCTCTGGTAAAAGTGTACATAAGACAGAGCATCAGCAAAGGGGGAGTTTGCTACGACACTTAGTCATTTTTCACTAAGTGTTTCCATCAATGCCAAAGGGGGAGATTGTTGGCAAGAGACACTATGTGGCTTCTTGATTGTTGTCATTGATGGCAACAAAGTCCATCCCACACATCTGCAGAACATGGTATGACTATACTAGAAGTCAGATTGAAGAGTATTTTGGTCCAGTGAGCAAGAACAGAGCATACAGCAAGGTCTGACAATTAGGTCCATATTTCTTAGAGGATGTATCTCAACAAAGTGCGGACTTGGGGAAGTCAAGAGGAGTACCATTACTACTACATTCCAGAGATTGAGCCTCTGGTGTTGAAAGAATGAAAAGATATGAACATCCAAGTGTTGGGTTCCTGATAGGCAGTGTAGACTAAGGAAGAACTAACCGGCAGAGCATCGGACCTTAACCCAGATGAGAAATTGATGGTGATCAAGCTACTTAAGGGATCATTCATGGTTGGCTAACATAATTGATGACCTCTATAACTATCTCTTTGATACGCATCACTTAGTAAGCATGGATTTAGCCGACAGACCAGAGTTTGGGAAAATCTTGAGTATTCCGGATGCCGACTAGAATGATGTTGAAATCCTTGGTGCGGATATATATACTAGATGGATTTTGATGTGAAGGTGTGTGGATTGTGACATAGTGTGTGAGAAAAGGAAGAGATAAGTGTGGAAGCAGGAATACAGGTCTGGTATGTGACAGAACTGCAGCACCAAAACAAAGGAAGAATGAAGTGCAGTAGATCAGTATATTGAGCCTAACCGGAACTGAACCTCAGCATATGTGGATGCTTCTCATCAGTTCAAATACCTACTTACTTTCTATATACCTTCTAGATAGTGAGTCTCTTATAGGCAGTGAGCCTCTTGTGAGTAGTGTGCTCAGGCAGTGAGCCCTAATTGGCAAGTGCCATTTTGTACTTCTATTCTTTTAACAGAGAATACAATCTTGGGTTAGTCACCCTGTGGTTTTTTCCTTAACAAGGTTTTCCACATAAAAATCCTTGTGTTATGTGTGTTGATCTCTTTTTTTCTCTCATGTTCATATATGCTTATATGTTTTGATACTACACTAATTGTTAAAGAAGAAAAGAAAGTTAAATAATTAAGATAACTGATTCACCCCCCTCTATGTTATCCACCTTGTTTCCAACAAAGTGTTGGAACCATGGTAAAAGGGGACATGTGAAGGAGTGCAGAAATCCCAAGAAATAGTGGGAGAGTGCTTCGAATAAGTCCTAGAATGCAGGTGAAGAAGTTTTACTTTCTACATGTAATGTTGTTTTTGATGAAAATTGGTTGGTTGACTTAGGATTCTCATTTCATATGACTCCACATATGAAAAATATGATGGAGGTAATATTTACCTTGGTGATAACTCTACATATCTGATTGTCAAGAAAGGAAAGGTATTGTTGTGTTTCAGTGATGGGAGGATTAAAACCCTCCCTGGTGTTTTGCATGTTCCTGGATTAGGTAGAAATCTGATTTCAGTTTCAAAGTTGAATGATTTAGGAATGCATGTGACATTTGACAAGCATGGTTGCAAATTAGTGAGAGGGAACTTGGTGGTAGCAAAGGGGAAGAGATTCAGAAGCCTGTTCAAGCTTGAAGCCACTACAATTTATAATGCCTCTTATGTATTTGAGACTAATACTAAAAATTCATGTATGTTGTGGCACTGTAGATTGGGCCACACAAGTAATAATGTATTAAAAACTATTAAGAATAAAAAATTGTTGGCTAGTTTCTCCTATTCTGATGAGCACTTTGATTTCTGTGAGCATTGTGTGTTTGGTAAAAAAACAAAAAATCATTTCCTTCAGGAAGCAACAGAGCAAAAGAGAAGTTCAAAATTATTCATATGGATGTGTTTGGACCTGTGGATAATGAATCTATCAGAAAATATCATTATTTTGTAACCTTCATTGATGATGTATCCAGATTTACATGGATTTATTTTATGAAGCATAAATCTGAAGTTTTCACTAAGTTTAAGGAATTCAAAGTCTTAGTAGAGAACCAATTAGGTTTAAAGATAAAAATATTAAGATTTGACAATGGAGGAGAATATTGCTCTAAGGAATTTGATGAGTTTTGCAAGCATGCAAGTATAATCAGACAAAAGACAACTCTGTATACACAACAACAGAATGGTGTTGCAGAAAGGATGAATTGAACAATTATGGAAAGGGCCAAAAGTATGCTTAGTGATGCATAGTTGGATAAATGCTTTTGGGTAGAGGTTGTGTGTATTGTTTGCTACTTGATAAATAGATCTCCTTGTAAGGCTCTTGATTCAACACCTTCTGAAGTGTGGATAGGTAAGAAACCTTCTGTTTCACATTTAAGGGTTTTTGGCTGAGGCTTTTGTTCATGTGCCTAAGGAAAAGTGGTCTAAGTTGGATCCAAAGGCTAAAAAGTGTACATTCATTGGATATGGTGACAATGTCAAAGGTTATAAGATTTGGAATCTGCTAACTCACAACATTATCCTTTCTAGAGATGTTATTTTTAGGGAACTTAGAGCTATTTCTGAACCTGAGCAACCAAAAGAAAAAGAAGAAAAGGTAAAGAAGGTGCACTTTGATTTAGAGAAGCAAGATGCACCTCAGGAAGAATAGAATGATGGATTGGGGGGTGAAGAAGAAGAAGAAGATTCAAGTAGTTCTAATGAAGATGAGTCTGTTGTTATAGAAGAAGTTGATGCAATTGATCAAAAGAATGATTAGAGTCTCTTACTCCACCCTTGAGGAGATCCACAAGACAATAGAATCGAATTGACAGGTATAGCCCACCAGATTTATGTTGTGTATATGCTTCATTGAGTATTGACGATGAACCTAGATCCTATAGGGAAGCTATTTTTGCAGATGATAGTGAGTCTTGGTAGCTAGCCATATAGGAGGAGATGATGGCTTTAGACTCTTGTAACACCTAGGTTCTTGTTCATTTGCCCAAAGGAAGAAAGGCCATAGGATGTAAGTGGGTCTTCAAGAAGAAGTTTGAAGAAGATGGGTCATTGGAGAAGTACAAGGCTAGACTGGTAGCCAAGGGCTACTCCCAGAGAGAGGGAGTTGATTTTGGTGAGATATTCTCTCCTATTGCTAAATTGACTTCTATTAGATTTCTCTTATCTATTTCTGTAGCTTATGATTGGGCTATTGAGAAAATGGATGTTAAAACTACATTCTTGCATGGAGATCTTGAAGAAGAAATTTATATGCAACAACCTATAGGTTTTGAGGTAAAAGGAAAAGAACATTGGATTTGCAGGTTAAAGATGTCTCTTTATGGTCTGAAACAGTCCCCCAGAATGTGGTATCAAATGTTTGATTCATTTGTTTTGAAATTGGGTTTTGTTAGAAGCAAGGAGGATCATTGTGTTTACATTCATTGTGTTGTTGATTCTATACTGGTTATTGCTTTGTATGTTGATGACATGTTGTTTTTCAACAATACTAAGGGTATGGTCAGTGAGCTTAAAGCCCAACTTTTAGGTGTATTTGAGATGAAGGATCTTGGTGCTACAAGGTATATTTTGGGAATGGAGATCATGAGGGATAGAGTTAACAAAAAGCTTTGGTTGTCACAAAGTAAGTATGTGAATACTATTTTGCAGAGGTTTAGTTTGCAGGACTGTAACCCAGCTAGAGTTCCTTTACCCATTGATACTAAGCTTTCATTAGATATGTGTCCAAAGACTGAGGATGATCTTGGGATATGTCTAATGTGCCATATGCTAGTGTTGTAGGGAGTTTGATGTATGCAATGGTTTGCACTAGACCAGATATTGCCCAAGCAGTGGGAGTTTTGAGCAGATTTATGTCTAACCCTAGTAGACAGCATTAGAGCTATGCGAAGAAGGTATTTAAATATCTTGTAGGTACTCTTGATTATTGTTTGGTTTATTCTAGTATTGATAGTGCTGATAAATCTTTGGACATACAAGGTTTTGTTGATGTAGATTAAGCAGGTGACTTGGATAGTCGAAGGTCCACTAGTGGCTATGTGTTTACTCTATTTGGAGTTGCAGTGAGTTGGATGAGTAAGAGGTAGCCCATATTTGCTTTGTCCACTATAGAAGAAGAGTATATGGTTTCTACTCATGTCTCTAAGGAGGTAGTTTGGTTGAGGAGACTGTGTACAGGTATTAGTTTTGATTGCAGGATCATTCAGATTGGTTGTGATAGCCAGAGTGTTATCTGTTTGGCCAAGAATCCCATGTATCATACTCGGACTAAGCATGTTGATGTTTAGTATCATTTTGTTCAAGAGTTGGTTGCAAATGGAGAGATTGAACTAAAGAAGATAGACACTCATGAGAATGTTACAGATTCATTAACTAAGCCTATGAGCACAAAGAAGTTCATGTGGTATAGAGAAGCCACGGGCCTTGTTTCTAGTGCTTGATTATTTTTATTTGATTTCCTATGGGTTGATTTACAATGTATAATGTCAAGTGGGAGAATTTTGGGATAAGGTGCCATTAACCTTGTAAATCCCAATATTGCATTTATTCTATTTATTATATGTAATTTGTAATTATCCATGAGGAGATGTACTAGTTTCACTGGCAGGGGTAATTGCAGAGTCACCGGAAGTCATTATAGAGTGACTTTTACTATTGGAAAATGTAAAAACTCAAAGTAAATGAGGATAAGCATGCTCCCTTGAGGAATATACTATTTTTTGGCATGTATGACAACTTTCATAATGTTTGGTGAGTGAATCTATGATAGTTGCAAGTTGTCATAAGATTATGTGATTCTATGATGTATATGACAAATATGTTAGTTGTATATATTTGCTATATTTAGCCCAAGGTTCCTATCTTGGAAAGATACTCTTTTGCTAGAATCTATGATGGTTATGATGCGTCATAAGATGTTATAAGAGGCTAGATTTAGTCTTGGGCACCCAACCTTTGCATGGTTATTTTTGGACAAGTGGAAGGTGCTTATAAGATGGCATTTAATATTTGTATATTGGGGTATCTCATGAGAGAGAAGGTGAATGCCTAAGATGAGTTAGAAAATGTTTCTATAAGTATTTTCCATGTATTAGTTGCTACAATATAGATTTTAGGTACTCGGGTGCTACCGAAATGCTGTCAGATTGAAGACTGGTGGAGAGAGTTGAAGTGTTGTTGTATTGTAAATTATTTTTAGATTAATACAAACATTGGCCCTCTTTCATGTGTGGAGTTTTTTACCCAAAAGGGGTTTCTCCACGTTAAACATTGTGTTATGTGTTCATATTTCTGATTTTACCTTTCTATGAAGCATAGTTTTGTTTCTGTGTTACGATCTCAATTATTAAAACACAGTTAAAGATTGCTAAAATTTATCTTGAATAAGATTTCCATTGAAGTAGTGTTGCTTTCATTTCTAACAAAGATGACTTATATTAGAACTATTCCAAGTCTTGCGGCTACGAAAGACTTGCATCTTGAACAACTAGATGTGAAAACAATATTTCTCCATGGGGATTTGGAAGAGGAAATATACATGCAACAACCATAGGATATGAGGTTAAGGGTGTTAGGTCTCAAAAATGCAGGTCGTTAACCCTAAGAGGGTGCTAGGCTCTCTTGACATTTTTGGCTAACTGACATAGGGTAGATATGGCTAAAACCCCCTTCACTTCAGGCTCTGCCAGGCCTAGGTGGGTAAACCTCTAATTAATAAAGTAGATAAGGAGATGATCACTACTTTAATCAGAATTAATCTAACTATTAATAATGGTACAAATTATAAAATAGATAAAAAGACAAGAAGTTAATTCTAAAAATAATCTAAATTAAAAAAGCTAAAATAATAATGCAATCTAACTAAGTAAATCTAAAATGAATTTGTATAAGTGATAATGTAAATACTAGACCAGTGCCTTTTTGAATATAGAGTTAGTATGATCATGAAATAAATGAGAGTTTATTTGGTAAAAACTTGAACTACCTGGCATGAAAGAATAGGTATGTAACTTGTACAACCCTGCAAGGAAGTAGTTAATATTCCATACTTATATACATCCAATTGACAAAATATTACCTGCATTCATCTCAAAGGATTTAATCCTTGCTTGAAGGGACCTATTAGAATAATACTGCAATTGTAACAGATTTATCAAAAATTGGAGACAGAATACAAACCCTAACTATATGATTCTTCTTATAGATCCATGACAATGCCTTCACAGTTACTATGATAGATTTAAAGATTTAATTCTAAAAGCAGAAACCAATTAATCTTATCACACTATAACATCAAATGTGTATAGACAACTTGAAGATATACTTGATAACTCAAATTGAATAATAGAGAAAACTTTGAAAGGAGACAATCATATAATTGAATAAATTTAACATATAGTTGATACCAAAATTTGCAGTCACTGCTTCATGCTTACAAACTTGACTTCATCAGAGAATGCTTGCACATGATCTACCAGAAATAAAATATATTAAAAGTGAACTAGCATTGCTGTTCAAATCTAATCTATAATATCCCCTGTTCTATTCTGTCAATTCTCCCTATAATCTAATATTCTCTATATTCTAATCTCACCTCCCCCTTTCTCTAGTCTTGGTCATCTCTTATAAAGAGTGGCATACAAGCTTTAGACTAGTTACAACAGTTGTGACGGTTGATAACTGAATAACAATATTTATCTTAATAAACAAATTCAGGAAAATTAATACTCATCTTAATCATCAAATAGATAACCATTTCAAGATCAAACAAGGATGTTCAACTGCAATTCTACTTAATATCTTTCGAGGGCTTCTTTATTACTCCTCAAAAATCTAGATAAAACACAAATTAATATCTAATCAAACAATCCAAACAAATTTATTTAAATAAATGTATTTACTCAAGTAATTACTTCCCTTATCGATATTTTATTCAGTTCCTTAAGATCCTTTCATGGGTGTTTTATAGTTTGATCCCTGTTGTGTATATCCTACAAAAAAAATGAATATTTTAATTGTTAGAAGAATATCTTAATTGTTTGGATTTTAGTGTCATTTTAGGGTTTCTAAGTTTTGCATTGGCAAGACCTTTCACAACATGTCCCCAACATTATTGTGACTATCGTGTTAGCGAAACTGGCAAGCTTTATCCCGATTCACCTTTTTCACCAATAGTTCTTTGTACATTTGGTGAGGCTCTTTTAACAACTTGGTTGATCAATATAGCTTATACCGTCGGGGTGATCTTTAAAACTTACTCCGATCACATGTATCAATCCGATATAAATTTGTTGGTGAGAGTATAAGATCGGCATGATGTGAAGATTCTGTCCCGACTAACTTACTCTTATCGATATTAACAAGCATTATGTACTTATGAACTCAATGAACCACTTGAACCTGTGAACCGATTAAACCAATGAACCAATGAACTGTTTGAATCAATGAATTGTTTGAACTCATGAACCGATTGAACTCATGAACTGTTTGAACCAATGAACTGATTGAACTGGTGAACCGATTGAACCAATGAACCGATTGAACTGGTGAACCAATTGAACTCATGAACCAATTGAACAAATGAATTGATTGAACTGGTGAACCGATTGAACTCATGAACTGATTTAGCTGGTGAACCGATTGAACTAGTGAACCAATTGAACCGATGAACTGATTGAACTAGTGAACTGATTGAACCAATGAACTATTTAAATCAATGAACTGTTTGAACCAATGAACCGATTAAATTGGTGAACTGATTGAACCAATGAACCGATTGAACTGGTGAATTGATTGAACTCATGAACTAATTTAACTGGTGTACCGATTGAACTCATGAACTGATTTAACTGGTGAACCGATTGAACTCATGAATCGATTGAACTGGTGAACTGATTGAACTCATGCACCGATTTAACTGATGTGGAAGTTCAAGCTTGGAGGTTCAACACTATTAATTTCTTAATATATGAAGGTAAAAGAAAAAGACTTAAATGGGCGTACTAATTAATAGAAAGGAATGGAATGACGATGCCTACCCAAGGGAGAATAATGAGGATAAAACAAGGGCAAGAATTTTGAAAATTGATCTTGAAGTGCATACAATGTGAGGATTTTTTGAAAAATTTGATTTAACATATCCAGTTCCAACATAGGCTCTATCTGAGGATGCATGTCCCTTGTGGGCATAGCAAGATCCTAGCTTTCTGGAGGAGTAGACCAATACCTTCTTCATTTGACGATGGGTGAAGATCCTGGGTTATTGCTTTATGAAAAACTTTTATTTCCTAATAAGAGAGCTCTTTAAGAAAGTTATTTAACTCTTCCAACCTACCATGCATGGAAAAGACCATTTCAAGAGTTTAACCAGACTTGTCCATGCAATGGCAATTCTTTTCTCTCGGGTTCTTTTTAAGAGAAAAAATGTTTCAAAAATTGCCCATGTACTGGCAGTTCTTGCTCCTCACCAAACATGTTCTATATATGATATGAATCCTCCCCTGCCTTACCATTGATGACAAAAGGTCCAATCCATAAGGTGTCAAATTTTCCATGCTTCCCTTTTTCTTGATTTCTGGCATTCCAAATAAGCACTATGTCACCTACCTCAGATTTTCTGACTTTAGCCTTTTTATCATATAGGTATTTCATTTGCATCTACATTTTTTTATTTTGTTGAATTACCTGTTCCCTCATTTCATTTAATTCCATTAGTTGTTCTAGCCTTTCCTCCATTGTTTCTAGGACATCCCAATCCTCTTGGAGGATAAACTTACACACTGGTAGCAAGTTGTGTATTGGGAGTCTGGTATGAGCTCCATATACTAATTCAAATGGTGATTTGCCAATTTCTTTCTTTACGATGATCCTATCAGCCCATAATGCCAATCTCAACTTAGAGTCCCAGGCTTTCTTGTTGTTATCCAGCATTCTTTTTATAATCTTTAGGACACTTTTATTGTTGGACTTAGCTTGCCCATTACCTTGTGGGTGGTAGGGAGAAGAATATGAGATCATAATGCCATATGATTTACAAAAAATTTTAAACTCATCCGACCTAAAACACATTCCATTGTCAGTTATAAGCCTCAATGGTACCCCAAATCTAATTAAAATGTTTTCCAATAGGAAGTTAATCACAACCTCACTAGTTGCTTGTTTAGTAGGCACTGCTTCTACCCATTTCGTGAAATAATCAGTGGCTACTAATATCCATTTGTGACCACCACTTGATTTGTCCATAATCTCTCCTATAAAATCAATTCCCCATTGGTGAAATGGGGCATCAACTTGCATGGGTCTCAAGGGTAATGCCCCTTGGTACTTTAGCTTTCTTGAGAATATCTGACAGGCCTCACACTTCCTAGTAAAACTGTAGGCATCATTGAAAACCTTGGGCCAATAGTATCTAGCCCTTAATATCTTGTGTGCTGTGGTTTTAGCTGAGAAATGACCACCACAGACTCCCTGATGCATCTCTTGTAAGGTAGATTTTGCTTGTTCTTCATCTAGACAAAATAGTAAGATACCATCATTATTTTTCCAAAAAAGATTTCCTTCTATAAGCACATATTTAGAAGCATGTAATTTTAGAGTCCTTTTCTTACTATCATCAAATCTGTTAGGGCATTTCATGTGCTTGAGGTAATACACTATGTCAGTATACCAAGGAGTTTTCTCAATACTTGTTATCATTTCCTCTTCATCTTCAATATTACATACTTGGGCAGCCTCAAGGTTTGTTTCAGTCATTAGTTTGGCTAACCCTTGTCCCCTTACTAGTTTTGTGATTTAAATTTCTATATCAAATCCTTGAAGTTGATTTATCCACCTACATCTCTTCCTAGTTACTTCACTCTGCATGAACACATCTTTGACTGTTGCATTTGGTACATAAGCTATCACTTTAGCCCCAACCAGGTAAGGTCTAAATGCCTTGATAGCTTTCACCAATGCATAAGCTTGTTTTTCTATGATATCATAGTTAAGTTCTGCATGTTGGAGTGATTTACTGAAAAAGGAAATAGGTTACTCATAGCCCTCATTATTCTTTTGTAACATAACTGCTGCTACTATATGAAAAGATGCAAAGGAAAAGATCTGGAAAGGTTTACTAAAATTGGGAGACTTTAGCACTGGAGCTTCTTTGATTGCCTTTTTTATGGATGCAAAGGCTTCTATGCATACATCTATCCAATTAACCTTTGCATTTTTCTTCAACATCCTAGATATAAGGTTAATTATTTCTGCAAAGTTTGGTAGAAACCTTCTCACAAAGTTTATTTGTCCAAAGAATGATTGTATAGCCTTGACTATTTTTGGAATAGGAACTTTGTCTATTGCCTCTACTCTCTCGGGATCAATCCTAACTCAATCTTTGGATACTATGTGGCCAAGTAGTTTCCCTTTTGTGACTGCAAATTTACATTTCTTGGGGTTCAAGGAGACACCATATTCTAATGCTTTCATAAATATCTTCTCAAGGTGATTTACATGATCTTTGGCCTTTGTTGAATATGTAATGAGGTCATCTTGGTATACAACCATGATTTCATTTATTAAACCTGCAAAAGCAATGTCCATTGCCCTCTGGAATGTGGCTCCAGCATTTGTAAGGCCAAATGGCATTCTCACGTATACATAAGTTCGCCATGGGGTGGTAAAGGTTGTTTTGTATTGTTCAGATTCTTTAGCCTTTACTTGGTTGTATCCGGAGAACCCATCCATCATGGATAATAACTCACAACTAGTAACTCTCTGCAGTAGAGTTTCCATATTGGGTAATGGATAATTATCTTTGAGGGAGGATATGTTTAAGTTTCTAAAGTCAACACAAAGTCTAATATCCCCATTCTTCTTCCTAACAGGCACTAGATTTGAGACCCAGGATGAATGCCTAATTGGTTTTATTATGCCAGCTTCCCTGAGCTTCATGAGTTCTTCATACATCTTAGGTTCTAACACCAGGTTGATGGGTCTCTACTTTTGTCTGTAAGGCTTAGCATCTAGCTTCAGTGGGATTTCATATTGGAACAAATCTTCCCTATAAGCTTTAAGATCATCATAAGACTAGGCAAATACATGTTTATATTTTCTCAATAATGTAATTAACATGCTTATGATTGCAGGGGTTATTTTCTTTCCAATGTAGACCTTTTTAGGTGACAATTCAGTTCCCAAATTTATTTCTTCCACATCATCCTCCTTTACTGTTACTTCTTTGGAAATAGATAGATCATTTGCATCAAAAACTCTCTCTAATGCTACTAAACCCTTCAGAATTTTATTGGTTTTAAGTTGGACAATTTCTTTGCCAAATAAAGTCTCTTTGCCATCAATCTCTTCAACAAAAGCATTAAGATCAATCTCTTGATTCTCATACTGATCTATACAATGCAAAAATTTGAGTAAATCAGCATCACTATTAAAAACCTACCAGTTATATATGTTGTCTGGGATAGTTGGTCTAGTTTTGCACTCAACTTCTAAAATACCTGTCAGGGTAATATCATCCTTTTTCATAGCTATGTTTGCAAGGAAGTCAGCCATTATATTTTTTGACCTATCTATCCAACTTATTGAAAAAGCATCAAATAATTCTATATCATCCAGAACTGCATTTCTGTATTGTTTCAATTTTTTGTTTTTTGAGGAATATTTACCTTTGACTTGTGAAATAATCAATTCAGAATGTCCATACACTACCAACAATTTGATTTTGTGTTTTCTAGCAATGTTTAGCCCAATTAAAAGTGCTTCATATTCTACTATGTTATTTGTGCACTCAAAATTCAGAGAAAAAGAATATTTGAATGTTTTTCCTAACGGTGATATAAACAACACCCTGGCTCCATTCCTTGCCTTACTACATGCACCATCAAAATACATGGTCCATACTTCATTTTCATCAATTTTGGCTTCATAGTAAATTGGGTCTGTATTATGCAATTCAGACTATTCTTCCACCCTGAATGTACTAAAGTCTGTGTCACAGAAACAAATCATTTGATTTGGATTAATTTTCTCTATAATGTCTTCATACCTTGGCTCCATATAGAGTTTAACTACTTGTGTTCCCAATGGGATAGTAGCATAAGATAAATCTAATTGCACACTTCCCCCTACCATGGCAGTCCATTGTCTAGATAACAACATTCCATAGTTAGGTGGGATATCTACCACAGTGATGTCAATTTTATAAGAGGCTTCAAAATGAGATACTAATTTTATCTCAACATCTTTCATGATTCCAACAACAGGGACAGACCTGTTATCCATTGCATAACATTTACCGAATGTAGTATCCACCCACATTCCTAACCCTTTCATAATAGCCATGGGCATTATGTTTACTGCTGCTCTTGAATCAAGCATACAATTTTTGACTACTTTGTTGTTTATCAGCAAGGTAATATAGAATGGATCTACTTGAGATGGATTTTTCATTAATGTTTCACCTAGGTATATCTCAGGTACTTTGATAGACTCTTGTTGCACATTTATTTTAGGACTATGTTGTTCGGGTCTTTTGTCTGATACATTTGATATCATTTTCACCACTATATTTTTATATTTTTCTACCTTCATCATTTCTAGGAGTGGCACAAATATTTTCACTTGAGAAACAACTTGAGCAATATCAAATGAGGGATTTATGTTTAGTTCTGACCTATCAACTTTTTTTTGCCCCTTTTCCTCAGTTTTTGTGTTGTCCTTCTTTTTGTTCAGTGTGTCAACAAGAGGTATATCATGAGGTGTTTTCTCATTTTTACTTTTATCATTTTTACTAGAGACTTGATTTTTGATAAGCATACTCCTAGGAGTTCCTTGTTCAGCATTTACTATTCTATTTCTCAGGTTGTAACTACTCTTGGCTTGTGCTACCACAACCATTCTTAAAGCTTTTCTTTCTTCCTTAGAAGGTTTTCACCGATTGTAGCTTTGTGTTGTATTAAGGTCGTATCCACAGTTTCCTAAGTCTTCTTCATGGTTAGAAAATACCTCTTGTCCTCCTAAGTTTACATTATATTTTTGTTCTTTTTATCACCTAGATTTGCACCCTTTGCTGCGGTTGTGAAACTATAGAAATCTGGAGTAACATGGGAATGATCTCAAAGTGTGGGACCTGCTGGTTATTTTTCCAGATTGGCAGAGGGTTTGCCAATTCTAATGCATAGGTAGATTCAGCCAATAGATATGGGAGGTTACGTGAGCTACCTCCCCTTCACTTCTGGTTCTGCCGCACCAAGGGGGGTGTCCCTATAACTTTAAGATGTGACCTTGATTAGCTCAATGACAGAATGATTTAGCTTTGTGATAACAGGCAGAATACTCTCATGTGTGGACCAAGATTTGTGTGATAAATCACAAGGTTGGCAACATTTTTGGACATATTTGTATAGTCAGGTATGAGAGTATGCAGGGGTTCCTAATCCTACTCCTACAACTAACAGGTTGAAATTATGGAATGGTTTGAATATTATATGGATGCAAGACAAGGGGTTTTGGATCATAACTACTTCACAAGAACAAACTGGTGCCTATCTCAGGGCAAGGAGTCAACTAGACATATACATGAGGATGGCTTGCAACTGGCATTCGAATTTCAAGGGGATAGATTGATGCTTGCCTTACAAACATCACCCAAGGATAGGTATTTAATTGTTCATACTTACAAACATCCCAATCAACATACCATCTTCTCCATGCTTGACCTAAGACAAATTTAATCCACTCCTTGAATGGAAGTCAAAAGATTAGACATACAATACAGGACCCTGTATCCCTGAATCTATGAAACCCTTAGCAACTAGATTCAAAAGAAGAAATTGCATGCAACAAATGGAGACAAATAGAGAAATACATGTGACTAGCATTTTTCATATAAAATCAACACTGAAACTAAACATATGTGCAAGATACATCACAGATGCAATACATAAACTCCAAAATGAGATAGAATAGCAAAGAAATGTCCTATGTTTTGTTATTTTTCCCTCAAAATTGCCCACAACCATGAATGAGTAACATAGTTTGGCCTTTATACCAAGACTGTGCACTCAGCAAAATTACAACGGTCAACTCAAAAATCACCAAATACAATGCATTAGAAAATGGTGCTCAAAATAGTTAATGCTGTAGGAGAAACAGGGATAAGAAGTAGGTAAAATCAGGATCTGGGCCGCCGCTCGGGGACTTTCCTCTTAAAAATGATGGTTGACCTATCCACCGTCGACCTAAATCCTGCAGATGTCACCATTATTGCTCAGCTACCCGCAAACCCTCAGTGGCGTGCCTTAGGAGTTTTTCCCTCCCAAACACAACCACATATGCAAGGAAACCCATCACTGCAGCAAAATACAAAACCAGCTATCAATTAAAAATCCATCACTGAGATAAACGGCTCCAAAATACCTTGAAAAGTCACCAACCAGTGAAAACATGCCACGTAGGCACTTCATGCTCCTATCGCTATCTTTTCCATTCCTTATTTTGCCCTTTTCACCCTGTATATGCATGAACATATGCATATACAACTGCCTAACATACAAGGCGGGGACCCCAAATTATTATAGAACAAATTGAAAACACCCTCGGGCTCTACCTTGTATATGTGCATATACATTCACCTCATACATTCAAGGCATGGACTTCATAAATTATGAAATACATTGCATCCACGTTGAAATCTGGCTTGTACTTCACCTTTGTATTTTCCCTTTGTACATCGCATGTATACAAGCACCCTATATACAAGTCAGACCCCAAACTTCATTAGAATAATTTGAGAACCAGTTCAAATCCAGCTTGTATCTTAACCCTTTGTATATCATCATGTACAAACATCATATACATGCATGCCATGGACCCCAAATGTTTATGAAGCAACTTGAAATCTTCATTGGGTCTGGATTCTATGTCTTCCTTTGTACCTTCATTTTGTATGTTGCACATACAAAAGCAAATATACAAGTCGTGGATTCTAACTCATTTATCAGCCAGATTAGAGAACCTTTCAAATCTAACTTATATCTCATCAAATATATATTTCCCTTGTATGCCAAATATACAAACTCATTTGTATATTCCTGTGGGCCCAACCACATGTATCTCGGCCACACCACTGTAGCAAATGCATCTGCACCCTTGTATATTTTCCTTGCATATGCACCGGTGACATACAAGCCCCTATATACAAGCAGGAATCTTTCGTGGAATATACCTGCAATGTATCTTTTCTCTGTATCCAACCGTTGTATGTCTGAACATACAAACCAAATATACATGCAACCCAATATGCAAGCAGTGAATATTCCCAAGAATCTGTGAAAGATTCCCCCTTGTATATGCAACCCGATATGCATTTAAAAATGCATACAACTCATTTTTCACCATTTTTTGAAGGCCAATGGAGATTTTTGCAAGCTCGCCAATGCACATTCGACCTGCATGTATATACAAACACCTTTATTTATATAAAGACATGCATTTCAACTAATTTTTTGCATTTTTTACAACTGCAGAGACCGAAAGAGTTAGAATTTTTTGGACTTTTGGGAAGGAGCCTGGCTTAAAACCCTAAACATAAATGATTACTAACAGGACCTTGCAAAATGAGATTAGACCTTCAGAGAAGGCCGGCTTCCTACTCTAAGCCTAATGCTCAGAGAAAATCATCTAAATCTAGTGCTAATGCTTGCTGGGAAAAGGGGAAGAAGGAATGCTGAAAAGAAATGCTGAAATGAACTAAGTGATACACTAGATTTAAATGTGTTTGGCTGCAACTGAATTGACACAATAATAATCTCATAGCTAGAAAGGCTTACACAGACTCCTATTAATGTTAGAGAGGTCTAGGAGAATAGACACAGTGCTAAAAATAATAATAGAGAGGCAAAAATACCAGTTTATATTGATTATAGAGGCCAAATAGCCATTACAAAGAATAGCCCAGAAGGACAACCCACCCCTTATACATCTAGTTTTACAAGTATATATAACACTTCATTTTCCTCAGTTGGTTACAAAATTCACTAAGAGAGCTGCAACCAAAAATATCTCTGAGAGGACGTCCCATCTGCCAGGCGTAATGGCACAAAAGATCTGGAACAGGGGCAGGGGGGGAGATATTTAGAGTCTTTAATGCAAGCAGCTTTATCATTGATTTATAGCAATGAATCAGCACAAATATCTACATTTGAATATCAAATGTCACTGCTGAAATGTCATGCTGGCCAAATATGCAATGCCAGATCTTAAATTTGAAGGTGAGAAAATCTTGCTAAAAACCCTACCAAATGAAAGAGGGGACCAAAATATGTATCTTTTCCTCTTGTAGCATATCAAAATTCACCAAAATGGAGGAGATACAGGCGGTCAAAGTTTTGGTCAACCGCCTATATATATCACCTTGCATCTATGAACATATCACTTGCATTTGCCATTCAAATCGGCATCCAAAATCTTCTCTGCAACTCCTTTGTATCTGCCAAGCACTTTGTATATCGGGCTATGAAATGTCCTTGTATTTTCAAATTTGTATATGCATACAATTTCCTTTGTATGTGCAGACCCCACAAGTTGTATGTTAACCTTTGTATATTCCCCTTGTATATCGAAACATACAAGCATACATACAAGCAGAAGATATATGCAAAGCGCTTGTACCTTGGTGGACCCCACCACTTACATCTCCTTGTGTGTTCACTGCTTGTATATCGGCTTGTATGTCACAAACATACAAGCTGAAAATATACAAGCCACTATTGTAGCTGATGCATTTGCCTTTGTATCTTTACCCTGTATATTGGCTGCCAATGTACATTGCAAAACGTACATTCATCTTTGTATCTTGGCGAGACCCACCGAATGTATGTTCGGCCTTGTATATTGCAACATACAATCGCCAAATATACAAGTCGCAGAACTCATAAACTATTAACTGTATCTGACTGCCCTATTGGGTCCGGCTTGTATATTCCTCCTTGTATACTTCTTTGTATATGAAAATATACAAAACACTTATACATACAAGCCACGGACCTGATGCCTCAATTTGCTGAATTTGATCTCTGTATCGGGTCTGCCTTGCATAATTCCTTTGTATCCTCGGCTTGTATATCGTGATATACAATTGCAAAAATATACAATCCAGATTTCAAATCTTTTATAAAGCCTTTACAGAATACCTTCGGGTCCAGCTTGTATGCTGCAATGCATGTTTTTCCTGTATGTTGCGGATATACAAGCGCCTTTGTATATCGTGGACCCCACCTCTTGTACATTCGGCCTTGTATGTTCACTTTGTATATTTCTCTTGTATATGCAAACATACAAGCAAAATATACATTCCACTATCGCAAATGTATCAGCACCTTTGTATTTCGAGTATACAAACACAATATACAAACTCCCATACATATAAATAGGGAATCTTTGAGGGAATATACCCGCAATGTATACTTTTCATTGTATATAGCCTTTGTATATTTGCTTGTATGTGTGAACATACAAAACAATATACAAGCCCTTTGATATGCAAGGGCGGAATATTCTGGGGAATCTTCAATGTTTATTCACTTTGCATATTTCCTTATGACCCAATATACAAATCGGGAATATTCCCAGGAATCTGCAATAGATTCCCCCCTTTGTATATGCACTCTTTTGAGCCCGATATGCATTCTGAAATGCATAAAAACTCACGTTCTTTCAAATTTTCCAAGGCCGATAGAGATTTGCAAGCCCACCAATGAACATTTGAACTGTATGTTGACCGAAACTTTGACCATAAATAACTTCTTTATTTGGCTGAATTTCAGGGTGATGTAAAAAGCAAACCTGCCTATTTTTTCAAGCTCTTTCCAATGTTAAGGTTTTTTAGGCAAGGCTTTCTAGGAAATTTGGCACTTTAAGCTTTATAGGAACATTTTCCAAAGGATTTTCAAGGAAATGCTAGGTTAACCATTTGACTCTGGGCAGAGAAAAATGGGATAATAGTGCTCCTACATCATATTCATACCCAGATTCCTCGCCGAACAAGTAATCTTCTTCAACAGTGAAAGGTGTGATACCCAACATATTTATAGTGTGATGATCCATCTCAAGGTTATAAGATACCTCATCTTTTTGTATTGATTGTGCTACCACACAATAATCAAGAGACTGTGGTAAATTACATGGCGTACACCATGGATTATTCTCTATCACATGGACTCCACTTTTCTTCAAAGGGTCAAGGGTGTCCTTTCCATAGTTATGTCTCCTGTTAGCATCCATGGGCTTTCTGTCTTTCCAATTCATATGATATGGCATATCATGGAGTCTCAATCTTTCATTCTTATGTGAGTATTCTTGCTTGTTTGTAGGAGGATTAGGATTTTGAGGAACTCTTATATTGTCTCTTTTTTCAATCATCCCAGTAGCCTTTTTATTGTTTTCAATGGTGAGAGCCATTTTTTGTGCTTTTGCCAAAGTTCTAGGACTTTTGCCCTTGAGTTCATAATCTGTCTTCAGGTCAAATGCTTTCAAGTATATGCTAAGGGCTGCTTGGTTGTTCAATTTGGATTCTTGTGGGACCTTATTATACAATTTAGTGAATCTTAAATTAAAATCATACACTTGATCATTTTGATACTTTTGAATAGTTATTAGTTCATGAAGAGCAAATTCTGGAGCACATTGATTTCTGAATTGTTCTAAAAATTGATTGTGAAAGTCTCTTAAGGAATATATTGAAGCGTCTGGTAAGCTATTTACCCAGTCTCTTGCTTCCTTAGTAAGAGATATCATAAATAGTTTCATTTTTATATCTTCATATTCATTACTAATGTCCTGTATAAAAGCATTGAATCATTTGATATGATCTTCAATAGTCAACTCACTGCTTCCTGTAAACTTAGGCACATTGTTCATTCAACTTTTATCCATGGGGTAAGGATATAGTTGATATCCAATCAAGTCAAATTGTCTAGCCATACTCATAGGATTTGGAGGTGGCATGTTAGGGTATGGTGGATAATACTAGTATCCAAATGGAGGTTGTGGATACATATTGGGTTGGACATGATGCTGATGATACACATTTTGTTATCGAGGAGGTCGCGGTTGTTGATTGTTAAGTCTATGCCCTGGTGGTGGATGCTGTTGGTGAACACTCCGAGTATTTATAGGTGGAAGTCTAGGTATTAGCCTATTTTGCTAAGAAAGATTATTGCATGTATTATGGGGTACCCTAGTGTTTCCAACAGCTATAGCATTCTAAGGCATTCCATGCTGATTAATATTGTTATTGTTTCTGTGTGGGGGCACATACTTAGTTGAATTTCGTGCTTAAAGATCTAAATGGGCCATTTGTCTATTGATTTCTTCATCTCTTTGTATCATTTGTTGTCTATTTTTGAGTCTTTTCTCTTGATATTCTAAATGTATAGCAAGTTCCTGATCAGTCATATAGTCATAATCTATGATAGCTTGATCATCTGTATGTTCATGATTTTCCTCACCCTAATTTTCTATCTCATCTGTCCTTTGTGGATGTGCTTCCTGATTGAAAACATCATTATGACTATCTGTTGGTGTCTTGGGATTATCACCTTCAGCATGGAATGGGGAAGTATATATTGTATAATTTTGGCCAACATGACTTATATTCTCTAGAGGGATTTGGTTATTATTACTATGAGACTGACTTGATATCCCAGTCTTCTTAGTAGGAGCCCTTAAAGGTGGGGATGATTGTAGTTTTTTACCCTCAACTTTAGATCTCCTACCATCCATTATGACACTTTTATCAGAAAAGCAATTTAAGTTTAGTGTAGAGTAGCCACCTCTATTTAGAGGACTAATCAATCTTCTGGGTTTCTCCTTCCACCAACAGAGTTATGCCTTTTAATTCTCTGACTATAATAACATGGTCTAGCACTAGGTTCTTTGTGTGTTTCTCCCCAATAGAGTCACCAATTCTGTTAGGTCTCAAAAATGCAAGTCATTAACCCTAAGAGGGTGCCAGGCTCTCTTGACGTTTTTGGCTAACTGACACGGGGTAGATATGGCTAAAACCCCCTTGACTTTAAGCTCTGCCAGACCTAGGTGAGTAAACCTCTAATTAATAAAGTAGATAAGGAGATGATCACTACTTTAATCAGAATTAATCTAACTATTGATAATGGCACAAATTATAAAACAGATAAAAAGACAACAAGTTAATTCTAAAAATAATCTAAATTGAAAAAGCTAAAACAATAATGCAATCTAACTAAGTAAATCTAAAATGAATTTGTATAAGTGATAATGTAAATACTAGACCAGTGCCTTTTTGAATATAGAGTTAGTATGATCATGAAATAAATGACTATTTATTTGGTAAAAACTTGAACTCCCGGGCATGAAAGAATAGGTATGTAACTTGTACAACCCTGCAAGGAAGTAGTTAATATTCCATACTTATATATATCTAATTGACAAAATATTACCTGCATTCATCTAAAAGGATTTAATCCTTGCTTGAAGGAACCTATTAGAATAATACTACAATTGTAACAGATTTATCAAAAATTGGAGACATAATACAAACCCTAACTATATGATTCTTCTTACAGATCCATGACAATGCCTTCATAGTTACTATGGTAGATTTAAAGGATTCAATTCTAAAAGCAAAAACCAATTAATCTTATCACACTATAATAGCAAATGTGTATAGACAACTTGAAGATATACTTGATAACTCAAATTGAATAACAGAGAAAACTTTGAAAGGAGACAATCATATAATTGAATAAATTTAACAGATAGTTGATACCGAAATTTGCAGTAACTGCTTCATGATTACAGACTTGACTTCATTAGAGAATGCTTGCACATTATCTATCAGAAATAAAATATATTAAAAGTGAACTAGCATTGCTGTTCAAATCTAATCTATAATATCCCCTGTTCTATTCTGTCAATTCTCCCTATAATCTAATATTCTCTATATTCTAATCTCGCCTCCCCCTTTCTCTAGTCTTGGTCATCTCTTATAAAGAGTGGCATACAAGCTTCAAACTAGTTACAATATTTGTGACGGTTGATAACTGAACAACAATATTTGTCTTAATAAACAAATTCAGGAAAATTAATACTTGTCTTAATCATTAGATAGATAACCATTTCAAGATCAAACAAGGATCTTCAACTGCAATTCTACTTAATATCTTTCGAGGGCTTCTTTGTTACTCCTAAAAAATCTAGATAAAACACAAATTAATATCTGATCAAACAATCCAAAAAAATTTATTTAAAAAAATGTATTTACTCAAGTAATTACTTCCCTTATCGATATTTTATTCAGTTCCTCAAGATCCTTTCGTGGGTGTTTTACAGTTTGATCCCTGCTGTGTATATCCTGCAAAAAAAATGAATATTTTAATTGTCAGAAGAATATCATAATCATTTAGATTTTAGTGTCATTTTAGGGTTTCTAAGTTTTGCATTAGTAAGACCTTTCACAACATGTCCTTGACATCGTTGTGACTATCATGTTGGCGAAACTAGTAGGCTTTATCCTGATTCACCTTTTTCACCGATAGTTCTTTGTACGTTTGGTGAGGCTCTTTTAACAACTTGGTTGATCGGTATAGCTTATACCATCAGTGTGATCTTTAAAACTTACTCTGATCACATGTATCAGTCCGATATGAATTTGTCGGTGAGACTATAAGATCAGCATCATGTGAAGATTCTGTCCCGACTAACTTACTCTTACCGATATTAACAAGAATTATGTACTTATGAACTCAATGAACCACTTAAACCTGTGAACCGATTGAACCAGTGAACCAATTGAACCAATGAACTGTTTGAATCAATGAACTGTTTGAACTCATGAACTGATTGAACTCGTGAACTGTTTGAACCAATGAATTGATTGAACTGGTGAACCAATTGAACCAATGAACCGATTGAATTGGTGAACCGATTGAACTCATGAACTGATTGAACCAATGAACCGATTGAACTAGTGAACTGATTGAACTCATGAACTGATTTAGCTGGTGAACCGATTGAACCAATGAACCAATTGAACTGATGAACCAGTTGAACTAGTGAACCGATTGAACCAATGAACTATTTGAATCAATGAACTGTTTGAACCAATGAACCGATTGAACTGGTGAACTGATTGAACTAATGAACCAATTGAACTGGTGAACTGATTAAACTCATGAACTGATTTAATTGGTGAACTGATTGAACTCATGAACCAATTTAACTGGTGAATCGATTGAACTCATGAACTGATTTAACTGGTGATCTGATTGAACTCATGAACCGATTTAACTAATGTGGAAGTTCAAGCTTGGAGCTTTAAAACTATTAATTTCTTAATATATGAAGGTAAAAGTAAAAGACTTAAATGGGCATAATAATTAATAGAAAGGAATGGAATGACAACGCCTACCCAAGGGAGAATAATGAGGATAAAACAAGGGCAAGAATTTTGCAAACTGATCTTGAAGTGCATACAAGGTGAGGATTTTTTGAAAAACTCTATTTAACATATCTAGTTCCAACAAAGGGTAAGGAGGAATTTGTGTGTAGGTTAAAGAAGCGTTTGTATGGCATAAAGCAAGCACCTCAGCTATGGTATTTGAAATTTAATAGTTTAATGGCTGAACAAGGTTACAAAAGATGTCATTCTGATTATTGTGTTTATTTTAAGAAATAGCTATATTATCCTATTGCTTTATGTTGATGAGATGCTTGTTGTTGGGTCTAACATGCAACATATTAATGAACTTAAGCAGAAATTAGCAAATTCATTTTCTATGAAGGATTTGGGTGCAACAAAACAATCCTTGGTATGAGGATCACACAGGATAAGATAAACAAAAAATTATTTTTGTCTCAAGGTGAGTATGTAGAGGTGTTGAAAAGGTTTTGTTACAAGTATGGGCCTAACCGGTGTTATCATTGATGTCAACATACTCCTATTGCATTAATGATAAGAATTGAATGAGTTGTGTGCTGAGGATATTGAGAAAATTAGTCTCAATCAGGAACAGTGAAGAACAGTGATGACAGTAAGGAAATAGTCCAAGATAGGAAGAGGATTAGAGGATGTAGAAGGGTTTTTAGATATGTGTCTTAGTGTGGTCCAGTAAAGATTTTAGAGGTCCGCATGAAGATCTGAAGAAGTTATGGCTGATCAAGTTAAACTGGTTCCGGTAGGCATTCAAAGGTGACAGAGTGTTACAGAAAGGTTCGGTGAGATCCAGAAATGCATTGTCCTGTTCTGTGGATTTGAGTGTTCAGGAAGTCTTTTTGAAGTATCAAATTGATTGGTTTTTGGTTTGGAGGTTTGGAAGCATCTATTCCTTTGTGACAGTAGTGACAGACTGTGTTCTTGAGGTTCTGGATGAAGGAGAGAAGGATTTCAGTATGCAGATGAAGTGCGGATGTTTTTTTGGTGATTTAGGAAATCTTGTGGAAGTATTTGAATCATGTTTGGATCATGTGGATGGTCTGCATCGAAGTTGGAGCTTGCATTTGAAGGATAACCTCTGGGTGAAGGAGCTCTTCCTGAGACTGGTCGACCAGATGAGTTACACGTCTTGTGGATGTTCTTGTAGATGTTTGCTGACTTAGATGATTATTTCTAAGTTGATGTCTTGTATAAATAAGTGATTGCGAAGTCATTTCAAAGGTGTCCTTGTGGAGATGAGAATGTGGTAGCAAGGAGAAGAGCGAAAGGCAGAGTAGAAGTATTGGGCTTAAATGAAACTGATTCAAGCATGGTGAAGATGCTATTTTTCTAGTTTAAGTAGGTGATACTTATTTCTTTGTAGACAGTGTGTCTCTTGTAGGCAGTGAGCCTCTTGTGAGCAGTGTGCTCGGGCAGTGAGTCCTAATTGGCATGTGCCATTTGTTCTTTCTATTCTTCTAATAGAGAATACAATCTTGGGTTAATCACCTCATGGTTTTTCCCTTAAATGGGTTTTCCACGTCAAAATCTTGGTGTCTCATGTGTTGATATGTTTCTGTTCTTAATTTGTTGCATTATGCTTCCATGATTGATTTATTATTAGACTAATAATTGCAAAGTGGAATTAAGTGTTGAATTGAGAGAAAGTTTTGCACAACTGATTCACCCCCCCTCTCAGTTGTGTGCCCTAAGTCTAACAATTGGTATCAGAGCCAAGTTCTTCTAAAAGGAGCTTAACAGCTTGAGGAGATCCAGGATGTCATCTTACAAGAAGGATAGTCCGAAGTTTGATGGAACCAATTTTAATTTCTGGAAAGGTCACATGAAATGTCACTTGAGATGTATGGGAGTGGCATACTGGACCATGGTTACAACACAGCATGTACCTCCATAGGGTGGTCTGAAAACTCAAATGAAATCACAGACACTGAAAACAATCTACAGACTATAGAGGCTCTTCTAAGTGCATTATCTAATTCACAGCTCTCAAATGTTATTGATCTACCAACTTCTTTTGACATTTGGCAAAAACTGGAACTTCTGCATGAAGGAGACAAGTATGTCAAAAGTGCAAGGTTACAAAGTCTGAAAGGAAAATTCAAAAATCTGAAGATGAGAGAAGATGAAAACATCACTACTTTTATGCCAAGAGTAAATGAGCTTGTTTTTGGAATTAGAAATGCTGGTGGAGTCTTGGATGAAGATGGGATTGCTGGCAAAATTCTTAGATCCCTTCCTACTTCTTACAAAATCAACGCTGCTGCCATTGAAGAATTCAGAGCCCATACAACTGTCACAAGAGATCAATTGGCTGAAAAATTAGCTGCATTGAAAATGACAAAGTTTGGAGATGACCCCCCCAAGACTAAATCTGCATTCAAAGCCAGTGCCTCTGTTAAAGGTAAACAAAGGTTTGATCTGGGAGAGAATTCATCAAGGAAGCAGTCATGGTATGAAAAAGCAAGAAAAGATCTGGAGGAAGAAGAAGTAGAAGCTGCTCAACTTGAAGCCCTTATTGCTAAAAGTCTTCCAAGAGGATCTATGAAGGAAAATTACCTTTCAAATGTTTTAACTGCAATAAGATTGGTCATTTTGCCTCAAGGTGTCTAGAAAGGTTCTCAAGGCAAAATCCTAACAAGCCAAGGTTCCAAAAGAACTATTATTATGTACATGAATATGATGATAATGAAGGAGTAACAGATGATGAATCAGAGATAGGAAATAAATCCAAAAATGAATTAGTGTTCATTGCCAGCAAGGAAGAAGATCCAATGTCCTCTATATCTATCAATCATAAGATTGTGGAAAGAGCTCTGGCTGCCCAAGTTGAAGAAAAGGATGATTGGGTCATTGACAGTGGTTGTTCTCACCATATGACAGGTGACAAAAATAAGTTCATTGACTTGGAAAGGTATGAAGGAGGAGTGGTAAAATTTGGTGATAATTCTATTAGTAGAATCAGAGGAAGAGGAACTATTTCTTTTGATGGAAGGAACAAAACTAGTAATGTTCTATATGTTGAAGGCTTGAAGCACAATCTTCTCAGTGTTGGACAGTTGGTGGACAAAGGCTATGATCTCTGGTTCAAGAATGGAAAATGCAAAATCTTTGAAAGCTCTAGAACAGAGATTGTATCCGGTACCCAAACTAAAGGTAATATCTTCCACTTGGTTGGTACTGGTAAAAGTTGCTTATTTGTTCAAATTGATCAAAGTTGGTTATGGCATAGGAGAATGTGTCATGTAAATTTTGATAATATCATCAAGATAAGCAATACTTAGGCTATAAGAGACCTTCCAAAATTGGTGAAACCTACTAATAGCTTGTAAAAAGAATGTCAGTTGGGTAAGTTGAGCAGAGTCACATTCAAGAGTAAGGAATTGTCTTCTACCAGATTATTGGACTTAGTTCATACTGATCTTTTTGGTCCAGTAAGAATTAGGAGTATGCAAGGCAATAGATACTTCATGTTACTAATTGATGACTATTCCTGGATGATGTGGGTAACTTTTCTGAAAGAGAAATTAGAAGCTTTTGAGAAATTCAAAATATTCAAGGCTATGGTAGAGAATGAAACTAGATTAAAATTGAAATGTTTGAGGTCTAATAGAGGTGGAGAATTCACATTTGGTGAATTCTTAGAGTTCTGTGAGAAACATGGGATAAAGAGACAATTGTCTACTCCTAGGACTCCACAGCAGAATGGAGTTGTGGAGAGAAAGAACCAGACCATCCAAGAAGCTTCTAGGACCATGATGATGGAAGCAAATGTTCCTCATATCTATTGGAGAGAAGCTATCAGCACTATAGTCTATACTCTCAATCGAGTTCAAATCAAAAGTAATACCGGTAAGACTCCTTATGAACTTTGGTTTGACATCACTCCTACTATGAGGTATTTTAGAGTTTTTGGTAGAAAATCTTAGATTAAAAGAGATGAAGATCTAGGAAAGTTTGATGCTAGAAGTGATGAAGGAATATTCTTGGGTTACTCCACTCAAAGCAAAGCATACTGGTGTTATAACAAGAGACTGAGAAAGATAATAGAAAGTACAAATGTGAAGGTTGATGAGGGAATTGAAAAACCCTCAAGGTTTTATGAGTATGATGAAGATGATCAGAATGGTGTTCTGATTCAAGGAGCCCAAATCTCTTCTGAAAGTCAGATTCAAACTGATCTGGTAAGTCAGGAAGAAGAGATGAGTTCTAATGAGCCTAATCAAGAATCAGAAGTACAATAAACTCTCAAAGTTCCAAGACATGTAACACTGAGCCACTCTGAAGATCAGATCATAGATGACAAAAGCAAAGGTGTGCAAACTAGAAGGAGGATTGCTTAAGATTCAGATAAGTACTACTTGTTCTCAAAGATTGAACCTAAGACTGTGAATGAAGCTTGCAATGATAAAAACTGGACTAAATCAATGGAGGAAGAGTTGATGCAAATTGAGAAAAATCACACTTGGGATCTTGTTCCCAGACCTAGAAACAAGAATGTGATTGGAACCAAATGGGTCTTCTGGAACAAACTGAATGAAGTTGGTGAGGTAATCAAGAATAAAGCCAGATTAGTCTACAAGGGCTATTCTCAAATAGAAGGAGTTGATTTTGAAGAAACTTTTTCTCCGGTGGCAAGAATTGAAGCAGTTAGATTATTTCTTGCTTTTGCTTCTTTCAAGGATTTCAAGGTATATCAGATGGATGTCAAGTCTGCCTTTCTGAATGGTGACTTGGAAGAAGTGTACATTGAGCAACCAGATGGATTCTAATTGTCTGATCATGGTGATATGGTCTGCAAGCTAAAGAAAGCTTTGTATGGACTGAAGCAAGCACTAAGAGCCTGGTATGAAAGATTGGATAAACATCTCTTGAAGATTGGTTTCAACAAAGGTACTGCTGACAGTAACTTGTATTTCAAAATTGACCATGAAAACATCTTGATTGTTGAAGTGTTTGTTGATGATATCATTTTTGGAGGAAGAGATAGTATGTGTAAAACTTTTGCAAATCAAATGAAAAGTGAATTTGAGATGTCCATGCTTGGTGAAATGAATTTCTTCTTGGGTCTGCAAATCACTCAAACAAGGAAAGGAATCTTCATTTCTTAGACCAAATATGTGAAAGAATTGTTGAAGAAATTTGGGATGGAAAACTCTAAACCAATGAACACTCCCATGGCAACTGGATGTAAGTTGAACAAAGATGATGACTCTCCTAAGGCTGATCAGACAAAGTACAGGTCAATGATTGGAGGATTGTTGTATCTCACTCAAACTAGACCAGACATTATGCACGCTGTTGGTCTTGTTGCTAGATTCCAAGCTGACCCTAGAGAATCTCATGTCGTGGCAATTAAGAGGATTTTTAAATATCTAAAAGGGACAGTTGAGTATGGTCTATGGTATCCTAGAGACCATGATTTCTCTCTTCATACATATACAGATGTTGATTGGGCAGGAGATGTGGATGACCGGAAGAGTACTAGTGGTGGAGCATTCTTTTTGGGAAAGAGATTGGTTTCTTCGCTAAGCAAGAAATAAGAGGCAATATCTCTATCTACAACTGAAGTAGAATATATTGCGGCAGCAGGTAGTTGCACTCAAATTCTGTGGATGAAGCAGATGCTAAGAGATATCAAAGTGGAATATGAGGAGCCTATCACTATTTCTGTGATAATTCAAGTGCAATAAATATATCTAAGAATCCGGTGTTGCATTCAAAGACTAAACACATATCCATTAAGTTTCACTTTTTGAGAGAGAAAGTGAACAAGAATGAAGTCAAATTGGAGTTCGTGCCTTCCAAGGATCAGATTGCAGACATCTTTACTAAACCTCTACCTAAGGACTCTTTTGAGTATCTTAGGGAGAAGTTAGGGGTTATTGCCCCTCCGGTGATGAACTAAGGTGCACTGATGTGCATCAGTCCGGTGGATATCATAGTCACATCTTGTGGTCTGGATTAATGTTGGGTGTTGCTACTCAAGGGGAGTAGCAGATATAATTCTAAAGTGGTGGAATTGCAAGTATGTGCCCTTTGCCATTGATGTCAAAGGGGGAGAGAAGACATGTGAAAAAAAAGTGGTCGTTGACCAAAGGGGGAGCAATAAAGGGAGAGAAGACATATGAATGGTTGTTACTGATAGGGGGAGTTGTGACAGTAAGGAGCACTTCTTGTCTTGATGGTCAAAATAGTTTTTCACATCATATGTTGCCATCAATGACAAAGGGGGAGATTGTTACATGTATGGGCCTAACTAGTGTTGTCATTGATGTCAACATACTCTTGTTGCATTAATGATAAGAATTGAATGAGCTGTGTGCTAAGGATATTGAGAAAATTAGTCTCAATCAGGAACAGTGATGACAGCAAGGAAATAGTCCAAGATAGGAACAGGATCAGAGGATGTGGATTAAAGGGTTTGTAGATATGTGTCTTAGTGTGGTCCAGTAAATATTTCAAAGGTCCGCATGAAGATCTAAAGAAGTTATGGCTGATCAAGTTAAACTGGTTCGGGTAGGCATTCAGAGGTGACAAAGTGTTATAGAAAGGTCCGGTGAGATCTGGAAATGCATTGTCCTATTCTGCGGATTTGAGAGAGTGTTTAGGAAGTCTTTTTGAAGTATCAAATCGATTGGTTTATGGTCTGGAGGTCTGGAAGCATCTATTCCTTTGTGACAGTAGTGACAGATTGTGTTCTTGAGGTTCCGGATGAAGGAGAGAAGGATTTCAATATGCAGATGAAGTGCGGATGTTTTTTTGGTGATTTAGGAAATCTTGTGGAAGTCTTTGAATCATGTTTGGATCGTGTGGATGGTATGCATCAAAGTTGGAGCTCGCATTTGAAGGATAACCTCTGGGTGAAGGAGCTCTTCCTGAGACTGGCCAACCGGATGAGTTACACGTCTTGTAGATGTTCTTGTAGATGTTTGCTGACTTAGATGATTATTCCTAAGTTGATGTCTTGTATAAATAAGTGGTTGCGAAGTCATTTCAAAGGTGTCCTTGTGGAGATGAGAGTGTGGTAGCAAGGAGAAGAGCAAAAGGCAGAGCAGAAGTATTGGGCTTAAATGGAACTAATTCAAGCATGGTGAAGATGATATTTTTCTAGTTCAAGTAGGTGATACTTATTTCTTTGTAGACAGTGTGTCTCTTGTAGGCAGTGAGCCTCTTGTGAGTAGTGTGCTCAGGAAGTGAGCCCTAATTGGCATGTGCCATTTGTTATTTCTATTCTTCTAACAGAGAATACAATCTTGGGTTAATCACCCTATGGTTTTTCCCTTAAATGGGTTTTCCACGTCAAAATCTTGATGTCTTATGTGTTGATATATTTCTATTCTTAATTTATTGCATTATGCTTCCATGATTGATTTATTATTAGACTAATAATTACAAAGTGTAATTAAGTGTTTAATTGAGAGAAAGTTTTGCACAACTGATTCACCCCCCTCTCAGTTGTGTAACCTAAGTCTAACAGGTTTAACATGCAAAATGCAAAAGTAGTTAGTACACCTTTGCCTAATCATTTTAAGTTGACTAAGGAGATGTGTCCAAAGACACAAGAGGAGGAAGACAAAATGTCTAAGATACCATATGTGTCAATAGTTGGTAGCTTGATGTATGCAATGGTATGCACAAGGCCAAATATTGCACATGCAGTGGGAGTGGTAAGCGGGTATATGAGTAATTCAAGAATGGAACATTGGAATGTAGTAAAATGGAGTATCCGATATTTGAGAGGTACTACTTCAAAGAAACTATGTTTTAGAGGAACAAATTTTGATCTAAAAGGATATGTTGACTCTGATATGGTGGGTGATATTGATAGCAGGAGCACTACAGGGTATGTTTTTACTGTAGGAGGTACTGTAGTCAGTTGGATTTCAAGGATGCAAAAGGTTGTTGTGCTTCAACCACTGAAGCTGAGTATGTTGCTGCTACAAAAGCTAGTAAGGAGATGATTTGGTTACAATGTTTTCTAGCAGAATTGGGATAGTCACAAGAAGATAGCCCTTTGTATATTGATAGCTAGAGTGCCATTCATCTTTCTAAGAATTCAGCTCTGCATTAAAAAACTAAGCACACACAGCTGAGATACCACTTCATCCGGTTAGTTTTGGAGGATGGATAGTTGAAGCTAGAGAAAATTCACTCAAGTGTGAATCCTATAGATATGTTCACAAAGGCAGTTACACAAGAGAAACTAATTTCCTCATCAGTTTATATTAGCCTTCACAACTAATAATGGTTGACATAAGAAACTAGCCAGACCTGTAATCTAGTGGGAGTTGTAAGTGCAGCGGTGTCATCCTAGATCATACTCGAAGTGGGAGATTATTTGGTGTGGAGCTTGATCAGTCTCCAAGTGGGAGATTGTTGGTATGTGGTGAATGATTATGCAAATAATGTACACTCATAATGTATCCTTGCTGAGGTTTAGGGGTAGCAACCCCTAAAAAAAATTCCCCTTTTTTTGCACATTCAGGGTTGGTAGTTAATTTTTTGTTAACCAATAAATGAAAAATGACATTGTAAAACCCTAATTCTAGAAGCTTCCAAAAAGATTGTTGTAAGAGGCTAGGATGTATGTTGCGGTATGGAATTTGTGAGATTGTAATTTGTTTTGTACTAGATAATAAAATCATTAGGTAGCTAAGTTTCTATGGATGTAGCCCATTTTGGGTGAACCATGTTAAAATTCTATGTTGATCTCTTTTGTGTTATTATTCATTGTTATATTTAGGTTATTTAATATGAATATAATTGTTAGTGTTTATTGCTCTGATCTATTTGAACCCTAACAGTCTGCAGTTTGATGAAGAGATTAAAGATTTTGAGACTAATCATAAAGCTAAAAATGCTCTATTAAATGCCATGTCTAACACTGAGATGACAAAAGTTGTGGATCTAGAAACTGCTCATGAGATTTAGGACAAATTGAAGAAAATATATGAAGGTGATGAATCTATCAAGAAGGCTAAGTTGTAGAATTTGAAGACCACATATGAAACCATGAGAATGGCTGAAGATGAGAACATAAAAAGTTACATACAAAAGATTGATGAAGTTGTCAGCAGCATCAGGGGTCTTGGTGGAAAATTAAAGGATGAGGATGTTGTAGATAGGATACTCATAACTCTTCCCAAATCATATAGTCACAAGGTATCTCCCATTGAAGAATTGTTTGATATGGGCAAACTTTCAAAAGATCAATTGCTTGGTAAATTGACTACTTTTGAGATGAGAGATTTTGGTACTACTGATGGCCCTGTGAAAACTGAGACTACTTTCAAGGCCAAGAAAGAAAAGACTGCTAGATCAAATAAATATGTTGTGGAATTAGATGAAGAATATTTTGAAGAGCTTGAGGAACAATTTGCAAGCAGAATAAAAAGAGGTAGTAGAGGAAAGTTCAAAGGTAAGTTACCATTCAAATGTTTCAATTGTGGTAAAATTGGTCACTATGCTTCAAGATATCCTAACAGAGATTTGAAAATCAATGAAAGTAAAGGAAAGATGGCAAGAAAGAGTTACTATGTTAGAGATGATGATGGTGTAACTAATGATGAACCTGCTTCTAATGATGGTAATATAATGACTATTTGTTTATTGCACTTATAGAAGAACCTATTTCTACTAATCTTGCAATCTATGTGAAGGAAGGAAGTCCAGGAGAGTTGTCTGCATTTCATACTAAAAAGGAAGATGAATGGATCATTGACAGTGGCTAGTCAAATCATATGATAGAAGATAAGAGTAATTTTGTTAAGTTTGAAAAATATGATGGAGGACTAGTTAGGTTTGGTGATGATGCAACTAGTAAGATTTGTGGAAAAGGATCAATTACCTTTGATGGCAAGCATAATACAAATGATGTTCTTTATGTCAAGGGCTTAAAGCATAATCTTCTAAGTGTTGGATAAATGTGTGACAAAGGGTATAATCTTGTGTTCAAGGACAATGGGTGTGAGATGAGGAAAAGCTCCGAAACCTTAATTATTGCTAGTAAGAAGACTCATGGTAATGTCTATCATTTGAAATGTACTAAAAATTGTTGTTTGTTGGCTAAGACAGATGAAAGTTGGCTATGGCATAAAATTTGTCACATTAACTTTAATAATCTAGTGAGAATAAGCATTGTTCAAGCTATAAGAGACCTGCCTAATATTGTGAAGCATGCCAATGTTATATGCAAAGAATGTCAGTTTGGGAAGATGACAAAGACTACTTTCAAGAGAAAAGAACAATCCTCTACCAGTTTGCTAGAGTTGATGCATACTGACCTGTGTGGTCCTACAAGAACAAGAAGTCTGCAAGGTGAAAGGTATTTCATGCTTCTTATTGATGATTTTTTAAGAATGTCTTGGATTACTTTCCTTAAAGAAAAGGCAGAAGCACTAGATAAGTTCAAGGCATTCAAAGATATGGTTGAAAATGAGTTGGATTTGAGAATCAAGTGCTTAAGTTTCATCAAAGGTGGTGAGTTTACTTCAAGTGAGTTCAATGCTTTTTGTAAAGAAAATGGAATAAAGAGACATTTGTCTGCCCCACAGACTCCTCAACAAAATGGAGTAGTTGAAAGGAAGAATAGAACTATTCAAGAAGTTGCCAGAATAATGATCAAGGAAGTAGACCTACCAGAAGTATATTGGAAAGAAGCAATACACACTATTGTCTACATTCAGAACAAAGTGAAAATCAGAGAAAAAGAAACAAAGATACCTTATGAGCTGTTGTATGGTAGAACTCCTACTATCAAATACTTCAAAATTTTTGGAAGCAAATGCTACATCAGCAGAGATGAAGAATTAGGAAAGTTTGATGCTAGATGTGATGAAGGCATATTCCTTGGGTACTCTACTAAGAGCAAGGCTTATCGGTGTTATAACAAAAGACTGAGAAAGATCATTGAAAGTGAAAATGTGAAGGTAGATGAAGATATTCAACCAAATGGATATGAGTCAAATGGATCTGCTAATACATAAAAGGTTGAAAAAGACAAAGAAAAGGAAGTTTAGACTGAAGTGCAAGCTGCTCCAAAAGAAGAAGAAGTTCAAGCTGAATCTCTATTAAGAATTCCTAAAACTCCCAGGTATGTGAAAAGAGATCATTCTAAAGATCAGATTATTGGTGACAAAAGGAAGGTGTGATGACAAGAAGTAGGACTATAGAAGAACAAGTAAATCTCTATCTACTTTCAAAGGTGGAACCTAAAATAGTAAATGAAGCATGCAATGATGAATATTGGGTTAAGGCAATAGAAGAAGAATTAATGTAGATTGAGAAGAACAAGACTTGGGAACTTGCCCCTAGACTTGCAAACAAGAATGTGATTGGAACAAAGTGGGTTTTCTAGAACAAACTAAATGAAGTTGGAGAAGTTGTGAGTGTTATGTCAGAAAAAGTAACCTTGGGGGCTTTTTCCTCTTAAGGGGGCTTTTGACATAAAATCTACCTAAAATAAGGGGAGGACTTGGACACCCACACCCTAGTCCTACCCTATTTTAGGTCAGGACCAATTTCAAAGTGTCAGTTTGTGACCATTATTTAGGTCCTATGTTGACACGGTAAGTTTGAATTACGAAATTCTTAGTGGGAATGTTTGTAGTTACATATATAAGCATGATTAGTGGTTCATTTGTAAACTAGATAGAAATTAGATGGGCATTTTGATTGCTAATCTTATGTTAAGGTGATTCAAGGCGTTCATTATGTTGCAGAGCAGAATTTGTGTTGTTCTTGTGTTTGTATTTGTAGATTTGGCATCCATCTCCTCATGGCATGAAGAGCATATTCCTTCCATGAGATTTTTACTACAAGGTGATATCAATTGTGTTTTCTATCATTTATCATTTGGATTATGCCTCTATCTGATAGGGATATGCACTCTTTATCTAACAATAGTTTTTGGAAGACTTGAATATCTCTCCAAGGCTTGACTGAGGCAAGCCTCTAAACACCACAACCCCCAACCCATTTTTCCATGATTGAAGGTTACAGGTTGCGAAAGAAAAAAAGTGGAGTTGTAGAAGAGTAGAGCAGACTATCAAAATTGTAGATTAGAGAAGAAAATAGGGACCCGAACTCGGGCACCAGCTCATTAGTCCTCTGGATCCCACAACAATAAAATCTCTGGAACAATAGGAATAGGTTGCAGATAAGGTTTCCTAATCTCGACAAAAACTATGGCACTAGACTAGGGTGCCCGCTCATTAGTCCCCCACTTTTTCATTTTCTAAACTTCAAAATCTGGTATGCATTTGATTGTCATTTGATATCTCTGTGTGCGATCATTTTAAGTAATTTGTGCATTTGTTCACGAATTCATGTAATCAGAGTTTTGAGCATAATTGGGCTTAATTAAACAACAAAATCACACAATTCCAATCTTCCCCTATGTTCCAAGTAATAGGAGATTTGTAGTAGAGTTATCTACTCAGTTGAATATCCTTGAATGTTTAGTGGTTAAAGGTGGATCAACATAAACCATTGAAAACAAACCATCTTCATATCTTACCCTAAACATTTTGGTGAACCTGTGTTTTTGGAATTTTTGGCATCTTTCTAAGTGTTGTGCTTCATATTTACATTCATTTCATTCATTCATATCATTTTTCATCTTATAGCATTAGGAAAATTACAAAAAAATCAAAAATTTTGAAAAAAATGATTTTTTTTAAATTTTTAGCTTGCATTTTCAAATAATTTAGATTAATTGGCATTGAATTTCAATAAATTAATGTCATTATTATCAGATCTGATTTAAAATATAAAAAATTTTCATTCATCATTCATTTAGATTGCATTTTCAAGATCAAATTGTTAAAAATTGCTCGAAATTGTGCATTTTTCCATATAACCTAGTTTTGCATTAGCTAGGGTTTTTAGTCAAAATCTTGTTTTAGATTTTACTACCATTTTAAAACACTCATTAGGATTGACTTCTAACTATAGTGTTGCATCATAGTGGTTTGCTTGCAAAAATTTCACGCCTAGGGTTTGAAAACCTTGCTTTTTCACTAGATTTTGGCATTATCATCTCTCTAGAATTGCATCATATAGGTGTTGTAAAGAATTTTTCAGCACTAATTATCTATTATCAGGGTTATTATCTACTGCCCCTCCTAAAATTCTTTACAACGCCTTTTTATTGGGCTCTTACATTGAAAATTTGCATATTTTGACTATATTTTCCCTAGGGTTTGACTTAGATTTACACTCCAAGCATGTGATAGATTTTATGGCTTTAGGTGACTGATATTACTGCTATAATCTGCTACACCTACTAAAATTCTTTACAACACCCCTTTTATCAGGTCTTTGCATTGAGAAGTTGTGAAAAATTGCATATTTTAGTGGATTTTTGAAAGGAAGCAAGGTGTGCGGAAAACGCTTCCTACACTAATCTAATGAGGGGAGATGTATGCAAATTATTTTTAGACCTTTACAGTTATAGTGATGTTAACACAACAACAGAGATATTGCAAAAGTACACACACATAGAGAATGTAGACAGGAGAGGGAGAGAGAGAGAGGATATAACATGGGGAAAACCCTTTCGGGAGAAAAACCCCACACTCCAAAACCTACACAATGTATTATCAAAACAACGAATGTTTACAACACACTTGCAATGCAAGTCTTCCAGGAGTACGAAACTCATATCTGGAGATATTCTGGTAGCATATAGTACCTTTCAATAAGTCTATGCATCTCCCATCCAAGCACATGTTTATAAAGAGTTTACAAGGCAAAATAGGAACCTTCTAGAGATGGGAGTCCATCTTGGCCTCATGGCCCAAAACCCATGCCTAAGGACACTTGTCACAATACCCTATCCCAATGTGGGCACCTAGTCCCAAGATAGGCTATGACAGATGCTCTTATGCACCTTACAGCTGGCATAGAATCCATCATACATGACAGCTCTTATAGTTGTAAGAGAATCTATCATAACTACCTAAAATAGCATATTCCTCTTACAACATGTCATAACCCACCTTGGGTGCCCAAAGATGCCTTCCTTAAAGATGCTCTTTGACACATGTCTTCACCTGTCATAGAATCTTCTATTCTTGACTCTTACGTGTCATAACTCCTTACACACTGCACAAGATGCCAACACATGGCAGAAAACCTCTACCATAATATGGGATGCCTATATCCACATGGGATGAGTTGACCATCTTAGTCACATTCCAAGTGGAGTGAGAACACATCATGCCACTTCACACTAAATGACAAAATAGGATGTACAACATAAACTACAACATAGGCAAATAAATAAATACATAATCAAATAATTAATGCTAGGAATTACCAAGGTTGAGACATCTTAATTCCCAACATTCTCCCACTTGTCAAACACCTTGTAAGAGCCAATAGAAATAACAGGATTTAACTGCTATAGGCCGAGAGGCCCATAGACTCCAAACACCATCTGAACTTGTCTATGCCCACTGGTTTTGTCAATGCATCTGCAACATTCTTCAAAGTGTCTATCTTCTCCAATATCACCTTCCCATCCTCTACCATGTCTCGCACAAAATGAAACTGTACATCAATATGCTTTGTTTTGGCATGGAAAGTTGGATTCTTTGCTAAGAAAATCACACTCTGACTATCACAATAGATAGTAATTTGTCCTGCATCAACACCAATATATGAACATAATCTCTTAAGCCAAATGGATTCCTTACAAACATGAGTAGCTTCCATACACTCTACTTCTATCATGGACAAAGAGGCCACAGGTTGCTACTTACTCATCCAACTAATTGCACCACTGAACATAGTAAACACATAAGCACTAGTGGATCTCCTGCTGTCAATGTCACCCACCCAATCAGAATCCACATATCCACAGATACTCACAGAATGCAACAGTCTTGTAGGATGACCATGATAACATAGGGAATACTTAGAAGTACCCCATAAATATCTAAACACTCTCTTCACTGCATCCCAATGTACCCATCTAGGATTAGCCATAAACCAACTAAGGACTCCCACTACTTGGGCAATGTCTAGTCTAGTACAACTCATAGCATACATCAAGCTGCCAATAACACTAGCATAAGGTACTCTACTCATGTCCTCCACCTCAGAAGGAGATTTTGGACAAGCATTAATAGATAACTTGGTCCCCAAAGAAACAGGAACACACAATGGTCTACAATTTGCCATGCCAAATCTCTCTAACACGGTCTTCACATACTTACTCTGGCTTAACCAAAGTTTTCTGTTAGCTCTGTCTCTTTTGATTTCCATTCCCAGAATGTACTTGGTTGCCCCTAAGTTTTTCATCTCAAACTATGCTGACAACTGAGACTTCAAATCAAAAATCATATTTTTACCACTCCCAATTAACATCATATCATCAACATACAATGCAATAATGATAATACGATCATTGTCAAATTTGTAATACACACAATGATCTAATTTTGATCTCAGAAATCTAATTGACAACACAAAGGCATCAAATTTCAGGTACCACATCCTAGGTGATTCCTTCAAACTATACAAAGACTTCTTTAACTTTCAAACCAAATTTTCTTTACCTTTTTCTATGTAATGCTATGGCTGTGACAAGTAAATCTGTTCCTCCAAGTCACCATGAAGGAATGTTGTCTTCACATCCATCTGCTCCACGTCTAAGTCATAAGCTGCTACATGAGATAATAGGAACTAAATGGATGTCAGCTTTGTAATGGGAAAGAAAATTTCACCATAATCAATTCCCTCCACTTGTGAATACCCCTTCGCAACTAGTCTAGCCTTGTACTTCTCAACACTGCCATCTGCACCAAATTTCTTCTTGAACACCCATTTACAGCCAATAGGTTTCTATCCTTTAAGCAAAGGCACCAAGTCCCAAGTTTTGTTTTTCTCCAAAGAAGCCATCTAATCTTCCATGGCCTCCTTCTAGGAACCTACATCTTCATGCCCATAGCCTCTGTCATAGTTCTAGGCTCATTAGTGTTAGTAATCAAGGCAAAAGCACAACTAGAATCTAGCAATGAATAACTAAACCTATCAGGTTGCTTCCTTGTTCATGTAGACCTCTTCAAAGGCTGAGATTGAGGTTTTGCTTCTTATGAGCTTTCAGAGCTGCTAGATATAGGGTCTTTTAGTTCAGTATTCTTAGGGGTAGAAGGAAACTAAACCACATCCTCTTTCTTTTCTTTCTCTTCTGGCTGTAGAACAATAGGAGAAGATGTTAGCTCTCTAAAAATAACACTTCTGCTATACAACACTTTCTCAGCCATAGGATCCCAAAGCTTGTACCCTTTCACACCAACACCATAGCTAATGGAGATACACTTAATAGCCTTGTTCTCTAATTTTGACCTCTTCTCCCTAGGCACATGAGCATATGCCTCACAACCAAAAAAATGAAGATGTCTTAATAAGGGCTTCTTACTAGACCACACCTCCATAGGTGTCTTATCAACAAGAGTTGATGTAGGAGACCTGTTTACCAAGTAGCAAGCAGTGGCTATAGCTTCAGCCCAAAACTACTATTCGAGGCTAGCATCACTAAGCATACTCCTAGCTCTCTCCATCAACATTTTGTTCATCCTCTCTGCAACTCCATTTTGCTAAGGGGTGTATGGAGTTGTCTTATGTATTTCAATCCCATGTTATTTACATAACTTATCAAACTCTACAGAACAAAACTCACCACCATTATCAGTTCTCAAACACTTAATCTTTTTACTAGTCTAATTCTCAACAAAAGATTTAAACTCTTTGAACCAACTAAAGACTTTAGATTTTCTTCTGAGAAAATAAACCCATGTCCTTACTGTAGCCATCAATGAATGAAACAAAATATATAGATTTAGAGATCAAAGGAACATTCATAGGGCCAAACACATCAGAATGAATAAGATCTAACACACTACAAGACTTATGAGAACTAGAGTAAAACTAAACATGGTTTTACTTTCCATATATACAATGTTTGCAAAAGTCAAATTCAAGATTACAATCATTTAACCCCTCGACGAAGTTTTTATTTTTCAAGGCTCTAAGACCCTTCTCACTAATGTGGCCAAGTCTCTTATTCCATAACATTGTCTTCTCAGCCAGAAGTTTCATTTCTGAGGCATGAGCACCCTTAGGTACCCAAAATGCACTACCATCAGAAGTTGAAGCAATACATTTCTTTTCTGCTAGTTTCAATGGTGAAGATGAAGTGAATGAAGCTCTTTTCTTTAAAACAAAAGCACTATTGCACAATGCTAGTGCATGCATCTAGTTGAAACAGAGTACCTCTCCGAGTACCCTTTGCAAGAACCATATAACCTCTAGTCATCTTGCATCCTCTGCTAGAGAAGACAACTTGCACACCTGCATCATTCAATTTACTTACAGAAAGTAGGTTCCATGCCAAGCCTGGGATGTGCATAACCCTAGAGATCCTCTTCACTCATCCATTAGGAAATTAGATTGAGACTCTTTCATGGCCAACAATCTTCAGATGAGAGTTATCACCAAGGTACACTCTTCCACCATCAAACTCTTCATACTTTGTGAACTAGTCTCGATGCGAGATCATGTAAAAAGAGGCACCAAAATCAATCAGCCACACATCATCAAATACATGGGTGGCCAAGGTTGTGATGAAAGCACCACCATCATCTTGTGACTTGTCAGAATCTGACTCTGAGACATTCTTTTTCTTTCTCTTCTTTTCCTCTTTGCATTCCTTTCAGAAATGTCCAAATTTACCATAGTTCCAACAAAGAGCCTTGGACTTTCTAGGAGATTTGGATCTCCCACAAGATTTGGATCTGCCCTTATCATCTTTCTTCTCCTTCTTTTTCTTCCCTTTCTCCTTGGGTCTTCCACGAACTGCAAGAGCCTCTTTGGCTGACTCAGATGATTTTATCTACATCTCTTCAGATAACAACGAAGATACCACTTCATCCCTTTTGAAGGTGGATGTGGTACTCCCGATGGCCAATACAAGATGATCCCATGAGTCTGGCAAAGAACAAAGCAAGGTCATACATTGAGCCTCCTCCTCCATCTTCACACTAACGGATGCCAACTGTACAACTAGAATGTTAAAGGCATTCAGGTGATCTACTACGGACCCTCCATCCTCCATTCTTAGAGAATATAGCTTCTTTCTCAGGAATAGCTTGTTCACTAGGGACTTGGCCTGATAAACATCTCCTAGCTTCTTCCAAAGTTATTTCGCAGTCTTGTCCTCATGGACATTTAACAAGACAGAGTCTCACAAGGCCCTTAGCCTTTCGATCCTTGAGATCCCAATCATCTTGAGACATTGCCACTGGTTTTACACCAAAAATGGTTTCCCATAGGTCTCTATCAACAAACATGTCTTCCATTTTAAGTTTCCACAACTTGAAATTGGTGTTGTTAAACTTCTCCACCTCTACTCTTCCGGATGTGCCTGCCATATCCTTCCTGCAACAAGATTATAGAATACTCTGCACAGACTCCCACTCAATCTAATATCAACTCAAAAAACCCCTACCCAACAACTAGGACCAAAGGTGATCAAGTATTGATACCAACTGAAAGGAAGCAAGGTGTGTGGAAAACGCTTCCTACACAAATCTAATGAGGGGAGATGTATGCAAATTATTTTAAAACCTTTACAGTTATAGTGATGTTAACATAAAAATAGAGATATTACAACAATACACAAACATAGGGAGAAAGTGTAGACAAAAGTGAGAGATAGACAAGATGTAACATGGGGAAACCCTTTTAGAAGAAAAACCCCACACTCCAAACCTACACAATGTATTATCAAAACAAAGAATGTTTACAACACACTTGCAATGCAAGTCTTCCAGGAGTCTTCGACACTCGTATCTAGAGATATTCTGGAAACATAACAATACATGTCAATAACTCTATGCATCTCTCATCCAAGCACCTATTTATAAAGAGTTTACAAGGCAAAATAGGAACCTTCTAGAGATGGGCATCCATCTTGGCCTCATGGCCCAAAACCCACGCCTAAGGATACTTGTCCAACATTACATGGATTTTACACTTGTCATAACACCTCATCCCAATGTGGGCACCTAGTCCCAAGATAGGCTATGACAGATGCTCTTACACAACTTACAGTTGTCATAGAATCTGTCATACATGACAGCTCTTATAGCTATAAGAGAATCTATCATAACTGCCTAAAAATAGCATATTCCTCTTAAAACATGTCATAACCCACCTTGGGCACCCAAAGATGACTTCCTCAAAGACGCTCTTTGACACATGTCTTCACCTAGCATAGAATCTTATATTCTCGACTCTTATGCATCATAACTCCTTACACACTGCACAAGATGTCAACACATGGCAAAAAACCTCTACCACAATATGGGACACCTATATCCACATGGGATGAGTTGACCATCCTAGTCACCTTCCAAGTGGAGTGACGGCACATCATGCCACTTCACACTAAATGACAAAATAAGATCTACAACATAATTACAACATAGGAAAATAACTAAATACATAATCAAATAATTAATGCTATGAATTTCCAAGGTTGAGACACCTTAATTCCCAACAATTTTCACTAGGTTTTGACTTGTCATCACTCTAGGTTTGTATCAAAAGTGTGTTGTGAAGCATATTATCACTTTATTGGACTGATATCAGACATATTACTTGCTTCCCCTGATCAATTTCCTCACAACACCTTTTCTTTCACTTATTTGCATTGAAAAAAGTTGAAAAATCAAGCATTTTAGGTCATTTTTACACTCGTCTTTTCCATAACTTTTGAAAAGATTTTAATATCTGATCTTACATTGATTTGAAAACTTATACACATGGATTCTAATCACAACAATAACAATAGGTTCCCTCCTAGGCCTTACATGAAAAGAAATGTCCTCGAACCTAAAATTGTGTTTACACCTCATGATAGAACAATTGAAGACACTGAAGGACCTCTTTATATCACTATGAAAATAATGGGAAATCCTATGGATGGAACCCTTATTGATCCTAATTGCATGACTAATGTAGTAACAAAAGAGTTTCTCTATTCACATGGATTGATGCAAGGCTTTTATGACCCTTCGGATATGATGATTAAAACACATAAGGGAATCTTTATAAACACTTATGGGAAAATATCTCTATTGGTCACTGTATTTGAGAAATCTATAGAACAATGGTTTGATGTTGTCCCTGTTTCTTACCTTTTTGGTATAACATTAGGACATCCATGGTTAAAGGCTATGAAAGCTATCCCTTCAACAATTTATAACTATGTAAAGTTTCCTTTGAATGGACAAGTGCTTACTATTCCTCGTAATAGGTATAAACCTTTGGTTACAAAACAACACTTGACCCTTGATTACTTTTGGGAAAGATCTGAAGTGGAATTGGAGAAATGAACAGATTTTAACTTCTAGAGCTATAGAAACTAGAAAACAAAACTATTACATCAAGTGGCCGGTCCTTCTATTCAAGAAACAACAAGAGACAAACAATCCGCATTTGAAGAGAATCCCAGACTGAAAGGAAACAGACCCTATGCTAAGGTTCCTCCCCCACCATCCTTAGAAGGATCGGGAGGTAGTTGTCGACAACAAAACATTCCACCTAGACAAATGATATTTGATCCTGGTGCTTCCTCCTCTAAAACACAAAAACCTATGGAAGAGCAAAACACTATCTTACAAGAGATAAGTGGTAAGACAAAAATAAATAGACAAGCAAGAGAAAGAAGGAGACTACAAGCTCATGCCCAACGAATTGCAACTCAACAAGAAAACATCTCACCTAACATGGAATCACACCAAGAAGATCTTAAGAATGGACAACTTGAAGAAAAGAATAAAAGTTGGGCTATGGTACCTTATGTCCCACTTTCATCTAACATTCGGGAGTGGGAAGATGATGATGATTTACTCGATGACAACCCTTAGTTTGGTTGTCCCTTCAGGTAAGTATTTCTAACACTTTACTCTCATGTTGTGTTTCTCCCATGATGTGTTATGTGTTGTTTAGGCCTCTTGGGATGACCCTTGATTCTCTTGTAAGGTCCAGGATACTAGGAGATCACCTCTGTTGTGACCCTTCTTCTATTTGTATCATCATTCTTCTATATTTCTTCTCCTCTATTTTCACTGTTGTGTGTTGTGTCTTATGGACATAGCGTTATGGTTGATGACTTGGGGGCACCCTCCTATGTGACTATCCCTAAGGCACTTGTTTCTTCTCTCTTGATTTATTGTTTCCCTTCCTCTAGTGTTTCTATCTAGCAGGTGGATAACGAAAAACATATTATACTGATACGGACCTAGTGTCCCTTCAGTGGGAAATCAAAAAATGGACCAAGTCCATACATGACAATGGGGTTCATATAAATTATTCAATGCTTGGCTAGTAGAATCACTCTATGTGATCTTGATGTTGTCTTATCATACTTACAAACCACAACAATACTGCTACTCTGTGCACTTTGTTTATCTTTGAATCTCACCTTGGTTACACTTAGTTTTGAGATTTTTGTGGTATATCCCCATGGTTATACTCGGTCTCTGAATTCATAGTATAATCTTGGCTCTTTGTGTGAATGATCATATGCATTATTGTTTATCATGATTATATGGACACTAACACTTTTCTTGCAAGAATGTGTTTGTTGGAACATTTGGCAATCATAAAGTACATGTCACCTCTGGAGGCCATGGGCTTTGTGAAAGCTCGTGTTCCCTTGTGTGTTTTCTACCTACCTTAACATTTTTGATATCAATACATGATATCAACCACCTTATGGTGGGGGCATATATAAGGTAAGCTATCTAATTTAGATGCTAGCAAGTGTGTTTTTTCTTATGTGCAGTCTTAAAGACTGGTGGTGATGAGTCCCTCTTGCACTCTAAGATTTGTTTGAAATCTATTACAATCACTTAAGCCCTCTATGGAGGCAGGATATCGTACATATCCTTTTTATCTTAAGCCCTCTGTGGAGGTGGGGATGGTGTATTTCTTATGGAAAGTGCACATCTTGTCATTTTCAAAAGTCCTCTATAGAGGTGGTGAGCGGTTCTGTGACTAACTCAACCCTTAAGCATGTCTTCAGTGATTGTTGTCATGAAGCCCAATCATTGGTGTGTGCCTATAATGTGTCTGAGATGGTGATGAACCAAGAAATAGGAATACTCCATCACTTGTTTGTCATGTTTTCTCTGTGTTTTCCAAGTGTGTGTGTATTGCATGTTTGTTCCCAAGCATAGTTTAAAGACTGGTGGTGATGAATCCCTCATATGCTTTGGGATTTGTATGGCATGCTTGTTTTGTATGTCGTGCTTGATTTGTATTGTGTGTTTGTTTCCCCATGTGTAGTTTAAAGACCAGTGGCGATGAGTCCCTCCTACATTATAGGTGGTGTGTTTACTTTCCTTGTACTTGGATCTGCATTTCATATATATGAAAATGAAAAAAAATGAAAAAAATCATCACTGTCTTCACTGCATTCACTGTATTCATTGTGTTTTGTGTATCTTAAATGTTGTATTCTCCATGTTTTGTGTGCTTGTTATTGTCTTATCTGTGACTGGTGTGTCTTCTCCATGCTTGGTGTGTCTGTTGTGCTTGTTGACCATACTTTAATGCATGTATTGGCCTTGCATTTATACATACATTAAAGTGGGGGCTAAATGTTATGTCAGAAAAAGTAACCTTGGGGCATTTTTCCTATTAAGGTTTAGATCCCAGGTCCTTTAGGATGCATTTAGGACATCTTGCATGTTAATTTGACATCTCGATGAGAAAACCCTGAAGTCTCATGGCAAATGGGACCTATGGGGTACATTTGACATAAATCTTGCCTGAAATAGGGAGGAGGACTTGGGTGCCCGCACCCTAGTCCTACCTTATTTTAGGTCAGGACCAATTTCAAAGTATCAGTTTGTGACAGTTATTTAGGTCCTATGCTGACATGATAAGTTTGAATTATGAAATTCTTAGTGGGAATGTTTGTAGTTGCATATATAACCATGATTAGCGGTTCATTTATAAACTAGATAGAAATTAGATGGGCATTTTGATTGACAAGCTTATGTTAAGGTGATTCAATGCTTTCAATGTGTTGCAAAGTAAAATTTGTGTTGTTCTTGTGTTTGTATTTGCAGATTTGGCATCCATCTCCTCATGGCATGAAGAGCATCTTCCTTCCATGAGATCTTCACTACAAGGTGATATCAATTATGTTTTCTATCATTTATCATTTGGATTTTGCCTCTATCCTATAGGGACACACACTCTTTATCTGACAATAGTGTTTGGAAGACTTGAATGTCTCTTCAAGGCTTGATTGAGGCAAGCCTCTAAACACCACAACCCCCAACCCATTTTTTCATGATTGTAGGTTATAGGTTGCTAAGGCAGAAAAAGTGGAGTTGCAAGATAGTAGAGCAAACTATCAGAATTGCAAATCAAAGAAGAAAATAGGGACCTAGACTTAGGCGCCCGCTCATTAGTCCTCTGGATCCTGCAATAGGAAAATCTCTGGAACAATAGGAACAGGTTACAAACAAGGTTTCCAGATCTTGACAAAAACTATGGCACTAGACTAGGATGCCCACTCATTAGTCCCTGACTTTTCCTCTTTCTGAACTTCAAAATCTAGTACACATTTGATTGTCATTTGATATCTCTGTGTGCGATCATTTTCCATAATTTGTTTGTTTGTTCATGAACTCATGCAATTAGGGTTTTGAGCATAATTGGGCTTAATTAAACAATAAAATCACACAATTCCAATCTTCCCCTATGTTCCAAGTGATAGGAGATCTGTAGTAGAGTTCTCTACTCAGTTGAATGTCCTTGAATGTTTAGTGGTGAAAGGAGGATCAACATAAACCATTGAAAATAAACCCTCTTCATATTTTACCCTAAATAGTGAGAAACAAGGCAAGACTTATGTGTAAAGGCTACTCACAAGTGGAAGGAATTGACTATGAAGAGACCTATGCAACAGTGGCAAGAATGATAGCTATCAGACTATTTTTGGCATTTGTAGCATATAAAAATTTTAAGGTATATCAAATGGATGTGAAATCTACCTTCCTATATGGTGAGCTAGAAGAAGAGGTCTACATAGAGAAACCAGATGGGTTCTAGTTATCGGACAAACCAGATATGGTGTGCAAGTTGAAGAAGGCTTTGTATGGATTGAAACAAGCTCCCAAAGCTTGGTATGCAAAACTATATAAGTGTCTTTTGCAGTAGGGTTTCAATAAAGGGTCTGCAAATAGTAATTTGTATATCAAAGCAAGCAAAGATCAAATCCTGATTAGTCAAGTCTATGTGGATGATATCATATTTGGTGGAAATGAAGAGATGTGCAAGAATTTAGCACATAAAATGAAAAAGGAATTTGAGATGTCTATGTGTGGTGAGATGAACTTCTTTCTTGGACTACAAATCAATTAGACTGATAAAGGCATTTTCATTTCTGAATCAAAGTATGTCAAGGAATTGTTAAAGAAGTTTAGAATGGAGGACTGTAAATTGGTATGCACTCCTATGGTTACTGGCTGTAAATTGAGCAAGAATCATGAATCTCCTAAGGTTGATCAAAGGAAGTACAGATCAATGATTGGAGGACTACTTTACCTGACTGCTACCAGACCAAATATCATGCATGCAGTATGTCTTGTGGCTATATTTCAATCAAATCCCAAAGAATCACATGTGATGGTAGTAAAGAGGATATTCAGGTACTTAAAGAGCACTCTGGATCATGGTTTGTGGTATCCTAAGAATAATGACTTTTCCCTAAGTGCCTATATAGATGCAGATTGGGCCAGATGTGTTGATGATAAGAAAAGCACAAGTGGAGGTGTATTCCTCCTTGGAGATAGGGCAGTGTCCTGGCATAGCAAGAAATAAGAATCAGTCTCCTTGTCTACCACAGAGGCAGAATATATCGCTGCAGTATCATGTTGCACTCAGGTGTTATGGATGAAATAGACCTTGAAGGATATCAAAGTTGAGTATGATGGGCCAATTCCTATTCTTTGTGATAACACAAGTACCATAAATATTTCAAAGAATCCAATGATGCATTCAAAGACAAAGCACATTTCAATTAAGTACCACTTTTTGAGAGAGAAAGTTGCAGAGAATGAGGTGAAGCTTAAGTATGTGCCTACAAAAGATCAAGTTGCTGATATATTCACTAAGGCTCTTCCAAAAGACACATTTGAGTATCTCTAAGAAATATTAGGGGTCATTGCCCCTCCTTCCTTGAACTAGATGCATAAGAAGATGCATCAATCTAGTGTGCTTCAAAGTACATTTCTCCTATTGGACTGATGTTAGATGCTACCTCTCAGGGGGAGTAGGTAGTAGTTTGAGATTATTATTACATTCAGGGGGAGTAAAGAATGATTTCAGACTGATTAGGGTAGTGGTGTGCAAGTATGCACAGTGGAAGAGATGTGACACCCTTTTCTATTGATGTCAAAGGGGGAGACAGATCATGTGAAAAATTAGGGGGAGAAAGAGTTCAGATGTGTAAAAAGAAAGGGGGAGTTCTAATACAGAATTGTGTCTTGATGGTGGAACATGTTTTTCACATCATATGTTTGAATCAATGATAAAGGGGGAGATTGTTGCAAGTATGTGCTAACTGATGTTGTCATTGATGTCAACATGTTTGTGTTGTCATTGATGCCAACTGTATCTTCTGATATTGCTATTTGTTGATTGATTGAGTTGTCATGTTAAGAACACTTCCTGAGTATTTTGCTCTGCATTTCCTCTATGTTAAATACCAGAGTATGAGATTTGGATATGTTTCAGAAAAGTGTTTGAAGATTCTAAATCTAGAATTTGGTGGTCTAGATCGCTGTGCAGAAAAATTTCTATTCACTAGTTTGAAGACTGTGCCTCGCAATGTTTGCAGAGTGACAGGGAGATAGTTTTTTCTCCATTTTTCTCTGCAATTTGGATTTTGGTCTTGCAGTTCTGGACTTAAGTTTATAAAGTCCTTATCTATCTTCATTCCAAAGGATTTGTGATTTGATGCTCTGGAAAGCAAGTTATTGATTAGCAGAGTTTGATAGTGTTTGTTGAGAAGCAATCTATGATATATCTTCAAGTGAAACCTGTTGTGATTGAATTTGTCAGCTCCCAAGTGATGCTATGTTGTTTGTGGATGTCTTTAGAATGTATCGAAGGTGTGTTCTTGATCCTCAAGCTTTAATGAAGTTCTTAGAAGCATGTATCTAAGTGTTCTTGATGCGTGCACTAGTTCTGGCCGACCTGGTTAGTTACACTTGTTGCAGAGGTAATTCATGGATTGTGGAAGGGTGTTGTAGCATGTGAAGATGTATTTGGATCTAAGCTAAGCCATGAAGTGTTCCCCTTTCTTTCATTTGCTCCACAATTTTGTTTAGGTCTAGTCCTAATTTGATTTACGTATGTATATCAACTTTGGAGATAGTTCCAATGGTTGTAGATTGTAATGCCGACCTTGATGTACATTCCAAGGTTGATGATTGGTATAAATGTATGTAATGAATTTGTGAGTGAGACGAGATGGTGCGAAGATGTGAAGATAAATTGTGAATTGTAAAAGCAGAGCAGAGCAAAGGAGATATATTGCACTTCAATGGAACTAAACTCAGGCATGTTGTAGATGCTACTATATCAGTTCATGGCAGTGAGCCACCCATCCTAGTAGTGAGCTACCCCTTGGCAATGAGCCACTCTTTGGCAGTGAGCCACCCTTTGGCAATGAGCCTTTCATTTAGGTAGTGATCCCTGGGTAGAGAGCCCTTTGGCAGTGAGCCTCTTTTGTTTTTGATTATATAAGGTGGCTAAAACAAGGGGCCGAACCCTTACAAAATAGCAAAAAGAAACCCCAGAGGCATCAGCACAAAAGAGCCTTGAAACAATTACAACATAACCTACTTAACCAGCATAGACAGCAAAACTAGTCTAAAGATAGTATATATAAAGTAGCAGAGAAGCAACAACATAAAAGAAACTAGAACTAAGGAGAAAGATTCTCCCATCTTTTAGCCATGGATTCAATAAATTCATCCAACTTTTTGGAGTTCTCATCTTTGTCAACAGTAGCAGTAGTCCCAAGATCTTGCAGCATAGAAACATTAAGTAAAACAACACGCATGAGCATAGTGGAAAAGGACTACTCCAGCTTCTCAACATGCCCCCTCAGGACAACAATGTCATTCCTATAACTAGCATCTACCTCCATTTCATCAGCAGCCTCCTCCACAAACATCTTTCCCCCTTCATCAGCATTATCCTCAAAATCACCAACAACACCGCCAGAAGCCTCCGTCAATTCATTCCCATTCTGACCATCAGCATCCTCAAAAATCTCCTAAACTTCCATAACCTTGGCCTCATCACCCTGAGTGGATTCTTCAAACACACTCTCAGAATAATCTATAAGTTTAGCTTTGGGCATCGGTTTTCAAGCAATCCTCCCTGACCGCCTAACCCCTAAGGAAAAGCCCTCCTTCGTATCCTTAGCAGACAAATTAGATTTACTGCCCTGTCCCATAGGGGTACTGTAAAGATTTTTAGGGGTCCCCACAGTATCCTCATCCACCTCTCTTATTTTCCTCTTCTTGCTCTTTGCACTAACTTTAGAGACCAGAGTGTTGGTAGTGGTCACCATGGGGATCTCCTCATTAGTAGAAAATGAAACCCCTTTCATCTTAGGAGAAACAGGGGAAGGGCACGGCTCTTTAGAAACAACAGTGAACCTCTTTTATTATTCAGTATTGTTACTACATTATATTGTGAGCTAACACTCACTGTGGTTTTTCCCTTTTTAGGGTTTTTCACATAAAAATCTGGTGTTCATGTGTGTATGATGTTGATGTGTTTGTTTTTTGATTCTACTATTCATGTTTAATCTTCATGATAGAATAAGGAGTTAAAGTAAGTGAATGAGAAAGAGATTTTGTTTAAAGAAGTTAAAGTTTTTGATACAATTGATTCACCCCCCCTCTCAATTGTCTTGTGCCTTTAAAAAAAACACATATGTAAAATATAGAGGTTATTGGATCTTCATAAATCCTTTATGATTCTCTAGATCATTAAAAATGCAAGAGAAGAGCATATAGGATTTTATAAGATCTCACAAAAACTAAGCTCAAACTCTCAGTCAAGAATCCTAGAACTCAAAACTCTCAAAATAAAAGTTTTGATACCATGTTAGAAATCTGAAACACATGCATAACCCAAGAACTTTTTAAGAGAGATTTTAAGATAAAAAAATTGTAAATGCATAAACAAAATAGACCAATGATAGAATGAGAGATATACAAATTTCAAGATGATAGAATTGCATTACGAGCTCACAAAGAAGAATCTACTCAAAAAGATTAACAATTTAGATTACCATCTAAGATGCCAAAATATAAGCTAGGTAGTGACTTTATATATACTAGAGAGAGTGGTGGAGGTGGCAAAGCCAACCAATAGGGAGAGACCACCGAATGGGCTAAGCATAGTAAATGTAACTCCCTCATAGGATGGTTACAGCTCAAACTACCCACTCACCTAATTAAACTCACTTTATTAACCTAAGTAGGCTTAATAAAAGTGTAGGAAAAACCTTAGTAAAAAGGAAATAATAACCTACACTAACACTAGTAGTATTTGCATTGATGACTTTGTTTTTCATTTTGTCAACTTTTCCCTCTCTTGTCTTGCCTTTCATTTGACCTCTCTTGCCTTTTTTGTTGTTTAGATGACCCCCCGAATTTAGCTATCTAAGGTCACCCTTGATCACTTCAATATCGCCCCTAGTGATCCAAGATCTTGTGGGTGACCCTGACTAGCAAACTAAGTGACCTCATTTTTCATCCATGCAAAATTTCATTTTTTTAGCTTTATAACTTAATTTTTATCATGTTTTAACTCATACTTTTTTATGCCAACTCACCCCTTTCCTTGCTTTCTTTCCATTTTGAACTTATGATTTGATTTGATCTTTTTATCTTGATTAAATTATCTCTTTATTTATCTATTTGATTTCTCAATTATCTTGTTAGTGTGAAAAGTTGCGTTATCTATCTAGTTGACTTTGAGCATGTCTAGGAGATTTATATTCACACTTGATTAAGTTCAACTTTGGGCTTCTTACCTTTTTGTCTCACCTCATGTGGTGAAGACATGTGTTCTCACCTTTGTGAGACACCTACTTCATGCAAACTTGCCACTTACTGAAACATGTGTCATTTGAGTAGACAAGTGTTTAACCTTTGGAGGGTTGCTGAGTCATTGTGTACGAGCTTCTCACTCCCTCATGCTTGCCTACTTAAGCAAGGCTCCTATGTACATTTCATTCATCTTTGGCAATGTAATTTGGCATATTGTGTAAAAAATAGATTTGTGGTTTTAATCTTGCTTGTTGATCCTTGACTTTCCCAACATGGTATCAGAGCTTTCCTTGCAAAATTATGCTCATCATAGCTAATCTTTCCCATAGACAAGTCCAAAGATCCTCGTAGAGCTAGGATTTTTTGTTGAAAAAGAATTTCTTTTTTAGAAAATCTGACTTTGGACAAAGTTTCCTCACAAAATTTTAGTTTTTTTAACTGAATTTGGTCAATTTGTAAAAATTTGTGGCCTCACAACTGCTCTAAACTGAGTTTTGATCATGTTTTGAGTGAACCTTTGGTCATATTCACCTGGTCTGTTGATCTGGATTGAGGTTTTTTGCCTAATTATTTGAAGATTGGTGAGTTGTAGGAGTTTGATTGAGGGTTTCTTATTCTCTGGTTGTTGTTTGAAGAATTAGGAGATTGAGATCTTCAACTGTTTGAGGCCATCACTTCAACATCAATTGTCACCATTCACATGTCTCCATTATCATAATCTTCAAATGCTACTAACATTCAACATTTTGATCAATGTTGTAGGGGGACAATTCCTCATCATATGTTGTAGGCCATCACTAAATAGAGGGTTTTGATTTGCATCTTATTCAACCTCACATCTCTATTGTTGTTTTGACATCCACTTTTCTACCCTAGTTTTATTCTACTGGTCAAAATCATTGAAGGCTGTGGCTTTGTTTTCCTTTGGCTGCCTCTTTTGCTCCCATGGTCAATGGTTTGTAATAGTCAAACATCTTATTTGATCTCTAGTTTTTGTTATCTCAAAGGATCATTGTTTTATCTCAGCTCCAAATGTAATTTCAACAGTGCAAAGGTCACCTATCTTCATTGGCTTCCAAATTATTTCTTGTTAGTTGTGGTTTCTCCAAGACAACACCACGCAGTCTCTTTTGACATGCAGGCTGCTCTCTAAGGACTTTGTTGGAAATCATGGATTTCAACGACCTCTTGGCCCTCTAATTTTGTTGTTTCTTCATGCCAGTCACATTTTCTATTGGAGCTGAAGGTCTACTCATTGCTTTGGTTTTACATCTTCAACACTTGGAATTAGAGTTTGTGTTCAATTAGAAGTCATGGTTTTGCTTACTATTTGTTGTCATCAGTAGCTTAAACTATAACACTTTATGTGAGCAGCTACATTTCATTTTTTTATTAAGATTTTATGTAATCATGACCTTTATTGCCAACAATTTTGTAAAAATGGCATTACATTTGTAACCGGAGGAGTTATAGACCGTCATGATATGCTAACTATTAGAATTTAGTTAAAATCTAGAAGAGAAAGTTGAAATTGCTAAAACAATCTACCTCGAAAGACCCTAATCTTGCATAGGTTTGTTCAAAGAGGATCATTTTTTTCATTTTGTCATAACTTTCACCCATGGAGGTGAAATTGGGCATATTTATAGTCAACGTGAAGCTAGTTTAGGCACTGACAAAGCTGCATCAAGACAATTTGGGATCGTCCCATTTTTCTCAAAAACAATTCCTTCTTTGTACAGCTAGTTAAACAACTTGAAGAACAATTGTATCTTTTGATTGGCAACTCAAAATTGAGTTCCCTTTTTTAAGAAAGTGTATTTTTTCAAGACTAATCTATTGGAAATGATTTCGCACTATCATTATAAAGTGCCATTTTTCATTCCAATTAGACTTGTTTAACACACTATCATTATAAAGTGCCAAAATTCAGGGGGGGTAAAAATATTGAGTCATGGGGGGTAGCTAGAGTCATGTCTTGTGTGCACTTCCATTTCTCCCTCAATATTTCTTTCCATATCTCAAAACAAATCTGCAAACAATCTAAGTAAATCCTAGAGACAAATCATCCTATCAAACCTCTAACACCCTTTAACTATCATGATTGGAAACTCAGTATTCAACTTATGCTAAAGGATAAAGGGTTATATAGAGTGACTATGAGCATAGAAAAAGAGCCAAATGCTATAAAAGATAAAGAAAAATGGTTCAATAAATCTGATCAAGCCTTCAGGTTCTTATATCTAAATCTAGCTCTTAAACTTTTGTTCCATGTTCAAACCTTGAAAACACCCAATGAGGTGTTGCAAACCTTAGAAAAACTCTTTGGGAAGGTTGATGAATTAAAAATTCATGAGTTAGAAAATGAACTCCTCAGTTTGATCCCTAGAGATTTTGATACCTTAGAAGATTATTTCACAAAGTTCATATCATTGAAACTACAGTTAAAGGAATGTGGGATAGATAAAAAGAAGATCAACTCATACTTTCTATGCTTTCCAGACTAGGTCCTGAATATTCTATATTTGTATCTTATTTTTATACCACCAAAAGGACTTTTGGTACTTCATGGAAAATGCCTACTTTGGATGAATTCATTGCTGACTTAACAATGGAATAGGATAAATTGATACAAATGGGTACCATGAAGAATTACAAACCACATGCTCTTGTTGCTGGAAATTGGAAAAATAACAAAGGAGAAAAACAAAACCTGGACAAAGAAATCAAGAAAGACAAGAAAGTTGAGTCTTCAAAATCAAACACTCAAAGCTTTTTAGGTCAAGGCAAAGAAAAAGCTAAGTGTACATATTGCAATAAAACTAGGCACACTGACCAGAAATGCTTGAAGAAGAAGATCAATCATCTTACCAATCTTCTTGAAAAATATAACATCAAGGATCCTAAATCTAATCAAGAGTCATCATCAACACCAGATACAACACCAGAAGCATTTAGGGGCCATGCTCATTTTGCATCTGTAGTCTTTAAATCTAGAACATGGGTTCTTTATTTTAGAACCTGACATCACTGGCATCATTATCTTTTGCTACGTCAGAGTTCAGTGTTTCTTCACAGAAGGCTTCCAAAGATTCTTCACAGTAGGATCATCACCTTTAAGTATTTTGTATAGTGTCTAGTACACTAAAAGTTTTTTCCCACTGGGTTTTTTTTCTTTCTCCACTTTATGAGAGATGCATTTGTACATGGCTACCTAATCAAACCTAGTTGTCAAGACCCATCATTGTTTTACTACTCCATAAGTTGCACTTAAGGGGGCGTGTTAGTGTGAAACATTGCATTTGTTGGGAATTAAGGTGTCTCAACCTTGGTAATTCCTTGCATTTATTTATTGTAATATATTTATTTATTGCCTATTGTGTAATTAGGATGCAAATCTTGTTTTATTATCTTGTGGGAGTTGGCACAGTGATGTGTCATCCTACGTGGAAGGTGACCACGTATAATTTTTGTCCTCACATGCGGAGATAGGCATCCCACTTAGTGGTAGAGATATTTTTTCATTTGTCAGTACTTTGACTAGTGTGTAAGTGAATCTTGACCAAAACAATTGTGACAGATTCCTATGATAGAATCTATGACACGTAAGAGTCATAAATGGAATGTTCTATGACAGGTAAAGACATGTGTGACAAGGCATCTTGGAAGAAGGCATCTTTGGGTGCCCCATGGAGAGTTATGACATGTTGTAAGATAATATGCTATTTTTAGTTGGTGTATGATAGATTCTCTTACAGTTGTAAGTACTGTCAGTATGACAGATTCTATGATGATCGTAAGATGCGTAAGAGCATTTGTCATTGCCCAACTTGGGAATAGGCGACCATATTGGGATGGGATTTTATGACAAATGTCATGACCATGCTGCAGTGTTGGACAAGTGTCCCTAGGTATGGGTTTTGGGCCATGAGGCCAAGTTCGATGCCTATCTCAAGAAAAGTTCATTTTTGCCTTGTAAACTTCTATTTAAGCAGGTGCTTTGAGAGGAGATGTATTATGTGATTGACAGGTACTGTTATGTTGCCAGTTTGTCTCCAGATATGAGTGTTGAAGGCTCTTGTAAAGACTTGCATTGGAAGTGTGTTGTAAACTTCATTGTTTAGATAATACATTGTACAGGTTTTGGAGTGTGGGGTTTTTCACCCATAAGGGTTTTCCACACGTTATATCTTGTCTCTCTCTTCTATCTTACATTCTTGTGTTGTGTATTGCTGCAATATCTCTATTTTTGGGTTAATAACACTATAATTGTAAAGGTTAAAAAGAATTTGCACTCATCTCTCCTCTTTAGATTAGTGTAGGAAGCAATTTCCACACACCTAGCTTCCTTTCAGTTGGTATCAGAGTCTGGCCAGTTTTGGTTCTAGCTACTGGGTAGGGGTTTTTTGAGCTAATCTTAGGTTGAGTGGGAGTGTCTACAGAGTATTTTGTAATCTTGTTGTAGGAAGGAGATGGCAGGCATATCTGAAAGATTAGAGGTGGAGAAGTTCAATGGCACAAATTTTGAGTTATGGAAACTTAATATGGAAGACATGCTTGTTGATTAAAACCTATGGGAAACTATTTCTCATGTCAAACTAACTGCAATGGCACAAGCTAATTGGAATCTCAAAGATCAAAAGGCTAAGGGTCTCATAAGACTCAGTCTAGATGATTTTTTCCTATTAAATGTCCATGAGGAGAAGACCATGAAAGACCTTTGGAAGAAGCTAGGAGATGTTTATCAGGCCAAATCCCTAGTGAACAAGCTTTTTCTGAGAAAGAAGTTGTATTCTCTGAGGATGGAGGATGGAGGATCTGTTGTAGATCACCTGAATGCTTTCAACATGTTAGTTGCATAGTTGACATCCATTGGTGTGAAGATGGAGGAGGAGGAGGATCATTGCATGACCTTGCTTTGTTCTTTGCTAGAGTCATGGGATCATCTTGTTATGGCTGTTGGGAGCACCACATCCACTTTCAAAATGGATGAAGTGGTATCTTCACTTTTATCTAAAGAAATGTGGAGAAAGTCTTCTGAAGTGGCCAAAGAGGCTCTTGTGGTTCGTGGAAGGCCCAAGGAGAAAGGGAAAAAGAAGGACAAGAAAGATGAGAAGGGTAGATCCAAATCCTATGGGAGATCTAAATCTCCTAGAAAGTCCAAGGCTCTATGTTGGAACTATGGAAAAATTGGGCATTTCCAAAAAGAATGCAAAGAAGAAAAAGAATGTCCCGGATTTAGATTATGACAAGTCACAAGATGATGGTGATGCCTTCATCACAGCCCTAGCCACCCATGCATCTAATTATGTATGGTTGATTGATTCTAGTGCATCATTCCACATGACCTCACATCGAAGCTAGTTCATGAAGTATGAAGAGTTTGATGGTGGAAGAGTGTACCTGGGTGACGATTCTCATCTAAAGATTGTTGGTTGTGGAAGAGTCTCAATCTAATTCCCTGATGGACGAGTAAAGGAGATCACTAGGGTCATGTACATCCCAGGCTTGGCATAGAACCTGCTTTTTGTAAGTGTAATGATGCAGGTGTGCATGTTATCTTTTCGAAGGACAGATGCAAGACGACTAGAGGATCTATGGTGCTTGCAAAGGGTACTCAGAGAGGTACTCTGTTTTAGCTGGAAGCATGCACTTCATAGTGCAATAGTTCTTCTGACTCGAAGAAAAGAGTGTAGTCACTTCATCCCCACCATCTAAACTAGCAGTGAAGAAATCTGTTGTAACAAATTCTGATGGTAGTGCATCTTAGTTACCCAAGGGTTCTCATGCTTTGAAATTTAAGCTTCCTACTAAAAAGATAATGTTATGGCATAAGAGATTTGACCACATTGGTGAGAAGGGCCTTAGAACCCTGAAAAAAAAACCTTGTTGAGGGGTTAAATGATTGTAATCTTGACTTTGACTTTTGTGAACATTGTATATATGGAAAGCAAAACCATGTTTAGTTTTACTCTAGTTCTCACACGTCTTCTGGTGTATTGGACCTTATTCATTGTGATGTGTTTGGTCGAGTTAATGTTCCTTTGATTTCTAAATCTATATATTTTGTATCTTTCATAGATGATTATAGTAGAAGGACATGGATTTATTTTCTCAGAAGCAAGTCTAAATTCTTTAGTCGGTTCAAAGAGTTTAAAGATTTTATTGAGAATTAGACTAGTAAAAAGATTAAGTGTTTGAGAACTGACAATGGTGGTGAGTTTTGTTCGGCAGAGTTTGATAAGTTCTGTAAAGAGAAAGGGATTGAAAGACATAAGACAAATCCATACACCCCACAGAAAATGGAGTTGCAGAGAGGATGAACATGACACTGACGGAGAAGGCTAGGAGTATGCTGAGTGGGGCAAGCCTTGAACAAAAGTTTTGGGCTAAAGCTGTAGCCACTACTTGTGTGATGCCGATTATTTCACCTCCCTTATTTTGATCGATTATGCTATTTTGTGATGACATTATCAGACCTTTAGTGACTATGGTTTTATTATGCAGACTTGTTTATTATCTCCTGATTATGATAGGACTATGATTTGACATATGTGATTTGATTCGATCATAGTGGATGATATTTTTGTGATTTGACACATGGGATATATTAGATGATATTTCGTGATAAGTTCTAATTAATTATGTGATGTTGACCATTTGACATGATTTAAAATGTAGTTTAAATTGGAGTTATGTGTTGATGATTATTGATGTATTTGAATTGCGTGAATTTAATTCCAGTTGCTTCGGCTATGATTCCATGATATGACTGACACTTGATCGAGATGTGTAGGTTCACATTCCCTAGCCATGGGAAAATCGGAGGTAGAATTCACACTATGTTATCCCTTGTAAATCTGATCCATTCCCAAGAGGGATAAGGATCACGTTTGAATTTGAATGTTGATTTAAGTAATTGATTTAATTTTTATTATTTTGGCCTTAGTACCCTTGTCTATTTATTTAATAATAAGTGTTGTATAATTTTACTTGATTTACACCACTTGGTAATTATGTTATTTTTGAGGCCATTTTAATGTGATTTTTAACCCTCCTTGTGAACCCTAGAGTCCCAAAAGCTACCCTGGGTGGTTACCCATGAGTCTAGGGTCATCTTGGACTATCTAACCCTAGTTTGACTCAAGTTTGGTCACTCTAAACCATGGTTTGGTAAAAGTGACGAAAATTTGAAAGAAGGGAAGTGGGAGATGAGTCATGCCTTGGGAAAGACTCATCTCCCTTCCCAATGTTTGGGAACCCTTCCCCAAGGAAGACTTGGGAGGTCTCCAAGACTCCCAAGTGTGTGGGAGCTTCCCCCTAGACTCTCACACATGTGTGAGAGCATCTTGGAGGAAGATGGCTCCTTGAGAGAATAGGAGGATGCCATATGGCATCCCTTATCCTCTTAAGGGTGTGAGTGGGATTGCCACCTCACCACTTGTCCTCTCACACATGTGTGAGAGCACAAGTTGATAAGGTGAGGATTGAGAGGGAATGAGAGGACGACACTTGTCATCCTCACACTTCCTCTCCCTTGCAAGTGGCATGGGAAGAGGAAGGAGAAGGTGACAAGTGTCACCTTCTCATTCCTCAAGGCCAAATTCATGGCCTATATTATCTCCTCTTGTTGAGGAGTGTGGGGTTTTTCAATTTTATTGTTTTTTCTATTTTTAGGGGAGTTTGGAAGAGTTAGAAGCTTGGCTTGAAGGATTGGAAGGCTTGGGAAGGCTTGGAGCTCTTCACCAACTTGCTTCCTTTATAAGGGATTTGAAGGTAGGCCTCTTAACTTGTTTTCTCACCCTAGCTTATTTAATGTGTTGTGTTATAGTTTTTGGTTGTTTTGTTGTTGCATTGTTTTGTTTTGTTGGGATGGGAGTTATGGTGAGAGCACCTCCAATGGAGGTAATGCTCAACTTGTATGGGTAGGGGAAAGGAACCTCCTTGAGGTCTCTCCCACACTATGTATTTATGCCTTGAGGGCTTTTATTTTGTTGAGAAGGTTATTGAATGGCAAGAGTGCCATGGAGGTCATTTTTTGTGATATTGTGGAGAGTGGTGTTTGGAGATTTTATTTGGCTTGAGGCCATGAGCTTGACATTTTACCATTTGGGAGCCCTTTGAAGTTGAGGGGTCCATTCCCTACCCTCACCAACTCATTTTTTATGGGTTGAGTTTTGTGTTATACCTATGGGTTGTTTTTGTGGTATTGTGATTGATTTTTTTTTTGTTGTGGAATGTTCACCTATGTGGATTCCCTACCTGCCTAGCTCAGGGGTGACCCACTTGCAGGTCTACAATAAAGAGGAGAGCTTTTTGTAGTGGCTAGTTTTGTTGTCTTGTTGTTGTGTTTAGTTGTAGGGTATTAAGTGAAGAGATGGGGTTGTTTTGGAGCTCATGTTGGTGTTCATATAGTCTCCTTGTGCTGGCTATTGGAACCATGGCCATTATGGCCTTATTGTATTCTATTCATGAAAGGACTGTTGAGTCATTTGCCATGGAAATGGCTGTGATGTATAGTGAAATGTAAACATTTTGTATTTAATTTAATGTTGTTTACTTCTATTTTTGTGGAGCTGTGAAGTTGTGAAATGTTTGTGAAGATACAAATAGTTTTCTGCCATTATCTTTTCTACAAAAAAATATGGAAGATGTTATTTGAATTTCTGTGATTAATCTTCAAAAAAAAGAAAAAGAAAAGGTTGTCATGTTGCTGTCTAGATTTTGTTGTAGATGAAAGAAAGAGAAAATACATGAATTTTTGTTGCTGTATGTATAAAAAAAAAGGGAGGGGTCATTGCTCAGTCAACTATTTAATGGATTTCAGAAAAGAATGTAATATTCTGTTAAACCATTGTCTATGTAGATTAGTGTAAAGTGTATACTTATAGATGCAACTGTTATTTTATTAAATAAAAGTCAAGCTTCCTGTATTTTTTTTATTTTTTATTTTATTTCAGTGTTGATAGAGAAATTTATAGAAGGAAATAAACTTAGAAGGCAAATTCTTAGATACACATTGTTGTATAGATTTTCTTGTGCCTATACACTTGTCTATGTATGAAAATATATATATAACATGGGTGTACATTCTTTTATAAGAATACAAATAGGAAGGAGAGGGTTTAATTCTGTGATATTTCTTTTTATGTAAACTGTGTATCCTTCTAAATACATATACATTATTATACACACACACACATATATAATCTATATATATATATATAATGTATATTTATTAAACGGAGATTTATATATATAAAGAAAAATAGATAAAATGAAATAAAGAGTAAAATAGTTTGAAAATTTATTTACCCATGTGAAACCTTAATCGTAGTTGTTTTGTTTGTTATAAACTGTGAAAGTTTAAAAAAAAACAAAACAAAAAAAATAATGTATTGTGGGTGGCACCACCGCCCACAGCAGAAGCTTTTGAGGAGGGTGTGGGGAGGAGGCTTTGCCTCCACCCACATCCCTCATACCACTCCAAACTGAGCCCCCTGCGTCTAGTGAGCACCACACTCCTCCCTGCGCAGACAAAGCTCCCGCCACGCCACTCTCCAACCTCTACTCTAGCCTATCTTACCAGCGTCGAACTCCCTCTCTACGGCCTCCAATCGCCTTCCCCTTGTGCCCTCCGCAGCGGCCTCTCCGCTGTGACACCCCCTGTAACCCCCTTTACCCTACACACAGCACCCCGTTGGGGACCACGCCTGTTGCCACCGAACTCTACTCCCCACGCCGTCGGCCCTTGGCTACCACTCCTTGAACCCTGGCTACAACGAAGTCTTTTCACACAGTAATCTATTACACAGTCTCTCAAATATATGCATATCTATCACAAAAAGAAATCTATGAGATCAGATCCTTTGCTATGTATAACCTTATTGCTGCTCACACCACCATGGGATGGAGATGGGAGCTCCTTCCATGGCTTCTCCTATGGCTGCCTGCAAACCCTAGCCTGCACCATAAAAAAAAAACTAAGACATAAAGACAAAAGAGAGAATAATAGAAGAGATTAGGGCAACAAAGGAAAAAGATAACAATAGAGTAAACAAATAGAGTTCTTATTTTAGAAAACTTAAGTGTTATTTTAAATTAGGGCAATTGTAAATTAGATAACACTTTTGAAATGAGATTTGGGTAGTTTTATTTTTCTAGGAAGCAAAAGAGGATATTTTAATTTGAGTGAAGTTCTTTTTAATGTAAGGTTTCTATTTTTAAATTTATTCTTTTTTTGTTACCTCTATTTCTCCTTGTTAGATTTCATTTTGGGGAAATTATTTCTATTTTGGTTGGGAAGGGCAATTTTCTTTCATGTGTTTAAATTTTCTTAATGGGATTTATATTTCACTTCCTTTGGCGGAATTTTTACGTTGTTAATTATGATCGACTTTATTACTATTATTTTATGGGGGGGGTTATTTAAACCCTTCTCCCTCAACCATTAAATTTTTGAGTGAGATATTAAACATAATGCCAAAATTATGTTTAATGACAAACTCAGTTTTTCGGTTAAATTTAACCAACGTCTTGTATTTTAATTTAATTCTATTATTCTATTTAAAATCGTTTGAATTTTGTTCTTAAAGTTTTAATTTATTTTTTTATTCTTAAATTTTATTAAATCCCTTCTTGATGTTTTATTTTTAAATTTATTTTGCATTTATCAAAAATACGTTATGCTGCCAGAATTTTGCTAGATTTCCTAGGGTTTATTTTATGCATTGTTTTATTTTATTTTGTTCCATCGCTCCACCTAAATCATGCATCATCTGCCATTGTTTTACATAATCACTTTTCGATCCGAGTTAAGTTAGGGTTCGAAGTTGAAATCATCTTCACCTAGGAAACTTAGGGTTTAGATTTAACTAGACTAACCCTAGACACGACACCCTACATGTCGCATACCCCCTAGACGTCCTTCACCTTAATGACTATGTTGACATGTTTATGCCTTAAGCGTATTGCCACCGAGCACGCAGACATGTGTGAGGGGGTTCCTAGGGATAGGTAGAAAAAATTTTCGCAGTTCGTGTCATGACCACATGGAAAATGTGGACATGACACGTGTGTTTGTGTGTCATGACTGCATGGGAAATGCGGGCATGACAGCTTGCTACCTGGTAAACAGGTCTCCTACATCAGCTCTTGTTGGTAAGACACATATGGAGGTGTGGTCTGGTAAGAAGCCTTCAGTTAGACATCTTCATTTTTTGGTTGTGAGGCATATGCACATGTTGTTGATTTAGGTTCAGACAACTGAGAGGGGGGGTCAATCAGTTGTCACACATTTTTAGTCCTTTTTACTTTTAATCGTCCTTTACCACTTATAATCAATTTAAAGATATAAATATTTCAGCATTAATCAATAACACATGAATAGAAAACATAAATAACACATTTGACAGTAGGATTTTGACGTGGAAACCTAGTTAAGGGAAAAACCATGGTGGGGGTTAACCCACAAATATTAATACCATGTTAAAAGTATTTTTACAAATGGGAATGCACATGCATTCTGGTTCACTACTCAAATAGAGGCTCACTGCCTATGGAGATATTACAAGAGAATGACAAAGATTTGAACTGATTAATGGCATCTACTTATGCAAGGATTTCAGTTCCAGTTAAGTACAAAAACTGATCTTACACATTTCATCTTTGCTTTGCTCTTCTTACTATTTTGCCTTCATTCGCACTTTGTATTTTTGCTCTTCTCACATTCACCTTATTCGTATACACCACACTTCTTGAATAATTCAATTTCATTGGCTATATATATCCACAATATGATCTATAATCATTCTATCAGTCAGCTTCAATAACACTTAAAACATTTATGAATGCTCTGCTCTGCTGGCTAGATCTTAAGGTGTGGACCAAAACTTGCTCTTGAAAATCACCACTCATGTTGGTTATTGTCACTGATCATTATCATGTGTCCAACAAATAACTTCCATACCTTCGAAATCAAGATGTTTTGCAAGGTTAGCCTATTCTTCTTTTGTCTGCTCTGACAAACTGGAACCTGGTACTCAGAGGCTAATATCTTTTGAATCCTTCATCACTAGAGGACAAAAATTTGAAGTTAGACTATCTTGACAATGCACATGACTCCCCTAGATTCGAGCTAATCATGACTTCCCACTGGAGAGATCTGGACCAAAATACTAGACCTTATTGCTGCTCTGTTCCTAACTGTCCAGACTTAGACAAATTATGAATATGAATTTCGGTATGAATAGATTGCGTTATATGGATGATTTGGATGCTCTTAGTTGCCATCAATGATAACATATATCATGCCTAGTAGTGTCTCTTTCCAACAATATCCCCCTTTGGCATTGATGGCAACACTTAGTGAAAAATGACTAAGTGTCTAGTGCAACTCCCCCTTTGTCTGTACATTCATGTACTTCACTTATTCCGGTTCTCCCCCTTTTTTGAATACCTCATTTTTCACTTCCCTTCACTCCCCCTTTGACATCAATGGCAAAGGGTGGGGTCCACAAGCCAAAACTTTCCAAAAATTTGGTATATACTGCCGCATATGTACAAATAATCATTAAGTCTTATTTATATGAACTTGAGAATGTCTGCAAAGCTAGTTTTTATGTGCACAAGTTCAGAGGTCCAAGTACTCTTGATTCCATCCAAAATAGAGATATGCCCACTCAACAAAAATGCATATGCTTCTGCTTTTGCCAAATCCAGAGGATCACTTGTTTGAAGTGCATTATGGGATTATGCATAGATTCCAACTTGGGAGCAATCAATCCTTGGAGTTCACACATCCTCTTCATAGTATTGCCTTTCTCTTTTTCAAGTCCCTTTATTTCATCTATCAATCTAATAACTTGACATTCCTGGCTTATAGGAGAGGCAGTTAGAGGATCAAAATTTTGAGATAGAACTGATATTTTTTGTTCTTGTTCCTTTATCTTCTTTTCAATATCCACTTTGACATTAGACCATGATAAGCAAAAATTATATATATCTCCTCCATCATTTAGGGCATTCTGAATGCTCTTTATGCTAATGCCTACTATCAACCTATCACTCCTTATCAGATTCTTAACTTGACTGAATTTCTTATTCAGGAATTCTTTCTAAACTTTTGCCTCCGTAGACTTTTCAAAAGACTCAAAGTGTGAGTTTACTGAACTTACAAGATTTTTTAGATGTCTGGAGGGGGAATCATTTTGATTCTTCTAATAGGTTGGTGTTAATTTCTCCAAAATTCTGGTTGCAAGCCCCTGTAGCTCACTGTCCTCCATGTGAGACTTTACCATCTTTTATGTAGCCTTTACTTGGGTGAATGATGCTATTTTCATCAATTAAATTGGAGAGAGAGCATCTGGATTGGCTAGGCCTTGGAGTAGCTCAGGCTCATCAAGTTCAATCATTTGTTTTTCAAGAAGACCTTTTACTACATCTACAGTGTCTCTTGCAACCATTTCAGAACAATCCTTTTGTTCTCCCAATTTCTCATTACTGCTTTAGGTGTTTCAACATTTGCACCATCTTCTTCTGCCTTGTCCTTCTTTCCTTTTCCTTCCTCTTTCTCTAGTTTATTCTTCTCTATGTTTTCTTTAGAGGGACTCTTTCCTATTTGCTTACCACTTTCTACCTGATCCAGAGGGCTCTGTGTGGTAGCAATATCCTCTTCTTTTCCAGAGTGATTAGGTGGAGGGGTTACCCCTGCATCAACTATTCTATCTACCATTTCTATGTCCTCTTGATCGACTTGTTCCTTTTCCTAAACTTCTCCAATATTTAGATTTGATGAGTCAAATCCAACATTAGTCTCATTATAGATTAACTCCAGAGGATCTAAATTAACATCTTGGTCATCAATTCTCTTGTTAATCTCTTCATCTGGAGCTTCCAGTTCCAAAATTAGAGAATTGTCTTCTTCAACTTGTTTCTCTAAAATAATAAAATACTTATCCTTGTCTACGACCTTTCTCAAAATTTCCTCTATTTCTTTTGCAATTTCCTTAGTTTCACCAAGCATAAGCTTGTTCATCTGGACTTTGCTTCTAAATTTATCTTTGACTTCTTTGAGGATTTTGTCTGCTTCTTTTCTAGTCATCACAGGGCACAAAGTGGAGAGAATATACTCTCTGAGTTCCATGTCTTTATCCTTAGCTACTTCTTTCCTCATTTCCAGTACTTTCCTTAAGATTTTAGGGAGTTCTTGTAAAATTTCCAATAGGGATCTATTGAATTTATTCAAATATGTGATGATGGCATCTTCCAAGATTTTCTTATTTGCCTGATCAAAATTATCATAGTAAACTCTGACAAGCTTTAAATTTCCATGAACAGTGATTGTCTTTACAATTTCATCAATAGTCATAGTGACCTTACCAATGACTAGCTTTTTACTATCCTTATTGCTTTTGGATGGATGGTCTTCAGTAGTCTTTAAAATTTTGGCTTTCTTGGATCTTATTTCATTCACTTCTACATCTGTCTTTGTCTCTTCATCATCTTTTGTACTCTTGTGGATTCTTGTGGCCTTGGTTTTCTTTCTTTTCCCTCCATCATCAGATGGAGTGGCTTTAGACTTCTTAGTGGACATGGACTTGAGTTGCTCAGCAAGAGTTGTAGAACTCCTTGTCTTCCTTGAGGAGCTTGGTGGCATTTCTAGAGCGATTGCTAGCTCACTTTCTGCTTTTTCTTTTGTAATCTACTCATTGCTTTTCTTCATCTTTTCAATTCTTTCTCTATTCTGCTTTATTGCTTCCTTAGTTAGGCCAATACTCTTAGCATACCTTTCAACTTGTCTCTGCACTTTCCTTTTAGTCTTAGGCTGTCTAAGTTCCACATGCAATTTTAGACTTAGTTCCTTGTATGTTCCAAACCTTTCCACAAAGGTATCTTTAGGTGAGTTTAAAATATGTTGAGCATACATATCCAAAACTCTTTCATCCACCTCATAACCCATAGGCATTATCCAAACTATCCTTGGTTCTATAGCTTCAATCAAGCACTGGTCTATGTCAACCATGAAACATGTCATTTTCATACTTCTCCACAATTGTTTTAGGGATTCTCTCCCTTGATTGCATTAAACTCTGGAAGTTTTTGAAGTAGCCCCAAATGACAGTCTTTTGGGCTTGGGAGTCACCAAGGCTGAGAAGGTGGTCTCTTATTTGCCATGCTACTGGTTTGTCAGTTGTCTAATGCACACCTTGAATTCTAGGTATTTCATTCATAAAATAGAAGAACAAGCATATAATCAAGGAACCGTATTTGAAGGAATTTTTCTTATCTTTCTTTATCTTGCTCAAATTCTCAATCAATTGATTTCATAGTACTTCACAAAGATCATAATCAACATTTTATTTTAACATTTGATAGGTTGCATATATTGCAGTTCTAGAGACAGAGTTTTCTCTGCTAGAGTGGTAAACTTTGTACCCAATCACCATGGAGGCAAATTTGACATCCGGTTCTATAATATCATTGATAGTCATCACCCTTCTGTCAAACTTGGCACCGGTAGCATCAGTCGTTATCTAGTTTTTCATGAATTTCAGCAAGGGCAATCCACCGGTTGAATTTAATCTGATTACAATCTTGATAACATCGTTTGTAATCTTGAATGGTTTCAATAGCCATATGAATTCATCATGTATTCGGCTTAAAATATATCGAACCCATTCATTTTCATCAGATGTCAGTAACCTAATGACTTGCAAAACATGTTTTCTTTCTACGGCCTTGTATTCTAGTTTCAATTTGTGGCTATCATCTGTTAAGTAGTTGTTAAGCAAATCCAAGAGTTTCAGGTTTCCAAATTCATCCATGTTATAGTGGGTGTATGCCCTAATATCCTCAACATGCAGTACACCATGTGGAACCTCAGAGAATGCACCCAATGGTTCAACCTCAACTGATTTGTGTGGATGTTTCTTAAATATTGGTCAGGTGCTTTCAGTTACATCATCAACTAGAGGAGTAGCCATATGCAGAAATTGAGAACTCAAGAGATTTCACAGAAAATAGAAAAATACCTTGTTACGTAGATTAAGGTTTTTTCTTGGAAATCTTTTTCTTGCTTCTAAATCTTGAGAATTCTCAGCTCTAAGCTCGTCCACTTCTTTCTTCTTGTTTTCTCCAGATGCAAAGTGTTTCAAATGAGGAATGAATGACCCTTTTAATCTTTGCATCATGTAATTTACCTTTGTAATAAATGTTCTGCCCTAGCACATTCAGTTGCTCTATTTTTGAATAGTCTCTCATGTATCTCTTTGCAATTTGTCATAATCACTTCCTTTCTTCTAGAAATCCTTCCAAATGTTCTAAGTCAATTCAAGGTACCTTTTCTCATTGTGCCAAAACTAGACACTTAACTACTGGCTGGGAGATTTTTTATTTTTAATGCAGCTCCCCCTGAGTCAGAGCTTCTAATTTAATTACCTGAAGAATTATTTGCACTGGATTCTGGTGTAGACCCATCACTCTAGTTCATAGTTGATTTCTTCACCCATGTCTCACTTGTTTCATTCTAGATTTCATTCTCTTCAATTTTTTCTTTTTCCCTTGTCTTGTCTCTGCTCATCTAGTTTTCTATTTACCGGACCTCTTCCTTCATTCTTCCTACTTCTGTAGAATCTTGCAAAATGACTGGATTAGTTACAATGGAAGCACACAACATTTCTTTGCCCATTTGATTGATTTCCTCTTGATCTACACTAATTTTCCATGTGTCCAAATCTATTGCATGCAAAACATTTACGATTGAAAGATTTCCTATTTCCTCTATTTGATGAGTCATTCATTATCATACCTCTACACTCATTGAGTTTATGACCATACCTCTTACAATTGAAGCATTGTCTAGAGAAGGATGGATTATTTTGATTTACTCTACTTCTACATTGAGTGGCTTTATGACCAAATTTATTGCACTTGAAACATTTTCCATTGAAAGATGGATATCTTTGAGCATTAGGCTATCTTATCAGAGGTCTTCTAGGTCTATTTCTCTCATTCCTTGGTTGAAAGTTTCCTTGCCTAGATCCAAAGCTTTCATCTTTTTCATATCCAAGACCATTCTTGCTTCAGCTCTTTTCTGACCCTAAAGTATTGCTTCAAGTTTAGTTGAGCTTATCTTGAACTTCTCCTTGTATTCATTTGCAACTTCTAGATCATGTTTGAGAATGACAATTTGTCTTTCAAGATCTCTTTCATTGTCTTTGCTTTCTTGTAGATCAGATTTTAGATGACCAGAAATACTGTCCAATCAGTAACATTCATCAGTTCTTTCTCTTAGGGTTTGTTTTAGATCTTTTTTAGTCTTCTTCCTTTGCTCAATTTCTTTGGTAAACCTCATTACCCCAAATTCCATCTCAACTTTTAGAACAACAATTTCTTCTGACAACTTATTACACTCCTTTGTTTTTTCTTCCAAGGCTTCATTCATGCTATTTTCTTCAGAGAAATTGGATAATTGCAAAAGTAGCTCCTTATTCCTTCCCAAAGATTTCTTTAATTTGTCTTTTAATATTTCAATGGTGTCATCAACATCCTTGATTTCATCTTTCAAATTATAAATTTTTGCTTTGGACTGATCAAGATCTTTTAGAGCCAACTGAAGTTGATCCTTAAGTGAAGCCATTAAAAATTTCTTCTAAGATCTTTCCTCAAGCTATTAATCTTCTTTTAAGGAACCTTGCTCTGATACCAATTGTTGATTTAGGTTCAGACAACTGAGAGAGGGGGTGAATCAGTTGTCACACATTTTTAGTCTTTTTTAGTTTTAATCTTCCTTTACCACTTATAATCAATTTAAAGATATAAACATTTCAGCATTAATCAATAACATATGAACAGAAAGCATAAATAACACATTCGACACCAGGATTTTGACATGGAAACTTGGTTAAGGGAAAAACCATGGTGGGGATTAACCCACAAATATTAATACCCTGTTAAAAGTACTTTTACAAATGGGAATGCACATGCATTCAGGCTCACTGCCCAGAGCTCACTGCTCAAATGGAGGCTCACTACCTATGGAGATATTACAGAGAATGATAGAGATTTGAACTGATTAATAGAATCTACTTATGCAAGGATTTCAGTTTCGGTTAAGTACAAAAACTGATCTTACACATTTCATCTTTTCTCTGCTCTTCTTACTGTTCTACCTTCATTTGCACTTTGGATTTCTACTCTTCTCACATTTGCCTTATTCGTATACACCACACTTCTTGAATCATTCAATTTCATTGGCTACATATATCTGCAATATGATCTACAATCATTCTATCAGTCAGCTTCAATAACACTTAAAACTTTTATGAATGGTCTCCTCTGTTAGCTAGATCTTAAGGTGTAGACCAAAACTTGCTCTTGAAAATCATCACTCATGTTGGCCACTATAACTAATCATTATCATTTGTCCAACAAACAACTTCCATACCTCTAGAATCAAGACGTTCTGCAAGGTCAGCCTATTTTTCTTCTGTCTACTTTGATAAACTGGAACCTGGTACTCAGAGGCTAATATCTTTTGAATCCTTCATCACCGGAGGACAAAAATCTAGAGTTAGACTATCTTGACAATGCACATGACTCCCCTAGATCCATAGCTAATCATGACTTACCATCAGAGAGATCCAGACCAAAATACTGGACCCTGTTGTTGCTCTGTTCCTAACTACCCAAACTTAAGATAAATTTTGAATCTGACATCTGGTATGAATAGATTGTGTTATGCGGATGATTTGAATGATCTTAGTTGCCATCAATGACAACATATATCATGCCTAGCAGTATCTCTTGTGAACACATGTGCCTAGGGAGAAACGGTCTAAATTGGAGATCAAGTTGTTAAGTGTATTTTCATTGGCTATGGTGTCGGTGTGAAAGGATACAATCTTTGGGATCCTATGGCTAAAAAAGTGTTGTATAGTAGAAGTGTTATTTTTAGAGAGATAACACCATCTCCTGTTGTTCTACAGCTAGAAGAAATAGAAAAGAAAGAGGATGTGGTGCAGTTTCCTTCTACACCTAAGAAGACTAAACTGATAGACCCTATGAGACCTGATCATGAGGAGAGCTCTAGCAGCTCTGAAAGTTCAGAAGAAGAAGTAGAACCTCAACCTAAGCCATTGAGGAGCTCTACATGAACAAGGAAGCAACTTGATAGGTTTGTTTATTCATTGCTTGATTCTAGTTGTGCTTTTTCCTTGTTTACTAATATAGATGAGCCTAGAACTGTGACAGAGGCTATGGGTGTGAAAGATGTAGGTTCCTAGAAGGAGGCCATGGAAGATGAGATGGCTTCTTTGGAGAAGAATAAAACATGGGACTTGGTGCCTTTGCTTGAAGGAAGGAAACCTGTTGGATGTAAATGCGTGTTCAAGAAGAAATTTGGTGCAGATAGTAGTGTTCAAAAGTACAAGGCCAGACTGGTTGCAAAGGGGTACTCACAAGTGGAGGGAATTGATTATGGTGAAATTTTCTCTCCCGTTGCAAAGTTGGCATCTATTTGGTTCTTGTTATCTCTTGCAACAGCTTATGACTTAGAGGTGGATCAGATGGATATGAATACAACATTCCCTCAATGTCATTTGGAGGAAGAGATTTACATGTCACAGCTAGAGTTATTACATAGAGAAAGGTAAAGAAAATTTGGTTTACAAGTTGAAAAAGTCTTTGTATGGTTTGAAGTAGTCTCCTAGGATCTGGTACTTGAAGTTTGATGCCTTTGTGTTGTCGATTGGATTTCTGGGATCGAAATTAGATCATTGTGTGTATTATAAGTTTGACAATGATCGCATTGTCATTATTGCATTGTATGTTGATGATATGTTGTTGATTGGGAATGGTAAGAATATGATTTCTGATTTGAAGTCTCAGTTGTCAGCATAGTTTGAGATGAAAAATCTAGGGGCAGCCAGGTACATTCTGGGAATTAAAATTAGAAGAGATAGAGCTAACATAAAACTTTGGTTAAGCCAGAGTAAGTATGTGAAGACCATGTTGGATAGATTCGGCATGATAGATTGTAGATCATTGTGTGTTCCTATTTCTTTGGGGACAAACTTGTCTATTAATGATTGTCCAAAATCTCCTAGTGAGGTGGAGGACATTAGCAGAGTACCTTATGCTAGTGTTGTTGGCAGTTTGATTAGTATTATCATAAATCAAACTATGAGGAGTTATGACATGTAAGAGAATATGCTATTTTTAGTTAGTGTATGATAGATTCTCTTACAGCTATAAGTACTGTCAGTATGACAGATTCTACGACGGTCATAAGATGCGTAAGAGCATTTGTCATTGTGCAACTTGGGAATAGGCAACCATATTGGGATGGGGTGCTATGACAAGTGTCATGACCATGCTGCAGTGTTGGACAAGTGTCCCTAGGCATGGGTTTTGGGCCATGAGGCCAAGTTGGATGCCCATCTCAAGAAAAGTTCATTTTTGCCTTGTAAACTTCTATTTAAGCAAGTCCTTTGAGAGCAGATGAATTATGTGATTGACAGGTATTGTTATGCTACCGGTTTGTCTCCAGATATGAGTGTCGAAGACTCCTCTAAAGAATTACATTGAAAGTGTGTTGTAAACTTCATTGTTTAGATAATACATTGTGCAGGTTTTGGAGTGTGGAGTTTTTCACCTGTAAGGGTTTTCCCCACATTATATCTTGTCTCTCACTTTTGTCTTACATTCTTGTGTTGTGTATTGCTGCAATATCTTTGTTGTTGGGTTAATAACACTGTAATTGTAAAGGTTAAAAAGAATTTACACTCATCTTTCCTCTTTATATTAGTGTAGGAAGTGATTTCCGCACACCTAGCTTCCTTTTAGCATTATCTATCTAGTTAGCTTTGAGCATGTCCAGGAGATTTATATTCACACTTGATTAAGTCCAAATTTGGGCTTCGTACCTTTTTGTCTCACCTCATGTGGTGAAGACATGTGTTCTCACCTTTGTGAGACACCTACTTAATGCAAACTTACCACTTACTCAAACATGTGTCATTTGAGTAGACAATTGTTGCACCTTTGGAGGGTTTCTTAGTTATTGTGTATGAGCTTCTTGTTGGCAACTTGGCAAATATCATTGATGAAGACACTGCTGGTATGATGAGGATTGGCTGAGCATGATGTTTGATTAGTGTTGTCATTGGTCTAAACAAAGATTCAAAAGGTTTGTGAGGTTATAGTAATCCTCATGAAGTCATGTGTACAGAGAACTCTAGTCTAGAAAGAAGATTTAGACATTTTGGCTAAGTGTTGGAAGAGTACTGAGATGACTACAAAGAAACAATAATATGAACAACATTGGTCCAGAGTTGAAGATCTTATCTTGTGGTTCTGGTAAGATGTTACTAATCCTTAGATGATCCCAAATCTAAAGTTTCACTTGTTGCAAGTATGGGTCTAATCGGTGTTGTCATTGATGTCAACATACTCATGTTGCATTAATGAGAAGGATTGAATGAGCTGAGTACTGAGGATATTGAGAAAATTAGTCTCAATCAAGAACAGTGACGACAACAAGGTAAAAGTCCAAGATAGGTAGAGGATCAGAGGATGCAGTTTAAAGGGTTTGTAGATATAAGTCTTGAGATGCTCCAGTCAAGTTTTCAGAAGTTTACATGAGGATCTGAGGAAGTTATGGTCACTCAAGTAGAACTAGTTTCGGCAAGTGCTCAGAGGTGACAAAGTGACACAGATAGGTCTGGTGAAATCTAGAAATACACTCTCCTATTCTACGGATTTGAGGGAGTGTTAAGGAGGTCTCTGTGGAGTGTTTCCCAAATTGGCTCATGGTTTGAAGGTCCGAAAGCATGTATACCTTTATGACAGTAGTGACAGACTGTGTTCTTGAGGTTCTAGATGAAGGAGAGATGTTTTTCAGTAAACAGATGAAGTACGGATGTTCTTGGTGAGTCAGGATATCTTGTTAAGATCTTTGGATCGTTCCTAGCATGTATTGGTGGTCTGCATTGGAGTTGGAGCCCGCAATTGAAAAATAACCACCAGATGTTGGTGTTCTTCCTGAGACTGGCCGACCAGATGTATTACACGTCTTGCGGATGTTCTTGTAGGTGTTTGCCGACTTAGATGATTGTTCCTAAGTTGATGCCTTGTATAAATAAGGGATTGTGAAGTCATTCCAGAGTGTGTCCTTGTGGAGATGAGTGTGTGGTAGCAAATAGGAGAGTGAAAGGTAGAGAAGAAGTATTGAGCTTAAATGGAACTGATTCAAGCATGGTGAAGATGCTACTTTCTAGTTCAAGTAGGTGATACTTAATTCTTTGTAGACAGTGTGTCTCTTATAGGTAGTGAGCCTCTTGTAAGCAATGTGCTCAGGTAGTGAGCCCTAATTGGAATGTACCATTTGTTCTCTCTATTCTTCTAATAGAGAATACAATCTTGGGTTAATCACCCTGTGGTTTTTTCCCTTAACCGGGTTTTCCACGTCAAAATCTTGGTGTCTTATGTGTTGATGAGTTTCTACTTTTGATTTAGTTACACTATGTTTTATGAATGATATACTGCTAATCACTATGAAGATTTAAGTGTGGAAATTTTGTACAATTGATTCACCCCCCTCTCAGTTGTGTGCCCTAAGTCTAACATCACCTTCTAATCATCTCCAGAAGTATAGTTTCAAAAAGCATAAGTCCAACTTAGCAGAGAACAGTCTTAACAGGACATAATATAAGTTTGATTTAGTCTGGATTTCTTTGATAATAAGTATTTATTTCTGTGGTTTTGAGGTGTTGTAAACACAGGTCTGAAGTCTCTAAATCCAAAGTTGAAGAGTCTAAAGTCCACTAGTAAGATAGCTATGAGGATTTAAGTATCGTAACATGCTTTGACAATGTTTGACAGTGACACAGTCTGTGTTCTGATAGTCTGCATTTTGCCACATGTTAATATCATGCTCTATAGTTTTGAGGATAATCTTAGGGATGCCTAAAGAGTCTTAGTTGTGAATTTGAAGAATTTTTCTGGTCCACATTGAAATTTATGATCTGACAGTTGATCTGAGTCTGTGATAATCAGTTTGTGAAGCTGACCTGATATTGAGATTTGTGTGTAGAAGAATATAGTGATTGGGATCATATATCCTAAGTGATCCTACAGTATGAGATGACATAGAAGAATGTATTTCAAGTATTGTTTTAGTTAGCAAGATATTTTAGTAAATGCTTTAGGCCGACAAGTTGCACATTGTATAACTACATGTTTCATCCTAGCAGGCTAACCTAATTTGAAGTATGTAAGTATTGCAGATATATATATATATATATATGAGATTCAATTTGATAGTTGAGGTGAGAATTGTGAATATGAATGAATGTGTGTGAAATTTGTATGAGGTTTTGTGATCCAATCAGTGTGACAAGTGTTTGAGAAGAAGTTTTATGAAGAGCAAAGCAGTGTGACAAAGCAGTCAAAGATGAAGAGTTTTGAGACAGTGTTCTGAGCTACAATAGAGTTGTATCCATGCATTTGCAAATGCAATTATAATAGTTCATTGTGGTAGTGAGCCACACTTCTATCTCTTTTTTTCTCTTGGCAGTGAGCCTATTTTGTAGTAAGCATTTCTTTGGATAGTGAGTCCTTAGGGTAGTGAGCCCTAGGCAGTGAGCCCTCAGGTAGTGAGCCTCTTTTTAATTCAGTATTGTTATTACATAATATATTGTGAGCTAACACTCATTGTGGCTTTTCCCTTTTTAGTTTTTCCACGTAAAAATCTTGGTGTTCATGTGTTATGGTTTATGGTTGTTCTTTCTATGCATAACTTGTTTTACTATTATTAAATGTGGAAAATGAATTAATGGTTTAATAAGTGAATGGTTTAATAGAATACTAATTCACCCCCACCCCCTCTCAGTATTATGGGTGTTCAATAATTGGTATTAGAGCTTGGTTCCTTGGAAGAAGTCTAACAGGTTGAGGAAGATCTTGGAGATTGAACACATGGTAGCTAGAAAGTATCCTACTCCTCCTAAAGAAATTTATTCAACTAGAATTATAGAAGAAGAGTGCATGTATGTCAATGAAGAATAACTCAAAGTTTCTCTTGAAGACCTTACAAGGACTAAAGAGGAAAACATGGATCTAAAAGAAAATGTCAAGGAAGTAGATGAGTGCATTAGGAAGTTGAGGGAGCAAGTCAAGAAGTTCAAAGAAAAGCATAAGGAGGTTAGTGAACAATTGAGATCAGCAAATGAAATCTTGGATGATCTGAAAATAAAAATTGAAGATAAGGCAAAACCAGAAGAAGACCTAAATCAATTGGTGAAAGGAAAATTAGAAGAATGTGTAAAGCTTGAAAAATAAGTTATGAACCTGAAGTCAGATTTGGAGAAGGCAAAGAGCTATGAAGAAAAGTTCAAGATAAGTTCTTAAAAACTTGATGAGATGCTTTCTATCCAGAAGAACCTAGATGACAAAGAAGCCTTCAGATTAATTGAAAAAGGTGAAAGTTCCAAAATAGGTCAGGCAGTAACCGATGAGAACAAGAAGGATAAAGGCAAGAAGGTCTAAAATCAAAGGAATGGACCTAGAAAACCATTGGTCAGGCAAGCAAATGCTCAAAGGTGCCCATCTTTCAATGGTTATTGTAATTCATGCAATAAGTTTGGTCATAAGGCTACTCTATGTAGGAACAAAATGAATCAAAATTTTTCATCTTTCTCCGGTTAGTGCTTTACATGTAAGAGAGTTGGTCTTAAAGCTGGTGAATGTAGAAGTCAAATAAGGAATGGCTACAACAATGGAAGGAATGCTCAATCTTTCAGAGGTAATTGCTTTACATGCAAGAGAGTTGGTCATAAAGCTAGTGAATGTAGAAGTCAAATAAAGAATGGTTTTAACAATTAAAGGAATACTCAATCTTTCAATGGTAACTGATTTACATGCAATAGATTTGGACATAAGGCTAATCAATGCAGATCTAGAATGAATGGAAGGAACAATAGCCAGAGGAATGTTGTGTGCAACAATTGCAATAGGCCTAGACATATTGCAATATTTTGCAGAAGCAAGAACATGAAGATGGATAATCTAGTAGAAAGGAAGAAACCAGTGCAAAAGGTTGATGTTGTAGAAATCAAAAAGGAGATGAACAAGATGTGGGTTAAGAAGGATGTTATTGAAGCCAAGAATGAGTCTATGCCAGACACTGGTGCAGAAACTTCCTCCGGGCAGTAAATTGGGTGCTCTGGCTCAGGGTGAGCTTCAATGAAAATCTTGATCCCCTAGCTAGAAAAGTAGTGCTAACATCTAGCATGAAGATGTGAGTTGAAGAATAGTATATTAGATCTTTTGAAGAAAATTCTGACAGAAAAGAGTCTAATGTGGAAGATTGTAGAGCAATTTGTGTTGACTGTGAGTAATAGAGGAAGTGTTGACAATGTTTTGGAAACAAGCATTTATGGCAACTAGGTTTTGATGAAAAGGGCTTATAAGCAATATCATTCAAAGGAAATTCACTTTGCATTCTAGTTTTCCAGTGACCAAGGAGATCTGAGCAGCGAACTAAAGGAGAAATCAAGTGTTTGGAGTAAACAAACCCTAATCGGAAGCAAAGAACAAGGTATTTATAGTTATCAATCCTACAATGTTTTGTTGAGCTGTGAAAATGTCTACCCCACAAGTTGTCGAGATAACTGATAGGCCCTGACCTAATTTTAAGAAGCATTTATTTAAATCCCTAGAAATAGACCCTGATGGTGCATTTTATAAAGTGCCCTATTGTGTAATGCATAATGAAGATATTAGGATTTGCATCCACGCTAATATGGAAGAGTATGATCATTTAGAATTAGGGCAAGTTTATTTGAATGAGTTGTCTGGTGATAAATTTGAATTGAAGGAAGAATTTAGTGCTCTACATGAGAAGAAATTAGACACATGGATAGATTTTCCCATTTTCTCTGAAGATGCTTGGGTTAGGTATATCCTAAGCAGAATCCATGATGAATTCTTTTGGTTGAATGTGCCTCATATGATAACCAAGGATGCCACTGAAGTAGTTATGAGTTTGTGTTCCTCCAGAATAGTTTCAACACTTAAATCAGTGAAGAATGACATTGTAATGAAATTAACTGGTGCTAAGTTTGACAAGAGAGCATTAACTATCAATGATATAGAGGATTCAACAATGAAATTTGCTTCAATGGTTATTAGATACAAGTTATATTTCTCCAATAGGGAGAACTTTGTTTTAGCTACTGCCATCTATACTGCTTATGAGATGGTGAAGAAGAATATTGTTTATGACTTGTGTGAGTTGCTCTGACAACATTTGATGGAGAATCTAAAGAGAACCAAAGACACCAAGTACCCATTCAAGTATAGTACTCTTATCATTTGTTTGTTGTTCTACTTCTTGAGGGAGATGCTAGGTATGAATAATATTGTTTGGTTCAATAATTCCCCTATAGTGGTACAAATTAGGAACCATTTATAGAGTATTGGAGATGAAAATGCTTAAAGTGCAACTCTGTGGGGATACTTCAAAACATTTCAAAGGTAGTAGAGAAGTACAAAGATGACATTGTTTTTATGGTGACCAAAGATCAATGCCTCATGGAGGTAGTGGAATTGAGAATAGTATGGATCCTAGCAATGGGATATGAGGTTACAGAGGATGTTTTGACTAGTTTGGCAGATCTGATGTTGAGAAAACCCAAAGATTCTAAAGAGGAAAGGTTTGGGAATTTTGAAGAAAAGTCTCTCAAAGTTCACAAGGAACAAAAACAACCAGAGACAGAGAAAAGTAAAGAAGTGGGTAGAAGATTATGCTATGAGCAAAGGCTTCACCAAGGAACAAATAGATCAAGCTAGAGTAGAGGCTCAAGTAGCAAAGACCCCGGAAGAGAAAATTGAACAAGAAAAGGCTTTAGTAAGGCATGAAATGAAGACTGAGCAAGAAAAGATTGTTTCTAGCACAAGAAGAAGAACAAGAACCTCCTCTTTTACTACAACTACTTCTAGGAGCTCTGGGCCACTACCTATTGCTGAGGTTGTAAAGGATACTTCTGAAAAGATAGAGCCTGCTAAGGAGAAGAAGAGCAAAAGAGTAAAAAGAAAGACCACTAACAGGATGTATGTGAGCCATGGTGATGGTGGTGAAGAAGAAGAAGAAATAGAATCTGATGAAGAAATAAAGGCTAAAAGGGCAAAAACTGATGAACTCACTTCTAGTAAGAAAGAAAAGCCCTCCAAAAAAGAAAAAGATAAGAGGAAGAAGAAGATAAAGGAGAAGAAAAATGAGGCATATGGATCTGAAAACCATAATCAATGTAGTGGCAGAGCATGGGAATTTGAAGCCCACTACAAACTTTTATGATGAGAGCTCAGATGCTGATAAGGCTACAATTTGAAGCAGCTATGGTAAGATTCCTTGACATGTCCAATAAAGCATTAATTGAGGTTGTGAATGACTTACTAGATAGTTTATCTAGTATCCTTACTACTAGAAAAGAAGAAGCCATGACAAAAGATGCAAAGTTGAAGGAATCCATGTTGATGAAATTTTGTCCCTGTCTCACTGGTGAAGATAAACTTAAGGTCACTCAGAAGCTCAATGAAGAATTTAGAACTAAGAGGTGAATCAATACTCTAATGTCTGGAGATATAAATGAATTGAAAAGTTGAAGAAAGATACTAAGGAGAAAACTCTGAGTGTACTACATGAATTTCACATCCCAATTGTGGCAGACACAGATGAAGAAGAACAAAATATTAGCGTTGATACTTCAAATGTAGTTCTAGAAGTGAATGTTGAACAAAGTATGGATCAAGGTAAAATAACTCCTGTGGTGAACTCAACGAAAGATGAACAAATGAAAGAGTCTATAGAGGAAAAGAAAACTAAGGAGACAAAAGTGGTATATGAAGAAAACTCCTCTGAAGGTCTAGATGAACAAAGAAAAGAATTCTTTGAACAGATGACTAATAATTTAGTTCCAAAGATAGGGGACAATGAACAAGAACTTATTCAAGAAGATCCTCTAGAGAGTCATGTTGTTGAAGTGCCTCTTAGTGAAGGTAGAAGAGGCACTACTGGAAAAGACTCACTTGACTCTTTAAGAGAGTTTTTGGAAAAGAAAAAAGAAACTCAGATTTTGTCTGCACCTGAGTTACTACAAGGACCAATAAACTTGGCTACAATGTCTCCATTGCAAAAACTAAATCTTGGGACAATTTTTCAAGCCATGGCCTAAGAGGAAATTTTGAAGTCTCATATGGAAGACAATAAGCTAATTGGAGAATCAATGTCAATTTTTTAGAAGATTATGCCTGGTGTAAAGAGAGACACCTCCTTGACTCCTGTGATACAAATGAATAAGCTCATGGAGTTAGTCAATTCTCATTTTGAGTCCTCTGAACAAGCAGTTGAAAAGAAGGTAAGGGCTAAGATTGACAGCAAGAGGTTAGTGGAACTTAATGATAAATACTCCAAAGACAAAATTTTGTTAGATAAGAGTATAGAATATGTATAGATGGCCATCAAAGAAGCTAGTGGGATTTATCAATTTTGTCTAACATGGCCTGAGACAACTCAAGAGCTAAAAGAAAAGATAGATGGAAGGGAAGACCAATTGATTAAGATTTCTAGGACCTATGATCCTGTAAAATATGTTATTGGAAATCAAAGGGTAGAAGTTGAAACAATTTATTCTATCATAAATAAGCTACAAACCCAAAAGGAGGTCATAAAACATAGGATGAGTTAGCTCCGGGAAATTGTAAGTTTTAATATTGCTTCTATAACTAGACTTGTAGCAGTAGCTGATCAAACAAGACAAATCACTGAGATCCCTACTACTATTAATAAAGAAGAAGAGTTGGTGTCCCAAATTAATGGGCACATACAAGTTTTGAGCCATGCTAAGGCTAGGTGGGATGAAGATGCAGTGTAATTGAAGAAGATCTACAAAGATATTCTCCCTACAAGCAAGTAAGTCATTTAATTTCACATGTATATATGTGGATAGTACAACTTTTTGAAGCTTTGGTGTATATATAAATCTATTACTTGTACATATACCTTTGCCATTGATGTCAAAGGGGGAGAATGAAGCATGTGAAGAACATAAAAGAAAAAATAACTAAAAAATAAAGGGGGAGATAAACATGTAGATAGGGGGAGAAGTGTGCAAATAGTAAGGGGGAGAAATGTGATGTTTTTTTACATCATGTGTTACCATCAATGCCAAACGAGGAGATTGTTGGCAACTTGGAAAACATCAATGATGAAGACATTGTTGGTATGATGAGGATTGGCTGACCATGATGTTTGATTAGTGTTTTCATTGATGGTAACAAGCATTCAAAAGGGTTGTGAGGTTATAGTAATCCTCATGAAGTCATGTGTATAGAGAACTCTGGTCCGGAAAGAAGATTTAGACATTTTGGCTAAATGTTGGTAGAGTACTGAGATGACTACAGAGAAACATTAATATGATTAGCATTGGTCTATAGTTGAAGATCTTGTATTGCAGTTATGGTAAGATGTTACTAATCCTTAGATGATCCCAAATCCAAAGTTTCAACTTCTAATCATCTCCAGAAGTATAGTTTCAAATAGCATAAGTCTGGCTTAGTAGAGAATAGTCTTAACAGGACAGAATGTCAGTTTTACTCGGTCCGCATTTCTCTGCTAATAGATATTTCTTTCTATGGTTTTGAGGTATTGTAAACACATGTCTAAAGTCTCTAAATCCAAATTTGTAGAGTCTAAATTCCACCGGTAAGATAGTTATGAGGACTTAAGTATCGCAACATGCTTTGATAGTGACAGAGTCTGTGTTCTAATAATCCGCATTTTGTCACATGTTAATATAATGCTCTACAATTCAAAGGATAAGCTTGGGGATGCCTAAAGAGTCTTAGTTATGAATTTGAAGAATTTTTGTGGTCCGCATTGAAATTTATGATCTGACAGTTGATCTAAGTCTGTGACAGTCAGTTTGTAAAGCTGACCTGATATTGGAATCTGTGTGTGGAAGAATTTAGTGATTAGGATCATATCCTAAGTGATCCTACAGTATGAGATGACATAGAAGAATTTATTTCAAGTATTGTTTTGGTCTGTAAAGTATTTTGGTAAATGCTTTAGGTCGACAAGTTGCACTTTGTATAACTACATGTTCCATCCTAGCAGGCTAACCTAATTCGAAGTTTGTAAGTGTTGCGTGGATATATATATATATATATATATATATATATATATATATATATATGAGATTCAATTTGATAGTTGAGGTGAGAATTATCAATATGAATGAATGTGTGTGATCTATATGAGGTTTTGTGATATGATCAATGTGACAAGTGTTTGAGAAGAAGTTTTATGAAGAGCAGAGCAGTGTGATAGAGTAGTCAAAGATCAAGAGTTTTGAGATAGTGTTCTAAGCTACAATGGAGTTGTATCCATGCATTTGTAGATGCAAGTATAATAGTTCATTTTCGCAGTAAGCCACCCTTCTATCTCTTTCTTTCTCTTGGCAGTGATCCTTGCAGTGAGCATTTCTTTGGACAGTGAGTCCTTAGGGCAGTGAGCCCTGGGCAGTGAGCCTCTTTGTAATTTAGTTTGTTATTACATAATATATTGTGAGCTAACACTCATTGTGGTTTTTCCCTTTTTGGGTTTTCCATGTCAAAATCTTGGTGTTAATGTGTTATGATTTATGGTTGTGCTTTCTATGCCTAATTTTCTTTATTGTTATTAAATGTGGCAAATGGATTAATGGTTTAATAGAATATTGATTCATGCCCCCTCTCAGTATTCTAGGTGTTCAACACTTCTCACTGCATCATGCTTTCCTACTTAAGCAAGACTCTTATGTACATTTCATTCATCTTTGGCAATGCAATTTGGCATATTGTGTAGAAAATATCTTTGTGGTTTTATTCTTGCTTGTTGATCCTTGCCTTTCCCAACATATCTCTTTGTCTATTCATGGATTGTTTCCTTATTTTTCTTTAGTTAACTCTTTCTTTTGATATTATCTCTTTTCTTCCTCTCCACACATTTTCACCTATAAATACAACCATTCACCTCATTTTTGAAACATGCTCTCACATGCTCTCAATTCTCTAGATTTCTTCACATTTTCTTGCACTTTCAAGCTTCTTGCAAACTTCTACACTAGCTTCAAGCCTTTTGTTTATTGTTTTAGTTTAGATATCTCTAGAAGCTTTAGTCTACCTAAGCTTCTCATATAGGCCCCAATCCTTTTATTTATTTTGATCTTTACAATGCTAGAGATTTCTTCATCTTTCTTTTCCCACAAGCCACAAAGCTTCTTGATACTTCAGTTTATTTGCATTTTTCTTGTTCTTTCTATGAAAGAGGATGTATGAATATTAGTTGGACCTCTGAGGATGAATTGTCTAGCATTGGTGTGATTTATATACAAGTTCCTTTTCTTTTTGCATTGTAGAAGTAGTTAGAAGATATCTCACATATAGGAAATCAAATAGTTTGCATTTAGAAGAAAAGTCATTTCTAGATTACGTGCATCTCTACTTCTTAGATTATTTTGCATTTAGAAAATTGATTGCATTTCATTAAAAATATTCAAAACAAAAAAAAAGTTCATAGCATAGATTATAAAATTACTTTTCCTCTTGTATTCATCAGTTAATTTACACTTAGGGAAGTAAACTTGCATTCCATAAGAGATAGTTTTAGAAAATATTACTCCTTGCATTCATTAACCAATTTGCATGTGAAAAAGATTTGTATTGTAAAATAAAGTTTTAGAAAAGATTGCATTTTCCCTATACATTCATAGATTAATTGAAAAGTAGACTTGCATTGAAAACCTTGCATTCAAAGTAGATTTTCATTTCTTCTTAAAAAAGAAACTTGCATTAGTATAGGGAAAGATTACATGTCATTTTAGATCTAGATTGCTTTTTAGTTATTGTGTTGTTAAAATTGAAAACACAAAAACATAGTAAAATTGTATTTAGTGAAAAGTCATATAGAATTGCATACAAATTTACTTTTCATAGTAAGTAGAGCACATCAAAAATTAGAAAAGAACAAAAAATATTTGCATGCATGTATATAATTTAAATTACATTTTGAAACTTCATACACAACTATTCACAACTTTCATCTATGAACATCCAAGCCCTCATTTACATTAAGAGGAAAGAAAATCAAACAACTCAAATAGAAACAAAGCATAGGCATTCAAGCCCTCATTCTCATCATGAGAAATAAACAAATACATTATACAAACACCAAACTTTCTAAAGGTCTATATTCTCTTTACCAAGCATTTAATGTGCCTAGGTGTGAGGGAGAATTGGATAGAATAGGAACTAGAGAAGATCGGAGATAATCTCCTTGAAACACAAGTTCTTGAGAACATAGAAAGTCAAGAACTTGAGAAATCACTTGAAGATCAAATCCAAGAACAAAAGAAATCTTAGGTAGATCCACTTAGAAAATAAAAGAAGACATTTAGAAGAACATAGAAATAAAGAGTGTAGATTTCTCGAAGGAATCCTTGAGCTATAATAAAGAAGATTTTAGGTTTTCCAACTCTACGCTGCAAATGATCTTGATTGTCATGGAGCAATTCACACTCTTCGACATATAATAATCATTACAAAAACTATCTTAAAAAGATTCCAACATCCACTAAATCAACAACAATGACAAGAAATATATGACAATGATTGCAGTGAGGGTGATAAGGATGTATCATCGACAAGTGCGACTACTGTAACTAAGGATTACAAATTAATACTCTCCCTGGATCCCGACAACCCCTCAGTGCTGCCCTCACTTCACTAGCTACTACCATTGGAGCAAGAGTGATTAGAGGTTTTTCCTCTGTAAGGGTTCCCAGTCCCCCATGTATTTCTCTAGAGTTTGAATCATCCACTTGGCACTTAGGTGTTGTTCCAAAACATCACATATTTTGGTGAACCTAATGTGAATGACAAATCCTTCTTGATAAGTTGTTTGTGTCCTTGTTCCTCATATCTCATTCCATCATTTTCATTTTCTCTTTTTCATTCTTCCATCCATCTCTTCCACTTCATCTCACTTTCTCAATCTTTTTGTTATGGAGTAAAATGTGTACCCTTGCTAATCAGGACCTATTTTTACACCTTTTGGAATAGTAAACAATTAAATCTTGATCCTGATGAATAAACCTGACAAAATAATATTTGGACTGGTCTAAGCCCACTTCATTCAACACTCTCCAGAGTTTGTGGGGCTAAAGGACTAGGGCACCTAGCGCCCTGGTCCCAGATGTTAGCCCCGACCCTATTTTTGTGGTGTCATCTTAGAACACCTCCTTGGCTTATCCTTGTCAGCCCCATTTGGTTTTATTCATTGTTAGTGAGCAAGAATGCATATAAGAAGGATTATTTCTATTCATTTTACACCCATCTTGTTAAGAGAAGATTAGAAAGAATTACCTTGTACTTTGATGAGTTGATCTCCTATGCTCAAGTGTTCTTCATGGTTGGAAAATCTCTTTGTGTGGATGTTATGATGCTTGTTTGTAGGTCATGAAGGATGTTCAAGCCTCTATTCTCTATCTCCTTGTTGGTGCATGGTCTTGAGTCACCTACTCCAACTAGGGTTTCATATCTTGTGGTAATATTTATCATTTACATTCATTATTTCATCATTTATTATAGATCTTTCCTCTACCCTCCTAGGGAACACACTCTTCGATCTCTAATCATTGTTGTAGTGGAGGTGGAAACACCAACATGAGGTTTGACTAAGGCAAGTCCCTAAACACAACACAACTCTTTTCCCTTCTTGTTTATGTGTAGGTCACATCCGGAGGAATCAGATGACAACAAGCTAAAAGAAAGAGGAAGACACACAGGTGAAGGCATCTAGATCCTAACATTCTATAAAACTCTAGTTTGGGTCTAGGGCATCTAGTACCCTGGTACTTCTCTGCTCCTGAAATCAAGTTCTTATTCTAGACTATCTCCTAATCTCTATAGCTATTTTTTACAGCCATTTATTGGTTAATCTTGCTCAATTAGGGTTTAGGTTTTATCCTAGTTTGGTTGGTTGAATTTGGTTGAAACTCCTTTATACAAAAAACGGATAAAACCCCTGTAGTTTGACTCTCCTTCAAAGGTATAAGACAAACTTGGTTTGTGTTCCAATGTTGATAGAGGAGGGTTTGATCTAGTTTAACCTTTTAGACTAAGTCTCCCTTTTCCATCAAACATTTTGGTGAACCTGATGTGTCTTGTACACTTACATCCTTCTTTCTTTAGATCTAAGTTTTTTTCTACCCTATATCTGATTAGGTTTAATTCATTGATCATTTCACATAGTTGCATATCTTAATTTTGCATTATTTCACTATTAGGGTTTACAAAAACCTTACATTCCTAGAAAACCTAGCTAGTCTTGATCCTAGGGTTTCTAGATTCAAGTGTTGTGGCATTATTTGGTGGATTAAATTGATTTCATTTGTTGTAGTATATCATCTTTGTGTTTAAGAAAAGAACATTGTTGCATATTTACATTTCAAATTAGAAAATCAAGCATTTGATTTAGGTGTAAGAAAAATCATATTTGTTAACTTGCCTATATTTCATAACTATAGATCATCATAGCATGATATAAAGTTCTGATTTTTCCATCAGATCTGATTGGTTTTCCATTAATTACTCATTTCATGGTAGTATATTTTTCATTTTCACTTCTTCATTATTAGTGTTTTCAAAAATCTTGCATTTTTAAGAAAACTTAGCTAGTCTTGAAGCCTAGGGTTTGTGATTAGTGTCTTGTTTCATATTTTTATGATGTTATTTACTTATCAAATCTCATTTTATATTGCTTTATAATATCATAAATATCATCTTGTGTTGAGATTTTAAAGATAGAGCATTCTTGAATTGCTAGATTTAGGGTTTGATTTGAATATGAGCATTGTTTAAATCAAATTGAGCTTGAGTAGAGGTGAATTTGATTGAAGGTTTTTTATTGCATTATATGTGTTTACATTTGATCAAAAGAGAAAAACATTGAATCATTTAAACAAAAAGTCAACCTCTTCTTTCATCACATCATTCATTTCTTCTTTGTGTGCATCTTGTGTGTCACTAAATCTTGTAAACACTTTATGAGTTCTATGGCCCGGCACCCCGAGTCTAATACCTTTGTGCGAAGAAGTCATCAAATTATGGGTTCTAATGATTTGAATAGAATCGATATCAACACATCAAAACCCTAATTCATGAGTCCAATCACACAAGAGGGTCCATCACCTCTTCATGATATCACTACTTCACATATCCCAGAAGCATCAACTTTTCATGAAACCATCGACATAGAGGACCTTGTGGCTCATGTTCTCAATGCTCAAATTCAAAGATTAGACACTGAGTTGGCTAATTTTTAGAAATTTGTAATCTCTGAACATATAGATGAGGAGGTCATCCCTATTGTTGAGAGTCTAAGAATTTTATTGCTCGAAGGACAAGAGGGACTAGAAGTCTTGTGTGGCCTAGCTCACCTATGCATAATAACATTATGTCTACATCTAGTTGCGCAGAAATTATCACTAATGTGACTTCTTCAAATCAAATTGGGAATCAAGTTTCATCACCCATGCAAACACTCCCTATTCCTTCATACACTTCTAATATCCTCACTACAACTACACAACCAAGTAATAGTGATGCAGAGGTAACGCAACGGGAGCTTACTAACAGGAAGGAGGAGCCAATAATACAAACAGCATGATAAAAATCCCTATCGGCTCAGCATCATCATCATATTTCCTACAAACACCAACAACATCATCATATTTCGGACGAGCAGAATTATCCTCCTGCCGACTACTATTCACCTCCTCCGCCTGTCGCCTATCATCATCATCATGATACTCAGCGAGCGCAAACATCCTCCTGTTGCACTGTTCATCGGGCGCCAAACTCTATCGGCATCATCATGATATGCAACACCACTTTCATCAGCAGGATATCAAATATCTGGTTGCTCCAAATATCCTGATGACGACAACTTCAGTACCTTCCCTTCGATGCCCCGATAGCCGACGATACAAGCAACAGCATCATGATATGATTTACCTGGTTTGATTGAAACATCCTGATGATGTTAACCCAACTTTCTGCCGAGGACCTACGCCGATACCTAAACACTTAGCGACAGCAGGATAAACTTGCATAGGGTGATATCTCAATATCCTGATGACGATGACGTCATATCCTGATGACGATGACGTCACACAATATCCTGATGACCTCTTCAACACTTAGTCAAAAAAACTGAACTTTCACTCCCGCATCTGCTAGCGATATGCGGATGATGGGCATACCCGAGAGATGATCCTGACGACGATATATACACTGAGTATATATCAGACTTACAACATCTTGATGCACTTGAAATATGCAAACTTCAACAGTTTCATGACCCGATCTTCTACCTTATGCCGATGCACTCCTCTTCGGCAACTCCTGATGATGATCACCCCGACGCACTTTCACTTTATGCAACCAACTGCGTCATGCTCTTCTCCACTTATCCGGATGACGATGTCTGAAGCGACTGCAGGATATTCACCAAATTATCCTGATGATGCCATTTTGACAAATTTCCAGCCTTAGCAGATTTTCACTGTTCTGATCCGCCGAACCTCCTGGGATGACCTGATCCACTTCCAGGGTGATCTTCCAAACTCTATCAGCTCGACCTAGCACATACCCATGCTAGGGTCTTCAACATCTCTTGACCGCGATCCTGCACACCTGCATGCAAACAGAAAACAAACTACCTCCTAATCTACTGTACACAACCATTCCACCGATTCGACGAATCAACCGGTGGAATGGATCAGCATATCCATGAAACCACCAGATCAGCAAATCGATTAAACAATGGAATCCAACCAGAGAAAGAACACAAACAGGATCTCTTTATTGATTTCAAAGATGCAATTACAATGATCAGTCTCTCTCTCTCTGTCTTACTCTGTGCAATCTAGCTCGATGATCTAAAACCAACCGATCCTCATGCATATATAGGATCTCCTGCGAGTACTACCACTCGACTCCAAGCGGCTGGGAAATCTCTCCAGGCGGCTGGGAGATCCAACCGAACATACATCGTGACAACTGTCCTAACAAACTATCTAAAAATAGCCAAGCCTGGTCAACATGACCTTATTACATGCATTGGTCTTATCTGACCTTCTTGAAAAACATTAATAAGACTCAAACTAACTAACTGCCTCATGGAGGCCAGCTGTCAGGTAGGTGCTCCTGCACCATACTTAGTTAGTTTGAGTCTTATTAATGTTTTTCAAGAAGGTCAGATAAGACCAATGCATGTAATAAGGTCATGTTGACCAGGCTTTGCTATTTTTAGATAGTTTGTTAGGACAGTTGTCATGATGTATGTTCGGTTGGATCTCCCAGCCGCCTGGAGAGATTTCCCAGCCGCTTGGAGATCCAACCGAACATACATCATGACAACTGTCCTAACAAACTATCTAAAAATAGCAAAGCCTGGTCAACATGACCTTATTACATGCATTGGTCTTATCTGACCTTCTTGAAAAACATTAATAAGACTCAAACTAACTAACTGCCTCATGGAGGCCAGCTGTCAGGTAGGTGCTCCTGCACCAAATAGTGTTACCACATGTGTCAGGTTATCTACTGGGAATTATGTTCATCATTATAGTGCAATTACCTTTAATTATCCAACTACTACACCTAGTGTCACCTCACCTACATCAAATCAAACTAAGACTAATATAAATTTCCAAAAATCCAATCATACAGTGTCACAACCAATGGTTAGCCCTGTTCATTCATACCAATCTCAACCTAGTTCATCTTCCGACCTGTCATCAATCAACTTTTACAAAATATGAATTCTATCAAACAATACTTAGCAAACATAAACCAAAGTCCCTCGAAACCCACTATGACATCACATTATATTCATAGCCCATTATCTTATCCAATCCTAAGAGCTCAAATTTTTGAGAAGTTTGAAACCCCTCACTTTTAGAAGTATAATGGGAAGGGTGACCCTAATAACCATGTGGAAGCCTTTACAACTATGGGTAGTGATTTCTTCTTCAAAGATGCAATATTGGCTAAACTCTTTCCTAGGTTACTCAAAGACTTGACCTTTGATTGGTTTTTCTCATTGCCTCCTAATTCAATTACTTCAAGTTCTGACATTTAATCAACAAATTTCTTCAACACTTTCAAGCAAACATTGGACCTCAAGCCTCTTTGACTGATTTGGTCCATTGCAAACAAGGAACAAAGGAGAATGTAACTGATTTTATGGGGCATTATCAAGCTCTCTTTTCACAAATTCAATATCCTATTCCGGATGTTGATGTACAAAGAATATCATTGGAAACTTACAACCTCACATCTATGATAAAATCTTGTTGAGTTGTTATGACTCTTTCACTAATCTTTACATGGCTCTCCATGATTACCAACTTTTGGTTAGTCAATATGAGAATAATCACTCATTAGATCTAGTTGGACAATCTGAAGTTGCTGCCCCACACACTAATTCATTTAAAAGGCACAACAAAAATTTCATCAAAAATAATTCAATATCATAAAATCACATTTGAAAACATGTAGCAGTTGCAACATCTTCTGCTTCCACCCAATATAAACTAAAATAAAAAACTAGACAATTCACACCATTATTAGAATCACTTTATTCTATAATGATACAACTTTTAAACAACAATCTCATCAAGCTTCCACCTATTTGACCTCTCGATCCACATAAGATGCAAGCATCTTCTTTTGATTTGAAGACCTTTTGTCAATTTTACCACATCGCCAGTCATGACATTGAAATATGTATGCATCTTAAACATGAAGTTTAAGACCTCAATGATTCCAATGTCATCCAGGTTGCTGGCATAAATGACAAAGGAAATAAATCAGTGGCTCCACATAATCAAAACATGCAAATATTCACAGATCCATTTCCTCAACACTAAGATAACATTGTAGATCCATCTCAAGAGATGCTATGTACTTATAATCATCAAGAACAAGATTATGAAGGAGATATTTGCATGATGGATGTCTGCCCTTATCAAGAGTGAGCAAATCCAAAACCAACTATATCTTTCACTCCTCATGATGCTACTATTGAAGCTTTTGATGGACCTCTATACATCACCATTTGAATAAATGATAAACCCATAAGAGGTGTTATGATTGATCCTATTTGCATGGTAAATGCAGCAACTGACGAATTTCTCTACATGCATGGTTTGCACCGCGATAACTATGATGTATTAGAAATCGTGATTAGAGCACATCATGGATCTATTCTTCCAACTCTTGGTGCCTTGACCCTTATCGTCAAGGTTGGGCCAAGAACCTTGGATGCTACTTTCATTATCATTCCAACATAAGACTTATTTCATGCACTAGTACAAAAACAACAATATATGATTTAAAAAACTACTAAAAAATGCATATAAATGACTAAACATGGTCACATGACCATTAGTAGTTTATTACCAATCATTTATAATGCATGTTGGGATAGTAAAAATTTAAAAAAATTTCTGTATTCTCACCTCGCCATATTTGAATAAATCATAAAATATCCCAACATCATAGTAAAAAATTGATACATCCCACAAAAGGTCCATGGCAAAACAATGTAAATGGCTTAAGTTTCATACCATCAGCAAGACTTTATGTTGCTTATGCCGATCCATGAGAAGCCAATAGAAATAACTATCAGCATGAGAACAAGGATCAGAGAGAAGATTGCAAAAATCACCGATGGAGGAAATCATCCTGATGGCCTTTTATTGGTAAGAAAATCTATTAGTCACACCGATCGATATGACTAAGGGCTATTGGGTAATACTTTGAAGATTATCCCGATGGTACATATCATACCAATGAAGCATTTCAGCGAAACTCTCACCAAGCATCCTATCGAATTGAAGGAAATAATAGCCATCAGCAAGAAATGAACATCAGAGTAAAAAACTAATGAGTCTCTGATACTCCGATGTCTTAGCGAAACAAAAAAATGCACTTTCGGTACGAGTTATACCTATATACTTATCCATCAGCATAGCTAAATAGGTCAGAATGAAATGTATATGTCTTACCGACCCACGTCACAGTGATAAAGGTGTCGGTGACACTTCGGGAAGTTCTCTCTGATAAAAAATACAAAATGGCCATCGGGGAGATAACCATGATCAAGTAACTTAAAAAAGATTACCCCAATGGTGTGTCTCACTTTGATAGAAAATGAGGATTACACCCATTAATAATAAGTCCCACTAATAATCATATCAATAAGACATTAAGAAAGTCCTTCCGATTTGAGATATAAAGGGCTATCGAGAAGATGATGATGATCGGGTAAACATAAATATGTTATCCCAATGGCCTAAATCACCCTGATAACAATTGTTGTCACACATGTCAATGAGACTCTCACCGATAGTTATATCAGTAACACTTGATATGTCAGAAGGAAATATAAATCACACAGCGATGAAAGAGATCATGCCGACGGCAATTGTGCCCACCTTCACATCGGATAAAGTATAGACATCTCCTGTCGATATGATTTAATATAACATCAGGGAGACAATTGAAGGGTTACACCAATTGATTGTTCGTGCCATGAGGAGATATTAAAAATGCCCAAACATTTTGAAAATCATACCGATGAAAGGAGTTATGATGATGTGACATTTCACAACGATGGACATTGAATTGCTCAAACAATTAAATGCAAATGGCGATGAAATCCTCTAAGATCATTGTAATTAAAATTAATAGAGTTGTTTGAGAAGAGAATACAGGGGAATCTTGAAGCGCAAACAGAGGATTTCGGTCACAGCCACAGACGACAGGTACATACATATGAACCATTGTGTTATAGCCTATATTTTGATTTTCTGTCAAAGGTTGAAAATGGAGACTCCAGGAAAGGGAAAGGGCAGAAAATCACAAGAAGAAACAAGTAAACCTTAGAAACAAAAAAATGATAAAACCCTCGAAGAAAAGATAAAAGACAAAAAGCTCAATCAAGATTTGATTGATCAATTGCCGGGTTCAACTCCCAAGGCTAGAAGATTTGCTCAACTTAGGGAAGAAGTGAAAAAATTAGAAGACATGTAAACATTTAGGAAACATTTGGACCCCAATCAGAGGGTATGAACTTTTCAAATTCCATCACAATAGGATGCTTAGAAATTCTCCAATATCAAACCCATGGCATTTGAACTTGGGTAAATTAGTTGTGCTAGATGTGTTCCCGAATGTTGAACTCCTCCAACTTCTTGCTAAACAATATAGCCCAAGTCTGAAGGCTATATGCAACCCACAAGGGGAGCCCGTTGTACACTTGTCAAAAAATGCCATCTGTGAAGTATTCGATTTGGATGATTTATGCACTGTCCCTATTATTTATGAGGATTTAGAGAAGGAATATTGGAGGATGGATACAACCTATAATGGATGGAGGTTGCCTATTCATAGGCCCAGAGTTGAAGGAGAATTAATGCCGTTCAATGATGATGATGGTCCTCCTTTTCATGTGGCAATATTTGAACCCTACATACAACATACCTATTATTCTGTTGGCCAGGTCCTAGGGGCAGAGGTTCCTGAATTCATGACAATTCCTTTGATGGTCATAGCCATGGACATCCAATGCCACAATACAAGGCAATTTGATTATGCTTCTTATGTTGTTAATAGAATTGACTCTGGCCTGACTGCAATAAGAAACAATGCCCCAACTGTTCCTTTTGAGCATTACTCCTTTCTTATGCACATTGTGCTATATTATGGCCAGGAAGTGGGGTTATGGCCAACTAAATTTAAAGTTGTTCCAACAGACCAGAAGGGGCAGAGGTTACCAATACAGATATGGACTAGGGTTGGGGATAGCAGATACACCAATTCTAGCTATGTACAATTTGAAGAGTATTTTGTAAAAGTACTATATAGATATTTCAGTCACCCCTGTGAATATTCGATCTCAAATGAGATAAAGAGTTTCTTAGACTGAAAGATTTTGGTGGTCCTCCCACTGTTATTCATAATTGGGGAGATTGGTATTACTTTTAAGATGCCACCATGGTTAGAGTGTATGGTTTTGAAGACACTTCGTTCATCTTGCTCAAAACTGTCCCTGACAAAATTGCTTATCTAGAAATAGTTAGGCAAATGTACTATTCATATGTAATGCATCTGAGTTCCCATGACAAACAATCATTTATGCCCAGCACTTTATGTTTTGGAGATTTCACTATTGTTTCTAAAGAGGGTTATAATCTCATCCTGGATAAATTGATGCATTACAATATGAGGTGTGCTGAGGTAAGAAAAGGATTTGATCTTGAGGGTTTTATTGACTCTGCTCAGAGGAGGCAAAACCTCAGTGGCTACACACACATCCCTTACCCACATGATGATGTCATTAGAAATTTAGAAGAGGCTGAGGTGGAGTTGGTGGTGGAAAAATACAATAGGGACCTGGATGAGAAAAGAAAACAGCTGGCAGAAATTGAAGTAGTATCCTTTGGAGATGAAGAACCGGCAAGGCAAGAGGAGTCATAGGACAAAACAGTAAAAATGTCCAAGAGAAAAATACAACAATATCAGCCTCCTGTCATAATACATGATGAGGAGGGGTCTGGTGATGAAGACCCACGTCAAATAGCTAATGATTCTTTTATTTTTGATGACAAATTTATTCATTCAAAAGAGTTTAAGTTGTTTTTGTATAAATACAAAGGGAAGGAAATTAGAGAGTCAGTGGATGATGTCTCTACTGAAAATGAAAGACAATTACTAGATATGCTGAAAGCAACAGTGGATAATGAGATACAAGATATGACCCCTAGCAAGGGTAGACAGTTACTTAAAGATGCAGGGGTAATGATTTTTCCTAGCCTTGATTTAAATTCTGCTTTAGTTTTTGACAGTTTTCTAAATAATATAGATGAGAAGTATAAACTCACTCTAGAAGGTGTTAGTGAAGTGTATATGGGTACAAAATACAATAATGACAAAAATTCATTGATGATCTGGGCCCTATATCCTCCCCATAAGAAGACTGCTATTATAGACACTGAAAAAACTTTTGGTCATGTCATGACTTTAAAGCTAGGTGAAACTGACCCTCTGATCACTGCAGACATTGGTATTAATGTTGCAAAGCTAAATAAAGCGTAGGCTCAAATGTTGATTAAGGAAAGAGATGCATACAAATTGAGCTGTGAGAGATTGACAAAAGAAAATGATTATTTAAAGGATGTTGTTAAGAGCACCTTTGGGGAGTCAACAAGGAGGTTAACCCAGGGTGAAAGTTCACAGAGCACCCAAGCACTATCCATAGATCAGGCATCACAAATCCAGATGGATACACTTGTAATAGTGCTACAGAGCAGGCATGCCAACATGGTGCATTGGTTAAACCTATTTTGGGATAATTACTCTCAGAATTATAAAGCAATTTGAGAACATGAAAGGCTTGAATAGAGAGTGCAAGAGAAATTGAATGAGATACAAAGTATAGATGCTTCTGACATTGCAGGTACCTCCAATGCAAAAGAATTGATCAAGAAACATCAGAAGTACTATGATCAACTTAAAACTGATGCTAAGGAATGTGCTGAAGCTTTGAAAGCAGGATTCAAAAGTGATAAAGAACTAAAAAGAAAAGAAGAGTGGAGCAGTGACTGCCAAGTTATATTACACAAAGTTCTGGGAGCTCTGGCAGCTCTTAAATACAAGGACACTGCATTCGGGGAAGCCTACAAACATTTGGAAAAGATGGTATCAATGGATGCAATTGCGAGGAATGCCATTAAACTTACTGATTCCCATCGTAGCCAGGAGTATTTAGACCATTTGGATAAAATTTACTTATGGTTTAATAAAGCTTAATCATGGTTATGCTTTTTAATCTTGTTAACTTCCCAAAAGACTTATTGAAGAGTTATGTCTCTTCACAAAAATATCTGTATAAGTTCAAACAATCGGTGCTGAAAAATCATCAGTAGTAGAAGATATATACATATAATCTGCAATGTTTCTCAAAGACCATGTTGCATATTTTTATTGAAGAAGTAGATTGAAGTTCTCTGATTCAGTGGTTCTATTTTGGTATCAATTGTTTGTTAAGATTATTCAATTGTGTGGTTGTCTCCAGTTCTATATTTTCTTGTTATTCAAATTAATATATCAAGTATATAGTTAATTTGTCAATACACATTTGCAGTATCTGTGTGATCGAGTAAATTGGTTTCCATTAGAGGAATTAAAATCCTTCTGATTAGTCACAGTAACCTGGAAGTGTTAGTTTGGATTACTAAGTAGAGCCATATAATTAGGATTGCCATTCTGTCTCCAAGTTAATATTTGTCTGATATTCTTGCATATTCATTTCAATTGGTTCCTTCAAGAAAGGATTAAAATACCTTCTGGTGAATTACAAAATATCTGATTATATTGGTTGGATTATCAAGAAGAGTTTGTCAAACAATTAGAATTATTGCCCACTATAAGCCACTAGTCTCAGTCCTTCATTTGACTCTGTCTACCCAACAAGGCACTAGTCATATTTTCAACTCATCATTTAAATCCTTCCGCTTACCTTGATATTGCTTATACAATTTATACCAACCACTCATCTAGTTAGCAAGCTTTCATCTGTACGAAACCATATGCCATTATAGATAGATTTAATTAGTCCATTCATTTACATTTAGTCTGCTTTAGTTCTCAAGGTTCACCCACCTAGATATAGCAGGACCTAAAGTGTAGGAAATCATCAAACCTTGAAGGTTGATTTCGTTAAGTTAGTTCAAAAACATTGTGAATCTAAGCATAGAGCCTAGCATCCTCTTAGGATTAGCAACCTACATTTTTGAGACCTAACAACACGATTGAATTTATGACAACCATTTTTAGTCATTTATTGGTTGTTTTGATTGATCGATTTGGTAGTATATTTAGTCATTAATTTAGTCATTGATTGTTGTAAACTGCTCACTTATTTAGTCATTTTTTATTCACTTATATATTTAGTAGTTAATTTAGTCATTGATTATTGTTAAGTGGTCACTTATTTAGTCATTTTTATTCACTGATTTCTATCCATTGATAGTGTATTTAGTCATTAATTTTAATCATCATTTTGATCAATTTGGTAGTTTATTTAATTATTTTTGTTCACTGATTTCTGTCAATTGGTAGTATATTGATACATTATTTATTAATTGCATAATCATTATATTTAGTCATATATTTAGTCATATTTATTCACTAATTTTTGTCAATTGGTAGTATATTTAGTCAATTGGTAGTTTATTTAATTGTTTTTGTTCACTAATTTCTGCCTAAAAGTGTTGGAAATGAGACAATGCTTTTCAGGTTTAAACATAAAACATAGAAAAACATAATCAATTATTCATTTGTACATAATGAAATAGCTATTAAGAAGGTAAAATACTGAAATTTTATTGAGAAAAGGTGTTCCTACAGCAGATAAAAGATAGAAATATGTGTCTTTGCTTTGAAAAATGTGTTACAAAGTGTGGTTCTTAGTGTTGTGATTGGGAAAACTGAGTTACAATGCCTCTTTTTGCTTATATAGCTCCAAAGTAGACAAAAAACACTAAGATCCCTAAACAACACATTCAAACTATTGCATAAAGCAGTGGGCCAAGCTGTCTAACAGCTAGTACATGATAAACATTAACTATGTCATTTTTTTCAAATATTTTAGTGGCCACTGTGTGAAGGTCCCTTCTTTCTCTTTTATATGGACAGCTCCATCTATTTTGTCTTCTTAAATAAGGGGTATGTTACTTGTGACCTTTAAAATATTTACATTTGCATCTCCTATTCCTTTCAATTTGACTCCATGTACAATAGATAGTGAGTGAATCCACCCAATGCCCTCAGCAACACCATCAAATGGATCTAACACCCTAACTTTATTGTTGAAATTAGGGCAGACAACTGAGAGGGGGGTGAATCAGTTATCACAAAACTTTTATCTTTTTATGCATTTAATCTTCTTTACCACTTATTAATAGATTAATGATATAACCATGAAAGCATGAATCAACAACACATGAGCAAAACCATAATCAACACACATAACACCAAGATTTTTACCTGGAAACCTAATTAAGGGAAAACCCATGGTGGGGGTTAACCCACAAGATTTATTCTCTATTAAAAAATAGAAAAATGGGAAGGCACTTACCTTCGAGCGCACTGCCTACAAAAATATTCACAAGGTTAACACTGAAAGGTTAAACTGGGAAACAACATCTTTTCCATGCCAAGGTTCAGTTCCATTGAAGCTCACAACACTTCTGCTCTGCCCTCAAACACTTCTTCACTATCTTCACATCTTCACTACTCTTCCTCTTTTCTGCTCTACCTTTGGACCTCTCTTAGAATATAATCATTTTTCTCTCAAGGACAACTTTCCAAAATGCAACTACAAGTATTTATATGCTACATCAAGGTCTACATTACAAACATTCACTACACTATCGGCCAAACATAGATGTGACTCAAATCTTCCTCAAACAACATGCCATGCTCCATAAAACTTCTCTTAGATCATTCGCAATACACACAAAGCATCTGGTCGGCCAAGACCGGAAAGAATAGCAACACCCAAGGAGAAATCTTCAACTACGAGCTCAATCCTAAATACAGACCACCAACACAATAGGCACATGATCTAGAGACCTCCACAAGCACAATGAAATCAACAAGAACAACCACACCACCTCAAATCACCAGAATCACTTGTATCTTTATATGGGAACTCAAGAACACAAACTGTCATGACTGTCACACTAGAAAGATTGCTTGCAACCTCCAAACCACAAACCACTTGAGTTAAGGACACAGACTAACATCCAAAACATACCTCTAGATCCATAGACTATAATATTCCAATGAACAATCTGGACCAAGTTCTTGTCACTCTGTTACCTTTGAACAACTGCGAAACCCAGTTCTACTCAGATGGCCATAACTTCACCAATCCTCTATGTGGACATCTCAAATCTTATATGGAGCAACTTTAGACATTCCTCTACACAACCCTTTAGTTTGTAGACTCTGATCTTCATCTCACTAGAAATGCAGAGCAATCTACTTTGTTGAACTGCACTGTCTTCACTGTCTCTGACAAAGAGATATGTTGACATCAATGACAACACATCATATGCGCATATTTGCAATAATCTCCCCCTTTTTCATTGATGGCAACATATGATGTAAAAAATTGATTCAACCATCAAGACAAGGACTTCCCCCCTTTCTCTTATCACACCTGCAACCACTTACTTCCAAGTTTTTCACATGACTTCTCTCCCTCTTTGACATCAATGGAAAATGGCACATATTTGCAATCATCTCTCGCCCATTTTTTTTCTTAGACAAAACCAAACTAAACTCCAGAATTAACATACTGACTACTACCCCTGAGTAGCATCTCCTTAACACCAATCTGGATCACAAGATATGACTGTGAGTTCCACCAGACTGATTCACAGTAGTGCACCTTAGTTCTGAATAGGAGGGGTAATAACCCCTAGCTTCACTCTGAGATACTCAAAAGTGTCCTTAGGTAGAGGCTTAGTGAAGATATTCGCATTCTTATCCTTTAAAGGAACAAACTCCAATCTAACTTCATTCTCATCTACCTTCTCTCTCAAAAAGTGAAACTTGATGGATATGTGCTTTGTCTTTGAATGCAACACTAGATTCTTTGAGATATTTATTGCATTGAATTATCACAGAAGATTGAAACAGGCACTTCAAACACAATTCTCATATCCTTCAACATTTGCTTCATCCACAAAACTTGAGCACAATTACTTGCTGCTACTATATACTCTACCTCTGCAGTAGACAAAGATATTGTCTCCTGCTTTTTTCTCAACCAAGAAACCAATCTCTTTCCGAAGAAAATGCACCACCACTAGTACTCTTCATGTCATCCACATCTCTTGTCCAATTAGCATCTATATATGCATGAAGAGTGAAATCATCATCCTTACGATACCATAAGCCATAATCAGATGTCTCCTTCAAATATCTAAAAGTTCTTTTGACTGCTACAACATGAGATTCTCTAAGATCAGCTTGAAATCTAGCAACAAGGCCAACTGAATTCATAATATCAGCTCTGGTACGAGTCAGATAAAGCAGTCCTCCAATCATTGATCTATACCTTTTCTGATCTGTCTTAGGGAAATCATCATCTTTACTCAACTTGCATCTGGTTATCATAGGTGTACTTACTAGTTTTGAATCCTCAATTCCAATTTTTTTCAACAACTCTTTCACATACTTAGACTGAGATATGAAGATGCCCTTATCTGATTGAATGGTTTGCAGACCCAAGAAGAAATTCATTTCACCAAGCATAGGCATCTCAAATTCACTTTGCATCTGATCAAAAATTTTTTTACACATGCTTTCATTTCCACCAAAGATGATATCATCAACAAATACCTCAACAATCAAGATGTGTTCATGATCAATTGAAATAAAGATTACTGTTAGTTGTGCCTTTGCTAAAACTTAACTTTAGTAGATACTTATCTAATCTTGCATACCAGGCTCTTGGGGCTTGTTTAAGTCCATTCAATTCTTTCCTCAATCTGTAGACCATATCTCCTTGATCAGACAACTGGAATCCTTCCGGTTGCTTAATGTAGACTTCTTCTTCCAACTCTCCATTCAAGAATGCTGACTTGACATCCATCTGGTAAACTTTGAAATCTTTGTAAGCAGCAAAGACAAGAAATAATTTGACTACTTCAGTTCTTGCCACCGGAGCAAAAGTTTCTTCAAAATCAATTCCCTCTACCTAAGAATATCCTTTGCACACCAATCTTGCTTTGTTTCTCACAACTTCACCATCTTCATTCAATTTATTCTGGAAGACCCATTTAATTCTAATTACATTTTTATTTTCAGGTCTAGGAACAAAATCCCAAGTATGGTTCTTTTCAATTTGCATTAATTCTTCTTCCATTGCTTTTAACCAACTTTCATTGTTTCAAGCTTCATTCACTAATTTTGGTTCAATCTTTGAAATCAAACAATATTGTACTTGTTCTTCAACAATTCTTCTTCTAGTTTGAACACATTTATTTTTATCTCCTATGATCTGATCTTCAGAATTATTCAACCTTACATACCTGGGAGTTTTGAAATTTTATTGAACTTCTGATTCTTGAACTTGTTCCTCAACATTTGCACTAGCTTCTTGAGTCACTAGATTCTCCAGAGCAATCAAAATCTTTCCTTCATTTAGACTTTCATTTGATCATCTGATTCATATCCACAAGACTTGGAAGGCCTCTCCTTTCTTTCATCAACCTTGAAATTAGCACTTTCAACAATCCTTTCAATCTCTTGTTAAAGCACTAGTAAGCCTTGCTTTGGTTAGAGTAACCCAAAAATATTCCTTCATCTCATCTTGCATCAAACTTGTCTAGATCTTCATCTCTCTTGATATATCATTTACTACCAAAAATGTTGAAGTATTTCACAGTAGGAGTATGACCAAACCATAGTTCATAAGGTGTTTTACCACTATTACCTTTAATCTACACCCGGTTAAGAGTGTAGATAGTAGTACTCACAGCCTCTCTCCAATAAACATGTGGAACATTTGCCTCCATCATCATGGTTCTAGCAGCCTCTTGAATGGTCCAATTCTTCCTTTCCACAACTCCATTCTGCTGAGGAGTCCTAGGAGCAGAAAACTATCTTCTTATTCCATGCTTTTCAAAAAATGCATTGAACTCACTGGAGGTAAATTCTCCACCTATGTCAGATCTCAGACACTTTATCTTCACACCAATCTCATTCTCCACCCTAGCCTTGAACACCTTGAATCTATCAAGAGCCTCTGATTTCTCTCTCAAGAAAGTGACCCACATCATCTAGGAGTAATCATCAATCAGCAACATAAAGTATCTGTCTCCTTGCAAACTCTGGCAGGACCACACAAATCAGTGTGCACAAGTTCCAACAATCCACTTAAAAATTGTTCTTCACTTTTGAATGTAGTTCTGCTTTGTTTTCCCAACTGACATTCCTTACACATGCTATTAGCAGGTTTCACAAGCTTTGGAAGATCTCTCACAGCCTGAATAGTACTTATCTTGACAATGTTATCAAAGTTCACATGACACATTTTCCTATGCCATAACCAACTCTGATCAATCTGCGCAATCAAACAACTTTTACCAGTACCACTTAAATGAAAGATATTACCTCTAGTCTATGAACCAGATGCAATCTCAGTACCAAAGCTTCCCAAAATTCTACATTTTCTATTCTTGAATTGGAGATCATATCCTTTGTCAGCCAATTGTCCAACATTGAGAAGATTATGGTTCAACCCTTCCACATACAAAACATCATTAGTGTTATTCTTACCATAAAAAAGAGATGGATCCTCTACCACAAATTCTACCAGCTGAATTGCCTCCAAACTTCACAATTCCACCTTCATATCTTTCCAGACTTACAAACTTACTTTTATCACCAGTCATATGATGAGAACATCCACTGTCAATCACCCATTCATGTTTCTCTTCAACCTGAGCAGCAAAGGCACTTTCCACATTCACACAACTAGTAGATTCAGTAGGCACCGGATCTTCTTCTTTGATAACAATGAACACCCATTCATTTATAGAGGTACTTCCCATATTAGATTCATCATCTATGACTCCTTCATCAGCAACTTCTTGGACATAGTAGCATTTCTTCTCAGCCCTAAGTCTGTTAGGGTTTAGCTTTGAAACCCTCTCTGGGCATCTTGAAGCAAAATGACCAATCTTATTGCAAGCAAAACATTTGAAAGGCAACTTTCCTTTATACTTACCAGATCCTCTTGGTAATCTTTTGGAAATAATGTTGGGAATTAAGGTGTCTCAACCTTTGCAAATTCCTAATGTTGTATTTATTTATCCCATGTTGAGTTGGCATAGTCGGCACATTGTGTACATGTAGCATGCTAAATTTTGGTGACTTTGGTAGCTGCGGTTTCCCCTTGAATAATTAATGGGGGTTTGGGGGCAATGCCCCCAAGATGGGGTAAAGGGGTAGAGCCCCTTGCAGGGTCTAGGGGCAATTCCCCTAGCATGCTCCCTGTCATGGTATAGGGTGGGGTCGAGGGGCAGCACCCCCATGGGGGCTCGGGGGCAACGTCCCCGAAACCTCAAATGACTTTTATTTAATGACAAGTGTTGGTGAGTATCTTTGCATGAGAGAAAGGCATCTTTGGGCGGTCAAGGAAGGTTATGACAAGTTGTAAGAGGAATAAGATAGTTTTAGTTAGTGTATGACAAATTCTCATACAGCTATAAGTGCTGTCAGTTATGATGGATTCTATGACAGTTGTAAGGTGTGTAAGAGCATCTGTCATAGCCTATTTTTGGGACAAGGTGCCCACATTGGAATGGGATGTTTGACAAGTGTCCTTAGGCGTGGGTTTTGGGGCATGAGTCCAAGATGGATGTCCATCTCTAGAAGGTTCCATATTTTCCTTGTAAACTCTATAAAAATAGGTGCTTGGATGAGAGATATGTAGTTTTTGTACAAGTACTGTTATGCTATTGGAATATCTCCAGATTCAACATTTGAAGACTCCTAAAAGAGCATTGGCTGTAAAACTATATTGTAATATGTTATTGTTTACTGTAATACATTTGAGTTGTGTTTTGGAGTGTGGGGTTTTTCACCCATAAGGGTTTTCCCCACATATATCTTGTCTCTCTCTCTCTCTTCTATCTACTTTCTATGTGTATGTGTATTGCTGCAATATCTCTATTAGATGTTCTATGTTGCTATAGTTATAAGAATTAAAATTGAATTTGCATACATCTCTCCTCATTAGATTAGTGTAGGAAGCAATTTTTGCACACCTAGCTTCCATTCAGTTGGTATCAGAGCTTGGCCAGTTTTGGACTTAGCTATTGGGTAGGGTTTTTTGAGCTGATCTTAAGTTGAGTGAGAGTCTATGTAGAGTATTCTGATTTCTATTGCAGCAATGAGATGGAAAGCACATCAGGAAGGTTTGAAGTGGAGAAGTTCAATGGCAATAATTTCAAGCTATGGAAGCTCAAGATGGAATACATGCTTGTTGACCAAGACCTTTGGGAAAGTGTTAATGGAACCAAACTAGCTAAAATGTCACAAGATGAGTGGGATCTCAAGGATTGGAAGGCTAAGGGTCTCATAAGACATAGTCTTGTTGATTTTGTTCTATTAAATGTCCATGAGGAGACTATTGCAAAACTACTTTGGAAGAAGTTGGGGGATGTGTATCAAGCCAAATCCCTAGTTAATAAACTTTTCCTGAGAAAGAAGTTGTATTCTCTTCGAATGGAGGATGGAGGATCTGTTGCTGAACATATTAATGCTTTTAACATGTTGGTTGCACAATTGATATCTATTGGTGTAAAGATGGAGGAGGAGGATCAATGTATGACCTTGTTTTGTTCTTTGCCGAACTCATGGGATCATCTTGTCATGGCTATTGGAAGCACCACATCCACATTCAAAATGGAAGAAGTGGTTTCTTCACTGTTGTCTGAAGAGATACGGAGAAACTCTTCTAAGGCAGCCAAAGAGGCCCTTGCAGTTCATGGAAGACCTAAGGAGAAAGGGAAGAAGAAGGACAAGAAAGTTGAGAAGGGTAGATCCAAATCCCATGGGAGATCCAAATCTCCTAGAAAGTCTAAGGCTCTTTATTGCAACTGTGGTAAAATCAGGCATTTTTGAAAGGAATGCAAAGAGGAGAAGAAGAAGAAGAAGAAAGCTCCTAATTTAGATTCTAATTAGTCACAAGATGATGGTGATGCTTTCATCGCAGCCCTAGCAACCCATGCATCTAATGATGTGTGGCTAATCGACTCTGGTGCATCATTCCACATGACCTCGCTTCGAGATTGGTTCACTAAGTATGAGGAGTTTGATGGTGCAAAGGTGTATCTGGGTGACGACTCTCATATGAAGATTGTTGGTCGTGGAAAAGTCTCTATCTGATTCCCTGATGGTTGAGTGAAGGGGATCTTTGGGGTTATGTACATCCCAGGCTTAGCATAGAACATGCTTTCTATAAGTAGTTTAAATTATGCAGGTGTGCAAGTTGTCTTTTCGAAAGAAGGATGCAAGATAACTGGAGGAGCTATGGTGCTTGCTAAGGGTACTAGGAGAGGTACTATGTTTCAGCTAGAGGCATGCATTTCACAATGCAATAGTTCTTCTGACTCAAGGAAGAGGGCAGAAGTCACTTCATCCCCACCATTTGAATGAGCAGTGAAGAAATCTGTTGTTTCTAGTCTTGATGGTTGTAATCATGCATTGGAAGTTAAACTTCCTACTGAAAAGATAATGTTATGGCATAAGAGATTTGGCCACATTGGTGAGAAGGGTCTGCGTAACCTGAAAAATAAGAACATCGTTGAGGGGTTAGATGATTGTAATCTTGAGTTTAACTTTTGCAAACATTGCATTTATGGAAAACAAAACTGTGTTCAGTTTTAATCAAGTTCTCTTAAGTCTTTTGGTGTGATGGACCTTATTCATTCTTATGTGTTTGGTCCTTTTAATGTTCCTTCGTTATCAAAATCTATATACTTTGTATCTTTTATAGATGATTACATTAGAAGGACATGGATTTATTTTCTCAGAAGAAAATCTAAAGTCTATAACAAGTTTAAGGAGTTTAAGGCCTTTGCTGAACATCAGACTAGTAAAAAGATTAAATGTTTGAGAACTGACAATGGTAGTGAGTTATGTTCTACAAAATTTGATAAGTATTTTGCAAGGAACTTGGGATTAAAAGACATAAGACAACTCGATACACCCCACAGCAAACTGGAGTTGTAGAGAGGATGAACAGGACACTGATGGAGAAGGCTAGGAGTATGCTTAGTGGAGTTGGCCTAGAACAAAAGTTTTGGGTTGAAGCTATTCCCACTACTTGCTATTTGGTAAACAGATCTCCTACATTATCTCTTGTTGGAAAGACACCCATGGAGGTGTGGTCTAGTAGAAAGCCTTCAATAAGGCATCTTCATGTTTTTGGTTGTGAGGCATATGCACATGTGCCTAGGGAGAAGCGGTCAAAATTGGAGAACAAGGCTATTAAGTGTATCTTCATTGGCTATGGTGTCGGTGTGAAAGGATACAAGCTTTGGGACACTATGGTTGAAAAAGTGTTGTATAGAAGAAGTGTCATCTTCAAAGAGCTTACACCTTCTACCACTGTTTTGCAGCCAGAAGAAATAGTTAAGAAAGAGGATGTTGTTCAATTTCCTACTACCCTTGAGAAGACTGAACATGAAGACAATGTTGGACCTGATGATGAGGAGAGCTCTAGCAGCTCTGAAAGCTCATATGAAGAAGCTAAACCTCAACCTTAGCTCTTGAGGAGGTCTACATGGATAAGAAAGCAACTTGAAAGGTATGGTTTTACATTGCTTGATTCTAGTTGTGCTTATGCTTTGGTTACTAACAATGATGAACCTAAAAACGTATCAGAGGCTATGGACATGAAAGATTCAGGTTCCTGGAAGGAGGCTATGGAGAATGAAATGGCTTCTTTGGAAAAGAAACAAACTTGGGACTTGGTGCCTTTGCCTCCTGGACGGAAACCCGTTGGATGCAAATGGGTGTTCAAGAAGAAATTTGGTGCAGATGGTAGTGTTGAGAAGTATAAGGCCAGATTGGTTGCGAAGAGGTATTCACAAGTGGAGGGTATAGATTATGGTGAGATCTTCTCTCTTATTGCAAAGATGACATCCATTCGATTCCTGTTGTCTCTCGCAGCAGCTTATGACTTGGAGGTAGAACAGATGGATGTGAAGACAACTTTCCTTCATGGTGACTTGGAGGAAGAAATCTACATGTCATAGCTAGAGCATTACATGGTGAAAGGTAAAGAAAAATTGGTTTGCAGACTTAAGAAGTCTTTGTATAGTTTGAAGCAATCCCCTAGGAGATGGTACTTGAAGTTTGATGCCTTTGTGTTGTCAATTAGATTTGTGAGATTGAAATCATATCACTGTGTGTATTATAAGTTTGATGGTGATCATATTCTCATTGTTGCACTATATGTTGATGATATGTTTCTCATTGGGAATGGTAAGAATATTATTTATGATTTTAAATCTCAGTTGTCAGCTCAGTTTGAATTGAAATATTTAAGGGCAGCCAGGTATATTATAGGAATGGAAATCAGAAGAGATAGAACCAACAAAAAACTTTGGTTAAGCCAGAGTAAGTATGTGAAGACCGTGTTGGACAGGTTCACCATGGCAGGTTGTAGACCATTGTGTGTTCCCATTTCTTTGGGGACAAAGTTGTCTGTTGAAGATTGTCCAAAATCTCCTTGTGAGGTGGAGGACATGAGCAAAGTACCTTATGCTAGTGTTGTTGGCAATTTGATGTATGCTATGGTCTGTACAAGACCAGACATTGCCCAAGCAGTGGGAATCCTTAGTTGATTTATGGCTAACCTTGGATGAGTTCATTGGGATGCAGTTAAGCAAGTGTTCAGATATTTGAGGGGTACTTCCAAGTATTCTATTTGCTATCATGCTAATGTTTCAGGACCTCCACATTCTATTGATATTCATGGATTTGTGGATTTAGATGGGCAAGTGACATTGACAACAGGAGATCCACCAGTGCCTATGTGTTTACACTATTTGGTGGTGCTATTAGTTGGATGTGTAAGCAACAACCTATTGCTGCTTTGTCCACAATAGAAGCTAAGTATATGGCAGCAACTCATGCTTGTAAGGAAGCCATTTGGCTTAAGAGATTATGTTCAAATATTGGTGTTGATGCAGGTCAGATCATGATTAGTTGTGACAGTCAGAGTGCAATTTGCCTTGTGAAGAATCCAACTTTCCATGCTAGAACAAAGTACATTAATGTTTAGTTTCACTTCGTACGAGACATGGTTGAGGATAGAAAGGTAAATTTGGAGAAGGTAAATACTTTAAAAAATGTTGCATATGCATTAACGAAACTAGTGGGCACATAGAAGTTCAGATGGTGTTCGGAGTCTATGGGCCTCTGGGTCCCTAGCAGTTAAATCTTGCCATTGATTTTGGTCCTTGCAAGGTGTTTAACAAGTGGGATAATGTTGGGAATTAAGGTGTCTCAACCTTTACAAATTCCTAATGTTGTATTTATTTATCCCATTTTGAGTTGGCATAGTCAGCACCTTGTGTACATGCAATAGGCCAAATTTTGGTGACATTGGCAGCCGCAGTTTCCCCCTTGAATAATTAATCGAGGTTTGTGGGTAGCACCCCCAAGATGGGGTCAAGGGGCGGAGCCCCTTTCGAGGTCCAGTGGCAGCACCCCTGGAACACTCCCTGTCACGGTACAGGGTGGGGTTGAGGGACAGCACCCCCGTAGGGGCTCGTGGGCAATGCCCCTGAAACCTCAAATGACTTTTATTTAATGACAAGTGTTGGTGAGTATCTTTGCATGAGAGAAATGCATCTTTGGGTGGTCAAGGGAGGTTATGACAAGTTGTAAGAGGAATAAGATATTTTTAGTCAGTGTATAACAGATTCTCTTACAGTTGTAAGTACTGTCAGTTATGATGGATTCTATGACAGTTGTAAGGTGCATAAGAGCATCTGTCATAGCCTATTCTTGGGACAAGGTGCCCACATTGGGATGGGATGTTTGACAAGTGTCCTTAGGCATGGGTTTTGGGGCATGTGTCCAAGATGGACACCCATCTCTAGAAGGTTCCATATTTGCCTTGTAAACTCTATAAAAATAGGTGCTTGGATGAAAGATATTTAGTTTTTGTATAGGTACTTTTATGCTGTTGGAATATCTCCAGATTTGACATTCAAATACTTCTGAAAGAGCATTGGCTCTAAATATGTATTGTAATCTATTACTGTTTACTATAATACATTTAAGCTATGTTTTCGAGTGTGGGGTTTTTCACCCATAAGGGTTTTCCCCATGTATATCTTGTCTCTCTCTCTCTCTTCTGTCTACTTTCTGTGTGTATGTGTATTGCTACAATATCTCTATTAGATGTTCTATGTTGCTATAGTTGTAAGAATTAAAATTGAATTTGCTTACATCTCTCCTCATTAGATTAGTGTATGAAGTGATTTCTACACACCTAGCTTCGTTTCAGTTGGTATCAGAGCCTGGCTAGTTTTGGTCTTAGCTGTTGGGTAGGGGTTTTTGGAGCTGATCTTAAGTTGAGTGGGAGTCTGTGTAGAGTATTCTGATTTCTATTGCAGCAAGGAGATGGCAATTACATTAGGAAGGTTTGAAGTGGAGAAGTTCAATGGCAGTAATTTTGACCTATGGAAGCTCAAGATGGAAGACATGCTTGTTGACTGAGACCTTTGGGAAAGTGTTAATGGAACTAAACCAGCTGCAATGTCACAAGATGAGTGGGATCTCAAGGATCAGAAGGCTAAGGGTCTCATAAGACTTAGTCTTGTTGATTCTGTTCTGTTAAATTTCCATGAGGAGACTACTCCAAAAATACTTTGGAAGAAGTTGGGGGGTGTGTATCAAGCCAAATCCCTAGTTAATAAACTTTTCCTGAGAAAGAAGTTGTATTCTCTTCAAATGGAGGATGAAGGATCCATTGCTAAACATATGAATTCTTTTAACATGTTGGTTGCAAAATTTACATCTATTGGTGTAAAGATGGAGGAGGATCGATGTATGACCTTGCTTTGTTCTTTTTCAGATTCATGGGATCATCTTGTCATGGCTATTGGAAGCACCACATCCACATTCAAAATGGAATAAGTGGTTTCTTCACTGTTTTCTGAAGAGATGTGGAGAAAGTCTTCTGAGGCAGCTAAAGAGGCCCTTGCAATTCATGGAAGACCCAAGGAGAAAGGGAAGAAGGACAAGAAAGATGAGAAGGGTAGATCAAAATCCTGTGGGAGATCCAAATCTCCTGGAAAGTCCAAGGCTCTTTGTTGGAACTGTGGCAAAACTGGGCATTTTCGAAAGGAATGTAAAGAGGAGAAAAAGAAGAAGAAGAAATCTCCTGATTCAGATTCGGATAAGTCACAAGATGATGGTGATGCTTTCATCGCAGCCCTAGCAACCCATGCATCTAACGATGTGTGGCTAATCAACTCTGGTGTATCATTCCACATGACCTTGCATTGAGACTCGTTCACTAAGTATGAGGAGTTCGATGGTGGAAAGGTGTATCTGGGTGACAACTCTCATCTGAAGATTGTTGGTCATGGAGGAGTCTCTATCCAATTCCTTGATGGTCAAGTGAAGGGGATCTCTGGGGTTATGCACATCCCAGGCTTAGCACAGAACATGCTTTCTGTAAGTAGTTTGAATGATGCAAGTGTGCAGGTTGTCTTTTTGAAAGAAGGATGCAAGATGACTAGAGGAGCTATGGTGCTTGCTAAGGGTACTAGGAGAGGTACTCTATTTCAGCTGGAGGCATGCATTTCACAATGCAATAGTTCTTTTGACTCAAGGAAGAGGGCAGCAGTCACTTCATCCCCACCATCTGAACAAGCAGTGAAGAAATCTGTTGTTTCTAGTCTTGATGGTTGTAATCATGCATTGGAAGTTAAACTTCCTGCCGAAAAGACAATGCTATGGCATAAGAGATTTGGCCACATTTGTGAGAAGGGTCTCTGTACCCTGAAAAATAAGAACCTTGTTGAGGGGTTAGATGATTGTAATCTTGAGTTTGACTTTTGTGAACATTACATTTATGGAAAACAAAACCGTGTTCAGTTTTACTCGAGTTCTCATAACTCTTCTGGTGTGTTGGAACTTATTCATTCTAATGTGTTTGGTCCTTTTAATGTTCCTTCGTTATCAAAATCTATATACTTTGTATCTTTTACAGATGATTATAGTAGAAGTACATAGATTTATTTTTTCAGAAGCAAATTTGAAGTCTATAGCAAGTTTAAGGAGTTTAAGGTCTTTGTTGAAAATTAGACTAGTAAAAAGATTAAATGTTTGAGAATAGACAAAGGTGGTGAGTTTTGTTCTACATAATTCGATAAGTATTGCAAGGAACTTGGGATTGAAAGACATAAGACAACTCCATACACCCCGTAGCAAAATGGAGTTGTAGAGAGGATGAACAGGACACTGATGGAGAAGGCTAGGACTATGCTTAGTGGAGCTGGCCTAGAACAAAAGTTTTGGGCTGAAGTTGTTGCCATGGCTTGCTATCTGGTAAATAGATCTCCTACATCAACTCTTGTTGGCAAGACACCCATGGAGGTGTGGTGTGGTAGAAAGCCTTCAATAAGACATCTTCATGTTTTTTGTTGTGAGGCATATGCACATGTGCCTAGGGAGAAGCGGTCAAAATTGGAGAACAAGGCTATTAATTGTATCTTCATTGGCTATGGTGTTAGTGTGAAAGGATACAAGCTTTGGGACCCTATGGCTGAAAAAGTGTTGTATAGCAGAAGTGTCATCTTTAGAGAGTTTACACCTTCTTCCATTGTTTTGTAGCCAGAAGAAATAGTAAAGAAAGAGGATGTTGTTCAGTTTCCTGCTACCCCTGAGAAGACTGAATAGGAAGACAATGTTGGGCCTGATGATGAGGAGAGCTCTAGTAGCTCTGAAAGCTCATATGAAGAAGTTGAACCTCAACCACAGCTCTTGAGGAGGTCTACATGGATAAGAAAGCAACCTGAAAGGTTTGTTTTTACATTGCTTGATTCTAGTTGTACTTACGCTTTGGTTACTAACAGTGATGAACCTAAAACTATATCAGAGACTATGGACATGAAAGATGCAGGTTCCTGGAGGGAGGCCATGGAGGATGAAATGGCTTCTTTGGAAAAGAATCAAACTTGGGACTTGGTACCTTTGCCTCTGAGATGGAAACTTGTTGGATGTAAATGGGTGTTCAAGAAGAAATTTGGTGTAGATGGCAGTGTTGAGAATTATAAGGCCAGATTGGTTATGAAGGGGTATTCACAAGTGGATGGTATATATTATGGTGAGATCTTCTCTCCCGTTGCAAAGCTAACATCCATTCGATTCTTATTGTCTCTCGTAGTAGCTTATGACTTGGAGGTAGAATAGATGGACGTGAAGACAACTTTCCTTCATGGTGACTTGGAGGAAGAAATCTACATGTCACAGCCAGAGCATTACATGGTGAAAGGTAAAGAAAATTTGGTTTGCAAACTTAAAAAGTCTTTGTATGGTTTGAAGCAATCCCCTAGGAGATTGTACTTGATGTTTGATGCCTTTGTGTTGTCAATTGGATTTGTGAGGTTGAAATCAGATCACTATGTGTATTATAAGTTTGATGGTGATCATATTCTCATTGTTACACTGTATGTTGATGATATGTTGCTCATTGGGAAGGGTAAGAATATGATTTATGATTTTAAATCTTAGTTGTTAGCTCAGTTTGAAATGAAAGATTTAGGGGCAGCCAGGCACATTCTAGGAATGGAAATCAGAAGAGACAGAACCAATAGAAAACATTGGTTAAGCTAGAGTAAGTATGTGAAGACTGTGTTGGATAGGTTTAGCATGGCAGATTGTAGACCATTGTGTGTCCCTGTTTCTTTGGGGACAAAGTTTTCTGTTGAGGATTGTCTAGAATCTCCTAGTGAGATGGAGGACATGAGAAAAGTGCCTTATGCTAGTGTTGTTGGTAGTTTGATGTGTGCTATGGTCTGCATAAGACCAGACATTGCCCAAGTAGTGGGAGTCCTTAGTTGATTTATGGCTAATCCTGGATGAGTTCATTGGGATGCAGTTAAGCGAGTATTTAGATATTTGTGGGGTATTTCTAAGTATTCCATTTGCTAACATGGTAATGTTTCAGGACCTTCGCATTCTATTGATATTCATGGATTTGTGGATTCAGATTGGGCAAGTGACATTGACAATAGTAGATCCACTAGTGCTTATGTGTTTACACTGTTTGGTGGTGCTATTAGTTGGATGAGTAAGTGACAACTTGTTGTTGCTTTGTCCACAATAGAAGCTGAGTATTTGGCAGAAACTCATGCTTTTAAGGAAGCCATTTGGCTTAAGAGATTGTGTTCAGATATTGGTGTTGATGCAGGTCAGATCACGATTAGCTATGACAGTCAGAGTGCAATTTGCCTTGCAAAGAATCCAACTTTCCATGCTAGAACAAAGCAAATTGATGTTTAGTTTCACTTCGTGCGAGACATGGTTGAGGATGGAAAGGTAAATTTGGAGAAGGTAGATACTTTGAAGAATGTTGCAGATGCATTGATGAAACCAGTGGGCATAGAGAAGTTCAGATGGTGTTTGGAGTCTATGGGCCTCTTGGCCCCTAGCAGTTAAATCGTACCATTGATTTTGGTCCTTGCAAGGTGTTAGACAAGTGGGAGAATGTTGGGAATTAAGTTGTCTCAACCTTTGCAAATTCCTAATGTTGTATTTATTTATCTCATTTTGAGTTGGCATAGTCGGCACCTTGTGTACATGCAGCATGCTAAATTTTGGTGACTTTAGCAAGCGCAGTTTCCCCCTTGAATAATTAACGGGAGTTTGGGGGTAGCACCCCCAAGATGGGGTCAAGGGGTGGAGCCCCTTGCAGGGTCCAGGGATAGCACCCCTGGCATGCTCCCTATCGTAGTACAGGGTTGGGTCAAGGGGCAGCGCCCCCATGGGGGCTTGGGGGCAACATCCCCGAAACCTCAAACAACTTTTATTTAATGACAAGTGTCGGTGAGTATCTTTGCACAAGAGAAAGGCATCTTTGGGTGGTCAAGGGAGGTTATGATAAGTTATAAGAGGAATAAGATATTTTTAGTCAATGTATGACAGATTCTCTTACAGTTGTAAGTGCTGCCAATTATGACAGGTTCTATGATAGTTGTAAGGTGCATAAGAGCATCTGTCATAGTCTATTTTTGGGACAAGGCACCCACATTGGGATGGGATGTTTGACAAGTGTCCTTAGGCGTGGGTTTTGGGACATGAGTCCAATATGGACACCCATCTCTAGAAGGTTCCATATTTGCCTTGTAAACTCTATAAAAATAGGTGCTTGGATGAGAGATATGTAGTTTTTGTACAGGTATTATTATGCTATTGGAATATCTCTAGATTTGACATTCAAAGACTCCTGAAAGAGCATTGGCTCTGAAACTGTATTGTAATCTATTATTGTTTACTATAATACATTTGAGCTATGTTTTGGAGTGGGATTTTTCACCCGTAAGGGTTTTCCCCACATATATCTTGTCTCTCTCTCTTCTGTCTACTTTTTGTGTGTATGTGTATTGCTTCAATATCTCTATTAGATGTTCTATGTTGCTATAGTTGTAAGAATTAAAATTGAATTTGCATATATCTCTCCTCATTAGATTAGTATAGGAAGTGATTTTTGCACACCTATCTTCGTTTCAAATAAGGGCTTCAAGTTTTTCAAGCTCAGATTCATCTTATTCAAGTTCCTTCCTTGCATTCTCATATCTAGTTAGTCTTCTTGAAAAACTTTCACCTAGATCAAATCTTTGCTTTATGAAAACACTAGCTTTAAATGCAGATTCTAATTTAGGAAGAGAATCACCAAACTCCCTCATTTCAAATGCTGAAAGCTTACCAACCAACTAATCCCTTGTAACATCTATCATAGTCTTGATCTCCTTAATAGCAACAACTCTATGCTTGTATGAAGCAGGTAAGGATTTGAGCACTTTGCCAACAATCTCTGATTCTTCCAATGTTCCACCAGCACACCTGATACTGCACACAAGTTCATTCACCTTCTGCATGTAGGAAGTGATGTTTTCATCTTCACTCATCCTTAAACTTTCATATCTACCCTTCAGGCTCTGTAGCTTAGCACATTTGACATATGCATCACCTTCATACAAAGTTTCCAACTTCTTCTAGATTTCATGAGCAGTTTTCAATTCCAAGACATTTGTCACTTTTGTATTAGTCAGGGCACTCAACAATGCTTTCTTAGCCTAAATATTGTATTCAACTTCTTTGATTTGATCTGGAGTTGTAGGACCATTCTCCAGAGGAGTATACTCATTCTTAGTTATTAGCCAATAAGGATCACCTATGCATTGCAAATGACACTCCATGCAATTCTTCTAAAGAGAGTAATTTGTTCCATCAAATCTCGGACTGTCCTTCTTGTATGTTGTCATCCTGGATCTCCTCAAGTGGTCAAGCTTCTTTTAGAGGAACCAACTCTAATACCAATTGTTGAAATTAGGACAGACAACTGAGAGGGGGGTGAATCATTTGTCACAATACTTTTATCTTTTGCTACATTTAATCTTCTTTACCACTTATTAACAGATTAATCATATAACCATGAAAGCATGAATCAACAACACATGAGTAGAACCATAATCAACACACATAACACCATGATTTTTACATGGAAACCCGGTTAAGGGAAAAACCACAGTGGGGGTTAACCCACAAGATTTATTCTCTGTTAAAAGAATAGAAAAATGAGAAGGCACTTTCCTTCGGGCACACTGCCTAGAGCTCACTGCTCAAAGGAGGCTCACTACCTACAAAAATATTCACAAGGTTAACACTGAAAGGTTGAACTAGAAAATAACATCTTCTCCATGCCAAGATTTAGTTCCATTGAAGCTCACAACACTTCTTCTCCGCCCTCAAACACCTCTTCGCTATCTTCACATCTTCACTGTTCTTCCTCTTCCACTCTTCCTCTTTTCTACTCTACCTTTGGACCTCTCTTAGAATATAATCATTTTTTCTCAAGGACAACTTTCCACAACTCAACTACAAGTATTTATATGCTACATCAACCTTGGAATGAACATCAAGGTTCGCATTACAAACATTCACTACATTGTCAGACAAACATAAATGGGACTCAAATCTTCCTCAAACAACACACCACACTCCATAAAACTTCTCTTAGATCATTTGCAATATGTACAAAGTATCTGGTCAGCCAAGACTGGAAAGAATAGCAACACCCAAGTAGAAATCTTCAACTACGAGCTCAATCCTCAATGCGGACCACCAACACAATAGGAACACAATCTAGAGACATCCACAAGCACAATGAAATTAACAAAAACAACTGCACCACCTTAAATCACCAGAATCACTTACATCTTTATACAGGAACTCAAGAACACTAACTGTCATGACTGTCACACTAGAAAGATTGCTTGCAGACCACCAAACCACAAACCACTTGAGTTGAGGACACACACCAACATCCCAAACATACCTCTAGATCAGTAGCCCATAATATTCCAATGCAGAGCAATCCAAACCAAGTTCTTGTCACTTTGTTACCTTTGAACAACTGCAAAACTTTGTCCTACTTAGATGGACATAACTTCACCAATCCTCCATGAGGACCTCTCAAATCTTAACTGGAGAAACTTTAGACAATCCTCTACACAAGCCTTTAGTCCACAGACTCTAATCTTCGTCTCACTGGAAATACAGAGCAATCTACTTTGTTGAACTGTACTAGCTTCACTATCTCTGATAAAGAGATATGTTGATATCAATGACAACACATCATATGTACATATTTGCAACATTTATCCACTTCTTGGACTTTATCAATAAATGTCTACAGGAACAAAAAAATACACATTATATTGAGATATAAAACACACATTATATTGTTTTTGATAGATGTATGTAATGTCTTATGTCTTGGAACAAATCAGTTTTTGTATGTGCTTTTTTGATTCTGTTGAATAACAAAGAAGCAACTTTTTACTCTGAAAAAAAAAACTAACCCATTGCAAGGTACAAACAAATGGAGGACAAGACTACAATAGTTCTAGACTATACGAGTACTCCAGAATGAGACATGGATTGGCATTGAAGTCCCCCCAACTGAGGACCATGACATCCCCGAACACAATGCACTAAAACATTGTCAAAATCTATGTATGCACTCTATTACAACTAGGCTCTAAGCTTCCATATGTAAGTTATATGTTCTCCCTTATCTCCATAATATATGTATACTAGCTAATTACACTTCATTACTATGCTAACCAGCTTCTATCAAATAGGTAATAATTACCCTTATTTACATAATAAAACAATCATTACTTACTTGAATAATACTTACTTGCATGTGGTTTCATAGCACTCACCTTGAGTTCAGCATGACTACTACTATGAATATCATGTGCATGCTCATCGAGTTCATCATCATAATCACTATCAACATTGACATGAAGTCGTACATTTTTGCAGAGAGATCTATTGACAAGGTCTTTTTCTTTTCATTCTGCTTTCATATAATTGCTCTGCATGTGGTTTAATCATCATGTAAAAATTAATATAAGTCAAGTAAAGAATGCAAAAGCTATAATTTTTTGTCCAAAAGAACATTGTAAGAATGAAGAATGACAAAACATTGGGACATATTAACTTACATCTTGAAGAATGCAAAAGCTATAACTTTTTATCCAAAAGAACATTTTAAGAATGAAGAATGACAAAACATTGGGACAAATAACTGATAACTATTATATTACCTCAACTAATTTAGCACACCTATGATGACTGTGTTGCACATCCTTGTCCAAATCATCATGATCACTATCAATATCGGTAGCTATGTTGACATCATGAAGGAATTTTCATTTTCCTGCTACTTTGATAAAATTGCTCTACATGTGGTTTAACCATCATGCAAAAAAATATACAAAGCATTCAATATTCAATTAAAGAATGCAAGCTATAAATTTGTCCAAAAGAACATTTTTTGGATCACCCCAACAATAAAGAAACTAGGTTGGATTCTCCTATGCTTAGATTTCAATAATCTACATATTAAGAGGCATTTGTATACATAATTGCCAAACAAGAAGAAATGTGATCAATAGAGCCTCTTACCTCATCTGAATCCATGGATTTATGCTCATACCATGCAGATACTATAGGGTTAACAAAGGCAACCAACTGCGAAACTTGTTGAGTGAGACCAAATATGCAACTCAATACTTGTTGGTACCCTTCATTTGAGTTGACATGATCTAGAGAGGGTCCTACCGGGCATTTAACAGATGGCTGTGAAATCTTTGTTGATGAACTAGATTTTCACTTCATCCTACTCTTAGATTTACTAGGTCGATCTAGTACTACTATATAATTGACAATATCTTTTGCACCTGCTTCTCTATTACTGTTTTCCACCTAAAATACACTGTCAATTTCAACATATAGTTAGTTCAATAAAAAATTGAAATAAATAACACAATGTAAATTGAACCAAAAAGCCATACACTTACTACAAATTTGTCCATTTTGGCCTATAACCCGCCTCGGCCAAATGTATATCCATCCCTCACATTATCTGTTGCTCTCTTACCTTTGTTACTCTTTACCAAATATTCTTCAAAATGCATACTTTCTTTCAATGCCTCCCACTATTTGGGAGATAGAGTGGAGTCTAACCTCTCTTTTCCCTCCATGATTGTTTTTCTACAATTGTATCTATAATTGTTCATCAAAATTCTCATCTTTTGCTTGTAATATTTTCTAGAGATTTGTCCACTAGTAGTCTCAAAAGCATTTTCCATTTTTTGTATAATATTTTCCACAGTTCGTGGATCTTGCTCTGCAAAACTTGATTTGGAAATATCCAAATGGGCCCTACATCTTACACCCAAATTGGAGGCCCACTTTGCAGCATTTGGCCCAATGGGCTCACCATGTCTCAATACCTCAACCAAGAATAGTTTCTTGCCTTCTAATTTTCTTTCTTTTGCATTCCTCTCTGTAGATCTGTACAAATCTTGACTCAATCTTTGTCTTTTGATAAAAGAAGACACATCTTCTATTAAACCACTACTAGTATTTTTGGTTGATCCACTAGTTCCATCAAAAGTTCTAGATGCAACAGGTGCACTCTGACACACAGCAAATGCAAGTGGTCTCTCTTCATGACTTTCATTAATCAGAACTTCATGCTCCTTGGCCACATCAAGTATGGCATGAGTAGGTAGATCAATACCAGTCTCCACAGATTTCACTTCAAACACATCCTTTAATGTTGAATAAATCATCTGCAGACCTGTAGTTCCTTTGCTCTAATGTTTTTCAATAATCTCTCTTAGACTTTGTGCTAAGAGATCATCACAACATTGCACATCACCATGTGCTATATCAGGCTATACATGACCATGTGCTATATTAGGCTACACATCACCATGTGCTATATGAGGCTACACATCACCATATGATATATCAAGCTGCACATTATCACAACTATTGTTTTCACCAACTGTATTTGTTGAATCACAAATGCATTGGCTTCTATGAGATGGTGGCATTGTATCTTTTCTTTCCTTTTGTTTTTCTCTGCATTTTCTTTGCATTCTTTTTCTTACCTATAAAACAAAAAAATATATCATATTATGTCTTATATACATAAAGCTCTTGCCTATAAAATTTCATTAAACACTATTAAACAAATAATATACTACTTAGTGGATTTACAACTTGCCTATTTGTCAAACCAAGATGCGATAAATATTCATTATTCTTGGCCACTTTTTCTCTACCAAAGCGCTCATAATCTATCATTGAAATTTCAACATTATGATCACTATCATCTAATTTGTGCCTTATAGTCCTTTTCCTCATTTCTTGAAGTCCAAATAAACAATAATGTATAAATCAACAACTTGAAGCAGTAAAACTTTATTGAGTTCATAAGTTGATAACTGTTGACTTTCCAATCCACTGATAACTATAAATGGAAACTTAAAATAGAATTTAGATTACAGATTAAAAAGAATTTGTAGTTAAAAACCAAGAAGATGTTTATAATTATAGGTATCAGACAAATTTTCCTTAGGGATATATTCACAAGAAAAGAACTCATAAAAATATAACACAAGTAGGATGAAGGAAAAACATACTCTAGTAAGGTTATGTCTGATTTGTCTCCAGTTATCCTGGGAGTTGAACCAATGCAAATATATATCTAATATTAACATATATGATGATATTTTGACACCAATAAGTCATTCCTAATTGTAAACCACATATCTCCTTGTTAGTACTTATTCCCCCCAGGTTACTATGATTTACTTAAAGGAATTTAATCCTTCCTTGAAGGAACCAGTAAATTAACCACACAAAGAAAACAAATGTGTTATGATAAACCAGATATACCCTTGATATATTGATTTAAATAACAAGGAAAGATCAAATTGGAGACAGCAAGATAACATTCATTAATTCATTTCAACAAATAATTGAAACCATAATTCAACCACCAATTATAACTTCATTCTATTGATCTTCAAAAAGATTTTACAATATATTTCAAAATTTTGTCCTGACTGACATGTCAAAAAGTGTCTTTTCAGTTACCCACTTTTAACATAAATAAAAAAATCTTAATTATCATTGTTTACATAGGATTACATAAAAGCAATGAGAGATGAGAAATAAAGAGAAATGATCAGATGTTGAAGTCTAGAGAACTCTCAAGATATGGAAGTTTGTTACTCATCATAAGGTACCCATGATCTTTCAGATTTGGCAAGGTCCTCTCTCCATGATAGTATCTGCAAGGCTTGGTACTTCACTACAAGGCCTATTCTTCTATGGGAGCTAGATATGTCTGCTCCCATTGGTACTGTTGGTTTTTTCCCATACTGGATGCTTATTCCCAGATTTCCCTACAAGGTAGCCATCAATGATCAACAGGATCTCTGGGCCAGGGGCCAACAGTGTAGGAGATAGACTCTATATTTTATCTCCTCTTCTTCTTCAGGCTCTGCAAAACCTAGGGGGGTATTCCCTACTCAACATCCATGAGGATATACATACAAGGTTGTGATGCTGACAGAAAGCAGATAAGTCCTCCTATAAGTAGACCAAAACTGTAAGATAAGAGCAAAGGGGCTAGCTCTGGGCCTATTTGCAGTTGTAGACAGAGGACTGAGGATCCTAAAACTAATTCTAATGTCCTAAAGGTTGTTTTAGATTTTGATTTTGATTTTAAGTTTGGATGCAAAGCTGGACATGGTTGTAACACAAACACAAAGCAAGATTGGTGCCTATCCAGGTCCTGGAGTCAGTAGACATACACCTGTGATTGATATGGATGAACAACTAAAACTGGATTTCAGGGGGATACATATGATACCTGCCTTACAGATATCTCCCAATACAGAGTGTTAAGCTATCTATACTTATGGCATCCCTACTATAGTATACCCTTCCCAATGTTCAATCTGAGAACAATTTAATCTACCCCTTGAGCAGAAGTTAAGAGATCAAACATTCAACACAGGAATTCTATGTTCTAGAGTCTCAAACATTGCTTAAATATCCAGACTCAGAAGAAAGATACATGCAATACTGGAGATAGAATTAACAAAACACATGCTAACATAGCATTTCTCATATAGAATTAACCATGAAATCAGTGGATTCATGCAAAAACATACAACAAGAGATACATAAACTCACAGGTTTTGCTGTACAGAGCAACCAAATCAGCTGTATTGTATTACAGAGCCCAATGTTCAACTTTCAACAACCTAAACAATGGTAACACAGTCTGCCTATATCAGCCAGAAAGTGTACCACAGCAATTAATTACAAGGCTTTTATAAAAATCTTCCAGATACAGATCCTTCAAAGGAATGGCGCTCAAAATTTATTGCTGCAGAGACAGAAAGTAGACAATGGTGGCCTCGAGCCTTGTGCCACCATCTGGAAGTCCTCATACCAAAAATTAGGTACATGACTGTTCAAAAACTCACCCATGCCCCTACTACAGTCACCATTGATGGCTCAACCACCTGCGGCCGCTTGAAAACTGTCGCATCACTTCAAAAAAGAAATTCCCACCAAAACATGTTCTATTGCAGTTTCAAATTATACAGGGAGATTAGTCCCACATGCACGGTGAGGAGACTACCTTAGTAGTTTAAAAGCATAGTCACTTGCATAATAGGTGTCGAGCACTTTTGCCACGCTCGACACACACTCCTTCACCCAAAGCCCATCGCCGAGATCAACACCATCGGCCAAGCCCACGAATCTCCTGCCGACTTCAATTATCCTGCCGACTGCTACATTACAATTGCCTCCATCGGCCAGAGATGCACCATCGGGTGAACTCTTCAAATCGCCACCGATAGTATGAGTCTCTCTGATGACCAGCTTGCACCCCGTTAGCAGTTACCATCCTACCACCATCGGCCAGAACAATATCGTCAGCCAAGCAAAAAACCCCTCGACCGACACAGCCAATCACGCCGATGAACAACTCCTGAAAGCCTCCAACATCCCCATCGGCCAGAGAAGAACCATCTGCCTAGCCAATAGCTTCTTCACTGATAGACCAACTCTCACTGATGACCACTCCAAATCCTCATCGGCCTGACACTACCCCATCGGCGAACCCTCCAATCGCTAACCCGATAAGCAACCTTACTCCAATGGCATTCCCCATCAGGCTGACTTCCTTCCATCGGCAAACCATAAAAGACTGCTGCCAATAGAACAACTCCCGCCGATAACATATCAGCTTCCCCCTTCATCAGTTAGACCCTCCACTGTCGGCCCAACGCAATCCATCCTCGCTGACAACACAAGTCATGCCGAAGACCACCTCCGTCGATGTGACTTACACCGTCGGAGCAACCAAAATCTCCCCAGCCGATCACAATAGTCTCACCGATGCACCAACGAGCTACACACTGCTCCTTCATCGGCCAAACATCCCATCATTGGCATAACTCAAAACACTCAGGCCGACAATACAGCTCTCGCCAATAACATATCCATCGGCCAAACATTGTATATCGGTGAACCCTCCAACGGTTAGCCCGATAGTCCATGTGACACCAAAACCAAACTTGCAAACCGCTAACCTTCCATCGGCCAAAGGCAAACCATCGGGCCAACACTCCACCGTCCACCCGATGATGAACATTACACCGATAAGACCAAAATCATAAGGCTTTGAACCATTGAACCCTGAACCAGTTCAACCCGATGGTTCAAAAGAGAAGTTCAACCGAGAAGTTCAACGCTGATAACATAGATGAACAAAGAATTCACTGATGGGAAAAGATGGAGCCTAAGCCCATGAACCGTTGAACCTTGAACCAAAAGGGTTCAACGCGATGGTTCAAAATGATGGTTCAAGAAAAATGTGAGTACCCAAAAAGAAGTTTCGCTGATAGAGAAAATCACAGTGATGAACAAGGAAACTTAGGGCCCAAAAAGGAAAAAACCCTCCAACATCCTACGCTCAGATCCAGACCAAAATTAGTGCTAACACTGGCTCCGAATGGGGATGTGCAGGTGAAAAACCTGCAGCGAGAACCAGATCTCTGTGTAGACCAGGCAAAAAAGCCAAAAAAGCACAAACTGTACAGAACATTTACACTATATACATATTTTTACAAATGTGCACAGCGACAAGTCATCTATGCAAAATAGAACTTAAGGAATTGGCCATGCACAGGCAATTCCAGAAATTCACTATCTAGGGCCTGGAGGAAATAAGAATCCTCCCCATGAATGCTGCAAATCTGATATGGGCCCATCCATAAGGGTTTGAATTTACCATGTTTACCCTTTTCTTGACCTTTTGCATTCCATATGAGCACCAGATCATTGACTTGAAACTTCCTTTTTGTAGCTCTCCTGTCAAATTGATATTTCATATCTTGTTGCCTCTTGAGGTTAATCTGGTGTGCTTTCCTTCTATTCTCATCCAATGCAACCAGCTGATTCACCCTTTCTGTCATGGAGTCTTCAATCTCCTCATCATTTTCCTAGATGAATCTATAAACTGGTAGGAGATTGTTTATGGGCAATCTGGCTGATGCACCATATACTAGCTCAAAGGGTGACATTCCAATAGCCTTTTTTACTGTCACTTTGTCAGCCCATATTGCTAACTTTAATTTTGAGTCCCAAGCTATCTTGTTCTTGTCCAGTATCCTCTTGATAATTTTCATGATGCTTTTATTGCTTGATTCTGCTTGACCATTTCCTTGTGGGTGGTATGGTGATGCATATGATAGATTTATCCCATACCTATTGCAAAAGTCAACAAATTCACCTGATCTGAAGCACATAGCATTATCAGTGACTATCTTGAATGGTACTCCAAACCTGATGATAACATTTTCTAGTATTAAATCCATCACCACCTTACTTGTAGCTCTCTTAGTTGGAATGGCCTCGATCCATTTGGTAAAGTAATCAGTTGCCACCAAAATCCAACTGTGTCCCCCACTTGCTTGTCTGCAATTTCACCTATGAAGTCAATTCCCCATTGCTGAAATGGAGCATCCACAGTTACAGTTCTAAGGGGTAAAGCACCATCATATCTCAATTTTCCTGAGAATCTCTGGCAAGGGTCACACTTCCTCACTAACCTTTGTGCATCTGAAAAGAGAGTGGGCCACCAATATCCTGCTCTGAGAGTCTTATGAGCTATTGTTTGGGTAGTATAATGTCCACCACACAATCCTTTATGCATATCAATCAAAACATTGTTAGCCATATCCTCATCCACACATCTCAGCAGCACACCATCAGGGTTTTTCCAGTATAGCTCACCTCGAACAATAACATACCTGATTGCATGTAACTTTAAAGTCCTCTTTTGACTGTCACTGAAATGGGAAGGACAATTCAGATTTTGCAAGTAGTATATAATGTCCTTGTACCATCCAGATTTTGATATATTTACATTCTCATTTTGGACTACATTAACTTGGCATGCTTCCAAGTTTGACTATGCCATCATCTTGGCTAATCCTTGTCCCCTTACCAACTTGGTAACTTGTATGTCTATGTTGAACTCTTGCAGTTTGTTTATCCATCTGCACCTTCTTCCGGTCACCTCCTATTAAGTGAATATGTCTTTGACTGCTGCATGGGGTACATGTGCAATTATATGTGATCCTACTAGGTATGGTCTGAAACTTTTGATGGCTCTGACTAGTGCATATGCCTGTTTTTCCATAATATCATACTTCAACTCAGAAGCCTACAAGGACATACTGAAGAAAGCTATGGGCTGTTCAAAACCATCTTCATTTTTCTGTAGCAAACATGCAGCAACAGTGTGAAAGGAAGCAAATGAAAATACTTGGAATGGCCTAGAAAAATCAGGAGATTTAAGAACAGGGGCCATCTTGATTGCCTCTTTGATACTCTGAAATGATTCTATTGCTTCACTTTCCCAGTTGATAGTTGCATCCTTCTTCATCATCTTGGAAATGTTCCTTGTGGTTTCTGCAAAGTTGGGAACAAATCTCCTAACAAAATTTATCTGTCCAAAGAAGGACTGAACTCCTTTTACAGTTTTTGGCATTTGAATTCTGTCAATAGCAGCCACTCTCTCTGGATCTATCCTAACTCCATCCTTGGAAATAATGTGTCCCAGGAGCTTTCCTTCAACTACCCCAAAGGCACACTTCTTTGGATTTAAAGAAATACCATACTCTAGTGCTCTTATGAAAATCTACTCTAGATGCAAACAATGCTACTCTTCCTACTTTGAATATGCAGTCAAGTCATCCTGATATACAGCCAGGATTGAATGAATCAACCCTACAAAAGCAACATCCATTGCTCTTTGAAATGTAGCACCTGCATTTGTTAATCCGAATGGCATTCTAACATATACATAAGTTCCCCATGGAGTGGTGAAGGCAGTCTTATACTATTCTGATTCCTTTACCTTCACCTAATTATAACCTGAAAATCCATCCATCATGGATAAGAGTTCACAACCAGTCACTCTCTGCAACATAGCTTCCATATTAGGCAGTGGATAGTTATCCTTTAAAGAGGATACATTCAAGTTCCTGAAATCAACACAAAGCCTAATATCACCATTCTTTTTTCTGATTGGGACAAGGTTAGACACCCAAGTTGAATGTCTGATTGGCACAATTATTCTAGCCTCCCTAAGCTTTTTGAGTTCTTCCTACATCTTTGGAGCTAAGGTAGGATTAATAGGTCTTTGCCTTTGTCTAAATGGCTTAGCTCCAAGCTTCAATGGGATCTCATGCTGGAATAAATCTTCCCTATAAGCTTTTAGGTCCTCATATGACCAAGCAAAAACATGTTTATACCTTTTCAGTAATGCAATCAGCATACTCCTGATGTGTGGTTTGAGCTATTTACCAATGTATACCTTCTTGGGGGCCTGAGATGTCCCCAAATTTATCTCTTCTAAATCTTCCTTATTTGTGGGAGATGTCCTTGTGACCAATTTGTCTCTACTGTCAAAAGCTCTTTCCAAAGCTACTAACCCTCTAGGGATTTTATTAGTCTTCAATTGAATTATCTCTTTTCCCACAAGAGTTTCTTTTCCATCTATAGTCTGTACAAAAGCTTGGAAATCAATTTCTTGATTCTCATATTCATCTATGCAGTGCAAAAAGTTTAACAAATCCCTATCATCATTAAACACTTGCCAACTGCATATATTTTCTGGTACTGCAGGCCTGATTTTAACTTCTACATTTGTAACATCTGACAGAGTGATGTCATCTGGCCTTATTGCAACATTAGCTAAGAAATCAGCCATAACATTCTTTGATCTCTCTACCCAGCCTATTGAAAATGCATCAAATAGTTTAATGGTATCCCAAACAGCATGCTTGTATTGTTTCAATCTTTTGTTTTTTGAAGCATACCTATCTCTAATTTGGGATACAATCAGCTCAGAATCCCCAAATACTCTTAGCATTTTGATTCCATGTTTGAGAGCTATATTTAGGCCTAAAATTAAAGCCTCATATTCTGCAATGTTGTTTGTACAGGCAAACCTCAGCAAGAAAGAAAATTAAGGAGCTTACCAGTTGGAGACAGGAAAACAACTCCAGCTCCAGAGCCTTCTTTTGCACAAGCTCCATCAAAATACATGGTCCACAGACCCTGCTGGTCTAGCTCTTCACTGCAAACATTTTTCTCTTTATCTTCTCTATCATTTGAGACAACCTTGAAGTTATCATAGTCAGTGTTTACAAAGCATATCTGTTCCTCTGCTTCTTGGTCTTCCACTGTCTCTAATGATCTTTGTTCTCTGATTAGCTTAACATCCCTACCATTCATTGGAATCATGGCATATGACAGGTCCAGCTGCATACTTCCACCAATTAGTGCAGCCCATCTTCTTGACAGCAACATACCATACTGTGGCTTGATGTCAACCACTGTTATATTCATTTTATATCTCTTTTCAGGAAATGATGCCAGTTTGAAATCTACACCCTTCATGATTCCAATAACTGGTACCTCTCTAGCATCCATAGCGTAACATTTTCCACATGCCTTGTCGATTTTCAATCCAGCTTGTTGCATGACGGCTAAAGGCATGACATTTGTAGATGCTCCAGAGTCAAGCATACAATTTCTGATTATTTTTCCATTTATAACCAGGGATACATAAAATGGTTCCACTTGTGAAGGACACTTTGTCATAGTCACTCCTAAATAGACTTCAGGAGCCTCATCTTCTTCATTACACATGACATGCTTCTCACCCTGGATCTGAACATTTTGTTTAGCTTGAAAAGGCACCCCTAAAATTAGGGATATTGTCCTATTCTTGATCTCTTCAACCTTCATCAGTTCCATAAGTGGAACATAGACTTTTACCTAGGAGAGGACTTGAGCTATATCAAATGGAGCATAATTTTGTATAATAGTTGTAGCTTGCTCCACAATCTTGTTTTTATCCTGAACTGATTTAGCTTTTACTTTCATAGTTCCCTGATCATCATTCTTGTCTTGGGAACCTTTACTTTGATCTTCAGCCTGAGGGATTCTATTTTCTAATCCTTGAGATTCATGACCTGTTCTATGTCTAAAATTCTATTTATTATTACCCCACTGCCTTTTTTGTGATTCAATCCCCTTATGACCATGCACTGGCTAACCTGCAGAAATACCTTCTGGTTGACGCAAGCTGCTTATCTGAGCTTTACCTCTGAGATTGTAGTTACTCTTGACTTGAGCAACTGCTGCAGCTGTGAAGGCCCTAATTTCCTCATCAGAAGGTCGTTGTAAGTTACTCAGAAAATTATGCGAGCTCTGAGCATACACATAGCTCTCTTCATTACCTTCATCATAAAAGTCCTGTTGACAGGCCCGAATTCCATCATCTGTATTCTCATCAGCATCATAAATGGGGTATCCATTATTTGTGGACATCATATTAACATCATCATCTTGCACATAATGTGGCTCATTACATTCATTACAAGATGTAGTATTATCACACAAGGACTGAGCAATCATACACTATGACTGTGAATGTGGCATCTGACAAATTATACACCATGGAGTATCATCAACAATATTTACAGCTTTCTTTAGAGGATCAGGAGTTTCTTTGACATATTGAGCTCTCTGATTTGTGCTGTTATGTGGGAATATAGGCTTACCATTATGCCAATTGGTATTATAAGGCATATCATGCAATGATGGTCTCTTTTCCTGCCTTTGATAGACTTGCCTATCAGGACCTATCCCTTTTTCACTTCTAGCTAGTCTGTAACTTAGGTCCTTAACAAAATTTGCCAATTTGTCTATCTTATCTTCAGGGGCAGATGTATTACCTTGAGTGTTCTGAGGCTTGTTTGGATTCTATAGAATTTTCACATCATCCCTTCTGTTAGTCTTGCCTGATGCTTTCCTGTTGTTCTCAATATTTACTGCAATTCTGAAAGCATCCCTGATAGTAGCAAGACTTTTATCTCTTAATCCATATGCAGTTTTTGCATCAAAGGCATTGATATACAATATTATGCACATAGGTTCATTTGGCCTCATGTGATGTGGCAATTTGTTTAACACTTTAGTAAATCTTGCATTAAAATCTGCAACCTGCTCATTTGACCCTTTAGTGATACTGGTAAACTCATTTACAAAAAAGCTAGGGTTAGTTTTGTCACCATATTGCTCCTTGAACATCCTTTTAAAATCATCCCATGATGAAATACTCCGGTCAGGCAGATTCTTATACCATTCCCTTGCCTCATCTACTAAAGATTGCATGAATGACTTCATGAAAACATCCTCATGTTCAACCTCAAAGTTATCCATGACATTTTGAAAAGCTTTTAGATGATCTTCTCCTAACACAGTGTTGTTTCCTAAAAATTTAGGCACATGTAGCCTCAGATGCTTGTCAATGGGGTTAGGATACCCAGGAATACCATCAAACACTAGCTGTCTGAATCTATCTAACTGCATGGGCTATCTGTCAAACTGATTAATATTAATATTTCTGTTTGCATTCTGGTTTCTTACATTGTTCAGTGGTATCCTAGCATCATTCACATTTTGTCTCTCATCATTATGCTGATGTTGCACTTCATTTCTCTGTTGATGTCTCTGCACATTTGCATTCTCAAGGGTAGGAATTGAATTATTTTGGGCAGCCCTTAAAGCTTGCACTTTCTTCCTCAGGTCATCTCTGATTGTTATTGCCTGCTGATATTCAAACTTGGCCCTTAAGCTCCTAATTTCATCAGCTAGTTCTTCCTCGCTAGGCCTAGAGGAGGATGGTTTTACCATATTCTGATCTTCATCTTCATCATCCCTCAGAGACTCTGCCTCTTCAAACCTTTGACTAGGGTCTAGAAATGGGCGTTCTTGGAACACCTCTGACCTCATTCTCACGCTACCACCCTGTTGCCTCTCATATGCACCCTAAATATCAGCTTCTGCATTTGAAAAGTAAGGCACATGCTGTCTTGATGGCCTAGGGTTATCTTGCATATCATCATTTTTTCTGGGGGAACCCTCATGACTGACTGAGACAGCTCCCTTTCTTCTGTACATCATTCTTCTTGTTACTGGTAACTCTTCAAATAAAGGATTTTGTTGGGGTCTTCTCCCCTGCATATAAATTTTACTTTGACCGGTTGGGAGATTACTTCGGAGTCGCCACCTATTACTAGGAACTATTTTCTTTTGTAAATCAGGGTTCTTTCACAAACTCCCCAGCAGAGTCACCAATTTCTGTTGGTGACTCAGATGGGCACACAGATATTTCACCAGGGAGGACAAAAATAACAATTTTCAAATCACCATCCCCAGTAGAGTCACCAATTTCTATTGGTTTTTTCCCAGATTGGATGCTTATTCCCAGATTTCCCTACAAGGTAGCCATCAATGATCAACAGGATCTCTAGGCTAGGGGCCAACAGTGTAGGAGATAGACTCTATATTTTATCTCCTCTTCTTCTTCAGGCTCTGCAAAACCTAGGGGGTATTCCCTACTCAACATCCATGAGGATATACATACAAGGCTGGGATGCTGACAGAAAGCAGATAAGTCCTCCTGTAAGTAGACCAAAACTGTAAGGTAAGAGCAAAGGGGCTAGCTTTGGGCCTATTTGTAGTTATAGACAGAGGACTGAGGATCCTAAAACTAATTCTAATGTCCTAAAGGTTGTTTTAAATTTTGATTTTGATTTTAAGTTTGGATGCAAAGCTAGACATGGTTGTAACACAAACACAAAGCAATATTGGTGCCTATCCAGGGCCTGGAGTCAGTAGACATACACCTGTGAATGATATGCATGAACAACTAAAACTGGATTTCAGGGGGATACATATGATACCTACCTTATAGATATCTCCCAATACAGAGTGTTAAGCTATCTATACTTATGGCATCCCTACTGCAGTATACCCTTCCCAATGTTCAATCTGAGAACAATTTAATCTACCCCTTGAGCAGAAGTTAAGAGATCAGACATTCAACACAGGAATTCTATGTTCTAGAGTCTCAAACATTGCTTAAATATCTAGACTCAGAAGAAAGATACATGCAATACTGGAGACAGAATTAACAAAACACATGCTAACATATTATTTCTCATATAGAATTAACCATGAAATCAGTGGATTCATGCAAAAACATACAACAAGAGATACATAAACTCACAGGTTTTGCTGTATAGAGCAACCAAATCAGCTGTATTGTATTACAGAGCCCAATGTTCAACTTTCAACAACCTAAACAATGGTAACACAGTCTGCCTATATCAACCAGAAAGTGTACCACAGCAATTAATTACAAGGCTTTTATAAAAATCCACCAGATACAGATCCTTCAAAGGAATGGCGCTCAAAATTTATTGCAGCAGAGACAGAAAGTAGACATTGGTGGCCTCAAGCCTTGTGCCACCATCTGGAAGTCCTCATGCCAAAAATTGGGTACATGACTGTTCAACAACTCGCCCATGCCCCTGCTACAGTCGCCATTGATGGCTCAACCACCCATGGCCGCTTGAAAACCATCGTAGCACTTCAAAAAAGAAATTCCTGCCAAAACGCGTTCTATCGCAATTTCAAATTATACAGGGAGATTAGTCCCACATGCACGGTGAGGAGACTACCTTAGTAGTTTAAAAGCATAGTCACTTGCATAATAGGTGTCGAGCGCTTTTGCCACACTCGACACACGCTCCTTCACCCAAAGCCCATCGCTGAGATCAACACCATCGGCCAAGCCCACGAATCTCCTGCCGACTTCAATTGTCCTACCGACCACTACATTACAATCCCCTCCATCGGCCAGAGATGCACCATCGGGTGAACTCTTCAAATCTCCACCGATAGTATGAGTCTCTCTGATGACCAGCTTGCACCCCGTTAGCAGTTACCATCCTACCACCATTGGCCAGACCAATATCGTCAGCCAAGCAAAAAACCCCTCAGCCAACATAGCCAATCACGCCGATGAACAACTCCTGAAAGCCTCCAACATCCCCATCAGCCAGAGAAGAACCATCAGCCTAGCCAAGAGCTCCTTCACCGACAGACCAACTCTCATTGATGACCACTCCAAATCCTCATCGGCCTGACACTACCCCATCGGCGAACCCTCCAACCGCTAACCCGATAAGCAACCTTACTCAGATGGCATTCCCCATCGGGGTGACTTCCTTCCATCGGTAAACCATAAAAGACTGCTGCCGATAGAACAACTCCCGCCGATAACATATCGACTTCCCCCTTCATCGGTCAGACCCTCCACTGTCGGCCCAACGCAATCCATCCTCGCTGACAACACAAGTCACGCCAAAGACCACCTCCGTCGGTGTGACTTACACCTTCGAAGCAACCAAAATCTCCCCAGCTGATCACAATAGTCTCACCGATGCACCAACAAGCTACACTCTGCTCCTCCATCGGCCAAACCTCCCGTCATCGACATAACTCAAAACACTCAGGCCAACAATATAGCTCTCACTGATAAAATATCCATCGGCCAAACATTGTATATTGGTGAACCCTCCAACGGTTAGCCTGATAGTGCATGTGACACCGAAACCAACCTTACAAACCGCTAACCTTCCATCGGCCAGAGGCAAACCATCGAGCCAACACTCCACCGTCCACCCGATGATGAACGTTACGCCGATAAGACCAAAATCATAAGGCTTTGAACCATTGAACCCTGAACCAGTTCAACCCGATGGTTCAAAAGAGAAGTTCAACCGAGAAGTTCAACGCCGATAACACAGATGAATAAAGAATTCACTGACTGGAAAAGATGGAGCCTAAGCCCATGAACCGTTGAACCTTGAACCAAAAGGGTTCAACACGATGGTTCAAAATGATGGTTCAAGCAAAATCTGAGTACCCAAAAAGAAGTTTCACCGATAGAGAAAATCACAGCGATGAACAACGAAACTTAGGGCCCAAAAAGGAAAAAACCCTCCAACATCCTGCGCTCAGATCCAGACCAAAATTAGTGCTAACAGGTACACTGTGTAATCATGAGGCCATTTGTACTCCTGGATTTTTCATGTGTTGGCCAAGTGACTCTTCCATTTGCTGTCTAATAACCCTTTGGCATCTGTGATGAATTTTTAGTATCCAACATCCAGTGCAATTATTCCATCCAAGGTTAAATTGAGGTTGTGAAGATTTATCTCACCATCCTTCTATAAATTAGTGAGGCAGTTGGGAACAATTTGGTTAAAGCCATCTATCCAATCCGTGGAGCCTTTCAGTTGATCATCATCCTTTAGTATCTTAGGCACAAACCACTGCTTTAGTGGGTGAAATTAATCCATTCTTGCCTTAATCTTTTGGTCTTCTACAGATATGTATTGAAATTCATCTATGACCATTCAGACCATTTTCTTAGTAGGCTTTAAATTTGTGGGGGGCTCAACACTCCTTTGTAAAATTCTACACAAAGTTATTAAGGTGTGATGTACATGTTGCCATTTCTTGAATAAGGGGTTCAATATAGGTACATGGGACTTCATCTGATCAACTGCTTGTGACAAGGAGACAACATTCATACACATTTTCCAATTTGTCAACAATTAGTTTAACCCTATGCTCTAAGATCTTTTCCAATATCCTGAGCATTTGTCTCTTTGCTCCTTCCTTTGTTTCTTCATTAGTCTTTTTGAACTTCTCAATTTCTTGTTTTAGCACATTTACTTGTTCAACAATGATTGCACCTGTATCAGTCTGGATGGTAGGGGGATGGTATACTATTAATTCTATGCTTTGGGAAGGACCTGCTCCCTTCAACTGCTCTTTCAATTTCACATTTTCTATGAATAACCTATTCACTTCATCATTCAGATCAGTCTGTGATTTCTCATATTCTACCAATCTAAGCTCCATACCTTTAATTACAGCCCTAGTAAACATTGATGAGTGCATTGTCAGAGTAGCTACCTCCAATGCCGATGTGTCTTTAAGTGTCTTTATCTTGGTAGTCCCTCTCATTTCTTGTACAACATCAAGCAATCTTAGTTTTTCTGTTCTTTTTTACTTTGTCCAAAAGGCTAGGGTTTCAATTCTTGGATTGTAAACTGTGCCACTCATTCCCTCATCTAAATTGAATTCAGAAACCAACATGGGATCTTCTTGGATTCTTACTTGATCCAGTAAGAATATCTTTTTTAACTCCATCCCAGGAATAATTAGTATATTGCTTTCTAAGACTAATTTTCTTGCTTCTTGGGGGCTAACAGTAATTTCATTAATCTTGAGTTCTTGAAAAATCTAGGCAACAATTTGGTCATGTTGTGACTCCTCAGTGCCCATCTTATTAATTTGGAGTCTCTCCTCAAATTCTTTCATTTTCATCTTAATCCAAAAATCCTTAAACTTGGGAGTTTGAATAAAGTCGTCATCTTCAATAAATCTAAGCACAACAATCACCCTTTCATCATCATGCACTTCTTGATCATTATGCCCATGTACATCCACTCTTTATTCTAGTTTGTGAGCATCAGTTGTAAGCTTAGGAGGTGGTTGATCAACTTCATCATCTTTAAAATTCACAAGTGCATTGGCTACCTCTTTAGTATCCCCTACTTCTTCACTTATTTCATATGCCACTAGGGGTCCACTCCATGTGTCTTCTGCCTTTTAGGACTTGGTTGCTTAGGGGATGCTTCTAATTGTATTGTGGCAGTGTCTGGTAGGGGCTCTATGATTACAATACCACTTGGTTTGATGGGCAGCTTGGAGGGTTTTGAAGAATGAACCTCAGGTTTCTCTTCTGGTTCAACATATAATCTTTCAAAGTTGTCAATTATTAAGTTCATCCTTTTGATAGGATCCCCTTCTTCAACATATAATCCTTGGAATCTAGTGTCCCTTTTCTTCTTCTCCTCCTTAAGACTCTTTATGATTTCCCACTTCCTCTTCCTCTGAAAAACTTCATGAGGTGTAAAGCAATTTCTTATTACATCTTCTTCATCATCCATTTCATGGGTAATCCCAACTCTAGTGAAAAGTGTCTTCCTTATAAAATTAATATGCCCTTTAGGATCGAAGACCCTTTCTCCTCGTGACTTCAATGAATACCTCATCTTCAAATAGCTTTGCAGTTCTTCAAGAGTGTCAGAACCTATCGATAGCTCCTCACATATAATTAAGTTAGGGAGGAATGTCCCCTTTTTCTATCTTTTCATAACATCCTACTCCATCCATAACATTTGCCACATAAATTCTAAAAATGCAATTTGAATAGAAACAAATTTAGGTAAAACATGCGGGTATTAAGGACACCCATAGACCCTTATTACTATTTGGTCTGCTAAAAAGAACCAGTCACCAAAATTGTGAGTGTGTCCCTGCTCTGGCTTCAATGCTAAAGGTCTTAATACTTGCATGATTTCATTAGGCAATCTTGGTTAAATATGATCAATACTGGCCATGAACCTTATTATGAAATCATCATGAAATATTACATAATCACTATTTTTACATCTACTATCCTAGATGTAACACTAGTTTTGTACAAGCAACCTATTCCCTTGATTATCAGTCATTCCCAAACACATTATTTTAGTCCATCTCTTTCTATTTTGGTACAATATTAAATGACACAGTAGAGAGTATTTCCTGAAAGTGATGGGAGCTAAGTTCTCTCTTACTTGCAAAAATCCCTCATGTAGCCCTTTCTCAATTACAATAGCAAAGTCATACTCATTTTTCACTTCACAATTTTGTATCTTTATTTTCATCATGATGAGATTGATTGGCATCCTCTCTTGAGCATCTATTCCAAGCACTTGGCACAAAGCAAAATAAGTTTTCTTGAAATATGCTTGGAAGTCTTCTATGGCAAATGGCTCAATTTGGGAGGGGGAGATAGGTATCCTCCTATTGTTTACACCCCTTTTCATGTATAGAGGAAGTTCATCACTCATGTAGGTTTTTATCAATCTCATATAATCCTCCTTACTTTTCTCCAAGTTGATCTTAGTGATAGCTTGCTTGTTTAATATTACACACTCTATAATTGCTTCTTTAGTTAGCACCACTAATGGTGAACCATCTGGCATTCTTATAGCCCTGGTAGTCGGGTAATAATATTGTGCCAATACTTTAATAAACTCAACATCTACGAATACATTTGGGACTATCAATTTGGCCAAATCTAAGGTCCAAGGATTCGAAACTAGACTCTTGTCATCCCTTTTATCATAGAAGTACCAAAATAGATCCCACCCTAAGATAGGGATAATTGGGTCTCTAGATCCATGGGTTGTATCTTTAAACACCTTTTTGAATCCTTTGTCTACATAATTAGGTAACACATCTAAAATGGATTGTTGCAGGGACCTCTTCTTTTTTTTAGAAACTATGGACTCTTCCTTTTTACTCACAAGTTGACTTATTTTGGGTGGCATGATGAAGAATTTACTCCTACTTGATTTATTTAAGTGTCTACTTGTAGGAGAAAATTTAGTTCTTATACACTTGCTACAGAGGGTTTCTGTGAATTTACATAGCAAAATAATAGCTGTAGAGTCTTCCCCCTTGAACTCCCTTGCCTCTAGTACCTGAGCTGTGTGAGTGATTGCAAAAATGTCATCGAATCCCAAGTATATTTGCTTCTAATCTTGGTCACCTCACTATTAATGTCAATTCATGCAAAATATTTCATAATCTATCCATATTTCATGTTTGAATACATGCCTTTTATCTTGGGAAATCAAACGGTTCATGTTTAGAGGTGTAATCATTGCCACTAACGATCTAAATGCTTTGACAACTTTTACCGCAATACCACTCTGTCATATCAAGACCGATATGTGGTAGTGGTATGGTAGGGTTAACAGTACTTCCACCCTACACACACCCCTTTGGACTCCCATGAGATGGTGGATTAATTCTAGTGGTTGAGTGATTGTTTGCCACCATACAATCACTTGTGGGGCTATGGTTTACTTTAGTTAACATGTTCTCACCACCACCCCATGCTATTCATATTTGGTTTCCGCGGTATTGCGATAAGCATTTGTACATTGACCTATATGTCCTACCATCCCGCGCATACCTCTATTGATTGATGTGGTAGTGTTGTATTGGATTTTATTATGAATGCAGTATTTTAGATATCATTTTATTGAAAAGATTAAACAATTTTCTAATTTTGTAGTCTCTCAGTTTTAGTTTGTAATAAGGAGGCTTAGTTCACCTAATGTTAAGATATCTATATGTATTATTAAATCATAGATGTTCATTATTGTTTCCTTCACACAAGAATATTCAATGCATGTGGAGGCTAGAAGTTGTATTACAAACTAAAGCTATTCAAATATCAGATAAATGACTACAATTTATTGCTGAGATTTGAAGAGTTGTTTACTTTCACAGGTATCTTGTTTCATTATTTGATACCTTTAGACCTTACTTGCCTCTTTTCATATCTAGCAATTCTAGAGAAGTTAGAAAAGTCTAGCATCTAGAAAACATATAGGACATACAAGAAATTATATTCTAACTAAACAAAATTAATTTCAACCAAAGTAAGAAAACTAAGAAGAATGATCGAACCTAACTTTAAATGCACTTCAAATTAGTAGTGAACATCTCAGGTTTTGTATACAATGTACTAGCAGAATAATGATGATTACATTCAGAAATGTATCACTAAAACAATAGTGAATAAGCATACCTATACTCATATATTTATTACATTCAATAATAAATTACACCATCCATATAACCAAAGTTTAGGTGACAAGCTAAACTCTTAAGGTGACAGGCTAATTAAGGTGACAAAACATCATCATAATCATTTGCATTGCCAACAAGATCAGAATCATGATCACTCGTGTCTGCACCTGCTTAATTTTCTTCCTCATCCTCATTTGTGACATGCAATACATTCTCTCTCCCAATCTCTTCATTGGTAATCAAAATCTCTTCTTCAAACACTCCATCATCATCTTCATTCACTTCTTTGAATGTTTCTTGTAAATTAACATATTGCCCATTAGGCATTATATCGACAACTTCCATGAATTTTCATTTTGAATGAGACTCTATTTGAATGACATATGACCATCTTGGACTTCTTACATCATCAATTAGAAATGATTAGTTAATTTGAAGAGGGGAAACATATGGTTCATCCATCTCTAAAAATTGTCGTGTATTTGCGCATACAAATCCATACTCATCAAATTATACTGCGGATTGTTAGGTCCACTTACATTTTAATAATATAGGACTATTTTCACCAAAATCTATTTGAATAATTTCTTGGATGAATCCAACATAAAATTTCTTCTTGGTTTCATGAAGAAATTCAGCACTAACAACACAATCACAATTTGTCTTTCCTTTGTCTTTTCTTCCACTCTTAAATGATTACCATTGGCCCACATTCTACTAAAATGCATAGCCCATAAATGTGGAGATTGTGAAAGCTCACTTTCCTCCGTTGTTATATCTTGACCTTCTTTTGCATCATTGAGTGCATTAGCAATCCATTCATCAAATTTTGGAAAAGAATCACCTCCAATCAAATCATGATGTCTACGCTTTTGAGGTCGATGTTGCATCCAAGCTTGATTCTCTTCTTCATATTTTATACATAGAATATTAACGTACAAATAGTAAGATTAATAATATAAATGTGTAAATGCAATTGAGTTAATAAATTATTGTGCAATTTTTTTTACCTATGCCACTTATCGAACGAAGATGTGTTTTGAAGAATATAGGCATGTATCGCACTTCTTTCTTGATGTGATAGCTTGAAGCAACATCTATTGTCTTCTAATACTTTACCTGCAACTCTCTCATCTTCATAATCATCCCATACACGTCAATTGACATTTTTAAAATACTTCATATATTCTGTGCAAAATCCCATGGCCTCTTGCATCAAATATCCCTCAGACATGCTACCTTCCGATTTTGCCCTAGTACAAACAATTTATTTCAAAACCTTCATGTATCATTCTATAGGATACATCCATCTTGTTCTTACTGGGCCACAATTCTCTAGTTCATATTCTAGATGTATCAAAAGATGCATAGAAATGTTAAAGATTGTTGATGGAAATTCCCATTCCAATAGACAAAGGACTTCAATAACCTCCTCCCTCAAACTATCAAAGTTCAAAGGATCTAATACATGTAAACTCATTCTCTTTAATATTAGACCCAACCTTATAATTGCCAATCTTGGCCCCTTTGTCAAACTTGATATATCTACCACAATAGGTAAAATATTCTTCATTATGACATGATAGTCATGGGTCTTGAGGCCTCTTAAGCCATTAATGTTAGTTTGGCTTCTAATACTACTACTTACATATCTAGTGGGAAAGCAAGTTTGAGACATTAAATGTAAGAATTGTGCATGTTGTTCCTTTGTCAAGACATAAGTAGCACTAGGTTTTCTATATTTTTCATCATCATATTTTTCAACCAAAAGATTTTGATGAATCTTTAGTTGTTGAAAGTCTTCACGTGATGAAATAGTATCAAAAGCACCAAAAAGAGTTTCTATAATAGCATAGGCTATATTTTTCTCAGTATGCATAAAGTCAATAGTATGCCTAATGGCTATATCCTTAAAGTATGGCAACTTATAGAATATGCACAACCATTTTACACCTCTTTCATTACATGGATCTTATCTACTACCAGTTGTAGACACCCAAATTTGTCCCAAATTTATCCATGTCTTGCAACACTTAGTTAAAAACATCATTTAGACATCATGTAGCATTTTGTCCTAATCCCACTCATAATCCTGTCTTAATCCCATCCTTATCCCACTTAGCCAATTAATTAAATAAATTTTATTTATTTAATTAATTTCACATTCATAATCCCACTTTCCAATTAATTAAATAAATTTTGTTTATTTAATTAATTTCCACATCATATTCCAATCCTATCCTAATCATCTTCCCAATTAATCAAATAAATTTTATATATTTAATTAATTTCCCTCACATATCCCAAATAATTCAAATAAAATATTTGAATTAAGTCCTCACCTTTCATCACATTTCAAAACTTGTCCACCTATCACTTGAATTATGTGTGGTACTACATCTTTCATTTAATATCTTTCATGTGTAGTACTTTTTATGTACACAATCACACATGTACTACTTTTTGTGTACATGGTCACATATGAGCCTTATCCTCCTTTGTACACTTGTCACATGACTACACCTCCCTTCAAGAGTGTGAATAACTAATCAATCCTAGTCGTCCACATCAATCATTTAACCTTTAATCTAAATCATCCATTTGAACCAAGCCTTTCCTATAAATCAACCCTCTCCCAAGCCATTAGCATGCATTTGAATTGGAGTATCCTTATGCTACCGAAATATCATTAGAGCTTTTGCATCATTCATCCATTATCTTCCATCTTATTATCCATCATCTCCATCTCAATGTTATGCTGCTGAATTGAGCAACCAACATATCAAATCATTGAATCAATCAAGCTATCATGCATCTATTTGAGGTATTGAAGGATTTGGATTAGGTAATGCATTTCATTTGTTTTATCTTTTTCATTTTATCTAAATTTTTCTATATACATTTTGGTGAACCCAATGTGAACATGCCCTATTGGATCTAATCATTAGTTTTTGTAGCTTCTTGTTGCAAAAAATTGCCTTTTTCTAACCCTAGTTTGTCAAGATTTGGATGAAAATGTATGTAGATGTTCTCCTATCTCAAATCTAACCTCACCATTCTATTTGGGAGGCCGTTTCCATAAATGTTGTGTACAAATTTGCCTAGATTTCGTGAAGAAAAGAGAGTTTGGTGAAGAAACTCACATTTGAGCTGCAGAAAATCACTTTTGGTAATTTAGCTCACTTTTGAGCAAAAACTAGTCGGTTTTGGAAAAAACTGCTCACTTTTGAACAAAAATTGCTTTCTTTTGACAAAATTTGCATCACTTTTGAATGACAGTACATCACTTTTGGCAAAATTTGCACCACTTTTGAACGAAAACCTATCACCTCCGGTAAACCTGGTCACTTTTTGTTAGCACTGCATTCTGTCACCTAAAACTTTCTAGATCACTTTTGATCTATTACCCATCGCTTTTGGCTTTTCCTAAGTCAATTTTGAACTATTATTGGTTGCTTCTAGTCTACAGTGAATCACTTTTGATCAAAAAAGGCTCACATCTGGCTGTTCTAGTCGCTTTCAGCAATATAGCATTTTCTATTAACATTTGATTTTGCAGGTTGCTGTGCTAGATTTTTATTGATCAATCAGAGGCTTTAATCTGCATTTTGCATGTCTCTGATCATCATATTATCATTTGCCAATCAATTTGATTAGGGTTTTCATTTTAATTGGGCTAACACCGTTGGTTTTGTAAGATCTTATCAAGTTATCATTCTAGGGTTTTCAATTGATCAATCTGTGGTTGCAGGGTATTCATCTAATCATATTTCATCCACTAGATTTTCCATTTTAGGGTTTGCAATCTCTAATAGTCATTTTTTTTCATAACCCTAACCCAAGTTTTGCAGACACAAGAATTTTTCACACATTCTGCAGATTCGAATCACTTATGAGCAATTACCGGTCGTCTCTAGTTTTTCTGTGTCACTTCTCATTGGTAATTGATGACTTCTAGCATAATTTAGATCACTTATAATCAATAGTTGGTCACTTCTAGTAACTGAAACTTGATTTTGGTTGCTGTCATTGTGGATTTTGCTTTTTCTATCATAACTTTCACATACAGAGGCCAAATCGTGCAAACAAGGACTCGTTGGAAAGATGAGAGGATGAACATCACAATGGAGTAGGTTTTATTAGGTGACTGTATCATTTTACCATCTTTTTTATCAGGCAAATTTAAAATTGTTTTTACACTTCAATTGACCATATTGTGAGCAAAATCAATCAGATTCCAACGAATTTTTTTTCAAATTGCTTAGAATCTCCCGAACCTTCTATTTTTACAATCCATTTTCTATATCAAATCATTTTCATTAGATTTTATCAAATTTCATCTTTTTCACATAATCATCTTCTTTGCAAGTTGGTGCAATCATGGTAGGAGGGTTTACAGAATGAACTATCTAGACTATGTAGCAAGAGTAAACACAACGGAAATAATTCAAAGAAATGAAGCAAATGAAGATTCAGTCATTTATTATATCATAGGATTCAAAATAGAGATCTGCTGGCAACATGTGGGCTTACAATTAGGGCTCACAAGCCTAATTACATACATGCACAAGATAAGGCTTTGAAGCTCCTTCGCACTAAACTATCAGATCTTTCTTATGTGAATAGATTAATAACTACTTTCCTAAGGATCTATTACATCAATATATATCATTTCTAGACCAATAGATTCCTCTGCATCGGCCAAGGAAGGTCACAAACTCCAATGAAGGCTATACATGTTCACAGATAGGTCAGACCTAAATGCATAGAACACTTCCTCAAATGAATGGAACAATATGCGGACCCTTGGGGAAGGTAGGCCACAAACCAAAAAACATTGAATGATGTGTCAATGAGATCCACAAGTCAAGGAACAATCTGCAAGCCTTCTCCTTTAGCTGGTTTCCAAGAGCTATTAGAATGCTTTGCTCTGAGAGACAATTGACTTCTGATAGCGATATATTTTTGGTAACTAATCCAAATGCTCTAAATTCTTCATATGTTGTAGATGAATGAATGTAGATGCTAACTCCAGATCCATAAGATGTGAAATGCCAAAACCAGACCATAAGCCGAAACTTCTTCTGACTAAACTACCTAAACTAAATTGGGAAATGAAAGAACTGAAATGCAAATAAACTAAAATGCAACTATTTTTTGTTGATGCAAAATTTCTCTTGAACCAAGGATTCTCATGCATTAGACATCTGGGGTTATTGAAAAAGTGAGTCCCTCACTTTGTTGGGGCTAGGGGAGAACCAAGACGGTCCACCTCAACCTGAGAAATCCAGGATGAATCTTCTTCTGGTCTGCCTTTCCACTTCACAAGATATTCTTTGTGTTGTCTTCCTCTAGTGTTGCGTCCAACTCTGCTATCCAAAATGTCTTCAATCTGTTTCGGTGCTTGTTGTGGTAACTGCTTCTTCAAGTCTTCTTCTATGTTGTCACTGAACTCTATTTCATGATACTGGTAAAGATCTACAATGTTGAAAATAGGTGATATACCCAATGTCTCTAGTAATTCCACTTCATATGCATTTCTTGAATCAAATTTCCTGAGTATCCTATAAGGTCCAAACTTCTTAATCTTCAAATTGTTATATGTCCCAACTGGAAATCTTTCTTTTCTTAAGTACACCATTACTTCATCTCCAACTTCAAATTCCTTATGTCTTCTCTTCTCATCTGCTTTCTCTTTGTACTTACTATTCATGTCCTCCAAATGCTTCTTCACCTAATTATGCACTATCTTCATATGATTTACAAATTCTTCTACTTCAGCACTCCTCTTTTCCTCTGTGCTGATATCCCTCAATTTTGTAACTTCTCTAGGATTCATTCTAATAAAAATCTCAAAAGGTGTTCTTCTGATACTCCTATTTATTGAATTATTGTATGCAAACTCTATTTGTGAAAGAATCAAATCTCAACTTCTGGCTTTGTCTCCAACCAAACATCTCAACAAGTTTCCCAAACTCCTATTCACTACCTATGTCTGTCTATTTTTTATGGATGAAAAGTAGAACTAAACTTCAAATTTGTCTTCATCTTCATCCAAAGTGTCTTCCAAAAGTAACCAACAAACTTAGTGTCTCTGTCTCAAACTATACTCTTAGGTAATCCATGCAATCTCACAATTTCCTTGAAAAATAGGTCAGGTACATGCACAGCATCAGTTGTCTTCTTACAAGGTATGAAATGAGCCATTTTTGAAAATCTATCAACCACTACAAATATTGAATCATATCATCTCTATGTCTTAGGTAATCCCATTACAAAATCCATGCTTATGTCTTCCCAAGGTCTCTCCAGTACTGTCCAAGGTTTATACAATCTAGTATTCTGACTACTCCCTTTTGCAACTTGACAAACTCTACAACTCTACACAAATCTTCAAACATCCTTATGTGTCTAAGGCCAAAAGTAATTTTCACTTACTAAAGCTACTATCTTATCAATGCTAAAATGTCCTACCAATCCACCACTATGTTTCTCCTTTATCAAATTGTCCCTCATTGAACTTTTAGGTATGCACAACTGACTTCCTCTAAACAACATATCTTCTTGAATGAAATAGTCCAACCACTTACTTCTATCTGTCACAATAGGTTCCTTACATGTTTTCCATAGTTCTGCAAAATCACTGTCTCCCTCATACATATTCTTCAATTCATCAAAACCCAACACTTCAACTCTCATCTCTGTCAATAAGTTTATTCTTCTACTCAAGGCATCAACAACTTAATTTGATTTTCCACTCCTATGCTTCAACACAAAAGTATAACCCTGCATGAACTCTACCCATCTCATATGTCTCTGATTCAATTTTCCTTGACTATTCAGATACTACAAAGCTTGATGATCTGTATACAACACAAACTCCTTAGGCAACAAGTAATGTCTCCACTTCTTCAAAGATTGAATTATGGCATAGAACTCTTAATCATAAACTGGATATCTTCTCCTTGCATCATTCAACTTCTCACTGAAATATGCTATGGGTCTACCTTCTTGGCTTAACACTGCTCCAATTACATTTCCACTAGCATCGCAATCAACTTGAAATACCTTATTGAAATCTGGTAATGCCAAAACAGGTTGCTCTATTACTTTTTGCTTCAACAACGCAAAACTATTATTTTCTCCTGATGTTCACTTGAAATTTTTCTGTCACCTCTCATTGTCTCTGTCGTAGGGTTACAAACTAAACTAAAATTTCTGATAAACTTCTAGTAGAAACTAGCCAAACCATGAAATGATCTAACCTCTCTAATGCTCTCCGATGTAGGCCATTCAATAATTGCTTTCACTTTCTTAGGGTCCATCTTCAATCCTTCCACAGAAATCACAAATCCCAAATATACCAACTCGTCCTTCATGAAACTACACTTCTTGATGTTTATCAGCAATTTCTCTTCTCTCAACCTCTGTAAAACTTGTCTAATATGCAACAAATGTTCCTCTTTTGTCCTATTAAAAATCAAAATATCATCCAAGTACACAATCACAAACTTACCCAAGAATTTCAAGACTTCATTCATCAACCTCATGAAAGTACTTGATGCATTTGTCAGTCCAAAAGGCATCACTAACCACTCATACAATCCTTCATTTGTCTTAAAAGCAGTCTTCCATTCATCACCTTCTCTGACTCTGATTTGATGGTATCCACTTTTCAAGTCTATCTTTGTGAAATATCTTGCTCCACTCAAAAAATCCATAATATCATCCATCCTAGGTAAAGGAAATCTATACTTAACTGTGATCTTGTTTATTGCTCTAGAATCAATACACATTCTCCATTATTCATCCTTCTTAGGTGCTAACACTGTAGGTACTACACAAGGAATCAAACTTTCTCTTATCAAACCTTTTCTCAACAACTCTTGTATATGTCTATTTAGTTCTTCATTTTCTGTTGATGTCATCTGGTGTGTTGCTTTGTTAGGCAAACTTGCTCCTGGTATAAGATCCATGTGATAACTGATATTTCTTATAGGTGGCAATCCTTTAGGTACATTATCTGATATGATGTCTTCATACCTTTTTCAGCAACTCTCTTATCTCCTCTGGTCTAGTCTCTCTCCTCAATATTTCAGGCTTCTTAGGAATCAAGGCACAGCACATACTTTCCTATTTCAAACCATCCAAAAATTTCCTTCCATCTACCAAATAGATTCTAGCATTCCCACATACCACATTTTTAGGATCATCTTCTAAAGGAATCAAAGTAATTATTTTCCCATTTGTTGTTATAGTATATGCATAGCGTTTCTATCATATTGCCAAGGTCTACCTAACAAGATATGACAAACATCCATAGGCATAATATCACACAAGACTTGATCATGATAAGATCCAATATGAAATTTCACCAAACATTGTTCACTCACCAGTACCTTATGATCATCCTAAATCCATGTTATCTGATAGGGCTTAGGGTGTTTCAATCTTTCCATCTTCAAATTAGTCACCATCACTTCTAAAACTAGGTTATCTGAACTACCACTATCAATTACAACTTTACAACACTTACCTCCTGATTTGCATTTAGTTCTGAACAGACTTTTCCTCTATGACGGTTCCTCATTTGTCTCTACTTGAAATAGTGCTCTCCTCATCACCAATGATTCTCCTTTCTCCAGATTGCCAACTGAACAAGATGATCCAACAGGTTCTTGTTCAACATAGGCTACTCTCCCACTATTCTTTGTCTTCTTGCTTGTACTACCTTGCTTACATTCAAATGCTCTATGTCCTTCACCTCCACACTTGAAACAAGTACCTCTAAATGTTTTCTTATCAAATCCTCTTCCTTCTCTTCTATATCCTTCATTCCGGTATGCACTAGGGTTTCCTCTCTGGTAAAAATTTCTGTCATCTCTCCAGTAAGCATTGTTATCTCTGTCATCTCTCTAGTAAGCATTGCTATCTTTGTCATCCTTCCTAACTGGGCTATCAAATTTGTTCTGCTCCATAAATGGTCTATCATATCCAGAAAACATTCTTCCTCCATGAAATTTACCTCCTCTACCTCTCTGTCTCTGATCATGCTTCTTATTTAGCTTTTCTTCAACTTTCAGGGCAAATTGATATGCTTCTTCCAAAGATGTCATCCTTACCAAACTTAGTTCTTCTTGAATGTTCAATCTTAGTCCATTGATATATCTAGCCACTTTCTCCTTGCTTGCTTCACTATGTCCTATTCTTATGATCGTCTTATGAAATTCTTCAATGTACTCCTTCACAGATTTCTCCTTTTGTCTCAAGTTTTGCAATCTTTTCAACAATTCCAACTCATAGTCAATAGGTGTGAATTGATTCTTCAACTTTGTCACCATCCAGTCCCAATTTGTAATATTTTATTTTCCTCTTCTGTTTCTTTCCAACTGAACTTCTTTCCACCATATAGCAGGATGTCCTTTCAACTTTGTCTTTGTACATTTCACCTTCTCCAGATCTTCAATCTCCTCATATTCAAAGTATTCTTCCATGTCATTTTTACAGTCAATCAACTCTTCAGGATTCAAGTTACCAGTATAGTTCAGAACATCAACTTCTAGGTCTCTTTCCAATCTTTGAAATAGCTTGCAACATCTTTATCTGATCTGATTCTTCTTCTTCATCACCTCCTAGGGTTTCACCAGTGTGTTCAACAGATTGAAATTCTTCCTCATCATCACTTTCAACATTAGGTCTCGATGTCATTCCTCTTTGCCTATCTTCTTCGACAACATCCAAATGAATTCACATTGTTCTCATGAATTCCATCATCTCATCCATTCTATTAGCCATTGTACCAATAAGAGGAACTCTTCACAGCGACATTCTCCATAGGATCAAGTGCAAACTCCCTCAGGTTCGGTGATCAGGCTACAAGCGATAACTACCTCTCAATCAGTGATCGGTTGCACACAAATAACCTATCTCGAATTGCCGATCTACTCACAACAAGATCTTATAGATTCCCCCTCACTAATTCGTTCCAAAGAATCAAACTTTCACTCTGATACCACTTGGTGTAGTCATGGTAGGAGGGTTCACAGAATGAACTATCTGGACCGTGTAACAAGAGTAAACATAATGGAAACAATTCAAAGAAATGAAGCAAATACAGATTTAGTCATTTAGTATATCATAGAATTCAAAATAGAGATCCGCTGGCAATATGCAGGCTTACAATTAGGGCTCACAGGCCTGATTACATACATGCGCAAGATAAGGCTTTGAAGCTCCTTCGCACTAAACTATCAAATCTTTCTTATGTGAATAGCTTAATAACTACTTTCCTAAGGATCTATTACATCAATATATATCATTTCTAGACTAATAGATTCCTCTGCGTCAGCCAAGGAAGGTCACAAACTCTAATGAAGAGTTGTAACGTGTTCACAGATAGGTTAGACCTAAATGCATAGAACACTTCCTCAAATGAATGGAACAACGTGTGGACCCTTGGGGAAGGTTGGACATAAACCAAAGAATGTTGAATGATGTGTCAATGAGATCCACAAGTCAAGGAACGATTTGCAAGCCTTCTCCTTCAGCTGGTTGCCAAGAACTATTAGAATGCTCTTCTCTAAGAGGCAACCAAATTCTGATAGCAATATATTTCCAGTAACTGATCCAAATGCTCTGAATTCTTGATATGTTGTAGATGAATGAATGTAGATGCTAAGTCCAGATCCACAAGATGTGAAATGCCAAAACCAGACCACAAGCTGAAACTGCTTCTGACTGAACTGCCTGAACTGGACTGGGAAATGAAAGAATTGAAATGCAAACAAACTAAAATGCAAATGTTTTTGGTTGATACAAGATTTCTCTTAAACCAGGGATGCTCCTACATCACAAGTTTACTTGTTTCTTTTGTGATTTGGTGACTTGTAGATGAATCAAAGGAGCCGGAGCAACATTTGGATCAATTAAAACAAGTGGACAACAAAATAACTAGGTGCACTCATTCTAATCTTTCATCTCTTAATCATTGTTTGCAAACACATTTGGATTTTGGCCTTAAAAGAGAACAACTTGCTTGCTATCACATCATCAAAATTGGGCTAAAATGAACTAGTGTCTTCAATCACACATTTGGACTTTGGATCTAAAAAGAATAAGTGCTTGAACTATTTTCCACACATCTCATTTTCTAAAGGGTCAATTAACCACTACAAGTGTGAATCAAGAGACAACTCACTTAGTTTGCTTTTATTTACCATACCTAGGAGGCCTACTTGGAGACACACCACTCTAAGGGATGACCTCAATCGAGGCTGAATCAAAATCCACCCTCATTGGGAATTGTAAATCTTGTCACTCTTGGCTAAGCCCCAAAGAAATTAATACCTTTGGGAAGTGAAGGTGAAGGGTGGGTTACCCCTTTCTCCCAGCTGTGTGGCAAGATTTCACTTTCAATTCCTTATTCAACCTTGTGCAATCTATCCTAAGACCTAATTGGCCATCCCCATTTGACTAGACATTAGGCTTGTGATGTGTTTTCAAGTGCTTGTTTAATAATCATCACATTTCATTTTCAAAGTCAAAAATTGCTTATGTGTCTTGTGTGAGTGATTCATGTGTGTATATGCATAATCATTTGTTTGAACATTGCTAAATCAAGCTATAAACACCAAACACATAAACAAATCAATCTAAACTTTCATCCTAGTCACCTTCATCCTAATAACACATCCAAGTCATCTACATCATCATTAAATCATAACTAAGCACTTGCCAAAAAGGTCTTAAGACTTAAAAACTTGTGTGACACCATGCCAAAATTAGAAGACCTAGCATTTAAACTCATTCTCCAACTTCATAAAGCTCGAGCAAGCCAATCACCTCTAGACCAACAAATCATTCAAGAGGCCAATGACATGATTCAACAACTTCAATCTCAAGCAAGATAATCACTTCAACTGAGACAACTCATAGCACATGCACAACACCTCATGGCCACTTGTCAAGCCCAACAAGCACATCATTATCTATCTATTCACTATCAACAACCAATGCCACCTCAACCTTACATGTCATCACCCTCAACTTCACACCACCCATTACCCTATGCAATCCCTCCACCACAACAACATCAACCAATTTAACAATTTCAATCATCACATCAACACATTCAACTACAGCAACATCAACCAATTCAACAAATCCAACCATCACAACAACCCATCCAACAATTCCAACAACAACAAATCATATCACAACAACAAATCCAAACACCATCTCAACCTCAATAAATTCCACAGAAATCCTATGTGTCATCCATCCAACCTAATCCATCCACATCAACCTATGCCACGTCAACATATCCACCCACATCACAACAAGAACATGTAAGCCCAAATCCACCTTGGCAACAAGATCAAATGCCCTCAACTTCATACCAACCCCAAGACCTTTTATCTAGATATCCCACCATTTCACCCAACCACCAAGACTATCAATGACCTCCACAACAAGCACAAGTGAGCCTAAGTCCACCTTTGCAACAAGAAGCATATGTAAGTCCAAGTGGCCCCTTGTACATAACTCAAAGCCCAAGTTATCCTATGCAAGACTTAATTAGCTTTGACAAGGGAGAAACCAGTCTAGAATGGCCTCCACCATCCAATCACATGCCAACACATGAGCCTAAAAGTCCTATCTTAATGCCTTCATGTGATCCTAATCCTAGTCCATTGATCCCTCCATCTTCTAACCCATCAAGCCCTCCATTACCTTCATCACCATGTCATTCTAACCTTTCACCAAAACATGCGGCTGAGATAGTTTTACAAGACATGTTCAAAAATAAACTCATTGAACTTCCCCCCATCAACCCATATGAACAAATTCCATATGATGAACATGATTATTGTGCATACCATAGGACCAAAGGCCATGATACAAATAAATGCCCCATATTTTTCCCAATTGTTTACAAGGTGTATCAATATCAAATGGGAAAGTATGCCAAATCATTTGAATCTCATGTGTCACCCCTGTCCAATCCAAATCTTAGCCCATCAAACTCCATTATCCTTCCATCCAATCAAAGTCCTAATCATAAGCCTACAACATCATCCGCTATTATTGTTCCTCCATTATATTACCCATCTACCCATACACTTGCAAAGGATGTGATCCAATGGCTACAAGGAAGGAATAGAACATCCCCATGTCAAACATCTATTCAAGATCCCTCCATTAACATGCCTAGCCCTTCAAGCCCATCATGTGACCCACAAGTTGTCAAGCCTATTCAAGAGCCTCCTATCATAAACCCAAGTCAAGAGCCATCATGCCTTCATGTTGTTGACCAAGAGCCTATCCAAGAGTCATCTACTTCCATTCAAGCAACCCAAGAGGTATGTCAAAGGTTTAATCCTAAGCATGTGGAAACATTAAGCCCTCGTCCAACTCAAGACCAAATCACTTTCATGCAACCCATCCATAACATGTATCTTTTCCATGATCAATATGATACCTATAAAGAAGCTATCCATGAGCACCTTGATCCTAGCCATAATCCTATATCTATCCATAAGCAAGATATCCAAATTGCTCCCAGTCATCTTCCATCTAACCCTATCCATAATGAGAAAACATCCACTTGTCATGATGAGACACTTGTCCCCCAAGTAAGCATAAAAGATAAAACAAATAACTTGGATCTTAGTGAACACAATGCAAATCAAGCTCCTAATGATCCTCCTTCCACATCCACCATCAATTCCACTTCAAGTCCACTATCATGTCCTAGTGGTCTTACCACCTTTCACCTTCTCCATCCAATAATAGACTCAAGTTTAGTGTCCAAACTACACCAAGTCCTATAGTCAATCACATACTCCAAAACATGAACTACCAAGATAAAGGCTTAGGCTTTTATGAACAAGGTATTTTGGAGCCAAACAATGTCAAGATTCCTCCAAGCTCATATGGCCTTGAATATACACCCCAAGGTAAACAAGCTAAAGATGTTGGTAATTCCTCCATCCATCCTAAGTCCACTTTCCATCACAAACTACATCACACCCCCAAAACATATGTTGCTTCAACCTACAAATGTCAAAAGCATGTGACTGTACACCTTCCACCATCAACTTTACCTCCACTCATTCCAACTCCTAATATCCCTCCATCCACTTTACCACCATTCCTCCCAACACCTAATATCCCTATCCTCCAATCCTCTTATCCATTTATCCATAAACCCACTTTTAATCCATTCATCCATAAGTACCCTTATAATCCTAATCATGACAAACAAATGCACATATTGTCTAAACATGAAGCTTCCACTCATTCCATCCATCCCATGGGATTCCAAAGTAAACACTTGGATGCCTCTATCCATAAAGCCAAAAGTCCTACCAAAAATCCTAAGGACCCTCATGCCTTAGGGCACAAACATGAAAAATCAATGCAAAGAACCAAAGCAAAGTAATCCAAAAAGCTACCCAAGCCAAGACCTTCACAAGCAAAACCCAAAACCAAAATGGTTTGGGTCCCTAAGCAAAAATCAAGCAATTTTAATGACGCATCCTCCTCTACATCTCAAGAATCCCAACAATCCACTTCCATCCACAAATCTGCTTCCATTCAAAAGTTTCAAATATCCCAAAAATCCCACAAGAAAAGAAAAAATCATAAAAATACTAAGTCTAGGTGGGTACCTAAATCATTACATCACCCATCCCCTAAGAAAACATCCCTATTACTTCCTACACCACCTTCCCATCAAAAGCTTCAATGTTTATCATGGTGTCTGCAACTGTTAGTCATGATTTTGTGAGGCCTACCTTTTCACTCCCCTATTTTGATCATTATATTTTACTGTTGGAGACACATTTAAGACTTTTGGGGACTGTTGATCCCGATATGTAGGACTATTAGACTATATGCTTTTACTTTGAGTTATTATGTTTAGCATGATTGTGAAGAGAATGGATTTTGATTTTGATTACTGATAAGGATATTGACATGTGATTTGCATTATGATACTATTTGAGATACTAGTTATGTGATTATTGTTATGAATTTATTATGCGATGTTATCTTGAGATGGATTATTTAAATGCAAATTATGAATCTATTGTGATGTGATTTCACGATTGTTCTATATGTTTATGTGATGGTGTGAGTATATTCTTACTTTGCTTCGGCTATATTATACATGTTGGATTAATCATTTGTTTAAGTGCATAGGTGTTCTAACCAAGCCACAGATAATTGGAGATCATCCCACACATTTTGTGAATTCTTGTGTAAATCTGATCTAGTTCCAAGAGGAACCAAGATCAACTATGTTATGCGTGATGAAATTTTGTAATGTTATTGTGTGATGTTGTTTGGGTGAAGTCTACCCCTTTTTTATTGTTTGTAATTGGTGTTGTAAAGGTGTAATGTTCATTTGATTTTATTTTTGAGTTTTTATTTTTGTGACCCCTTTTTATGTGATTTTACTCACCCTTTGATGCTCAAAATGGGTTAAAAGTGACCCTGGGTTGTACCCCTAGGGTCTAGGGACCATTTGAGCTTGTATAACCTTAGGTAAACTCCCATTTGGTCACTTAAACTTCATCCTAAAGTAAAGTGACGAAAATGGAAGTTTGGTAAGGAGTGGAAGGTTGGGTCAAACACTCAACCTCATTCATACCTCTTCCCAAGGCTTGGAGGAGTCTTCAAGACCCCTAGATTGTGGACGTGATGAGGAGTGCACAGTGGAAATAGAGCTTTCTTAAAAATTTGAACTTTTGAACTCTCAAACCTTTGAACCGTTTCTAGTCTCCATGAATAGATCGTTGAACCCTTGAACCTTTGAACCTTTTGAACTCTTGAACCTTTAAACCATTTCTAGTCTCGGCAAACAGATCGTTGAACCCTTGAACCTTTGAACATTTTGTTCCTTTTGAACCTTTAAACCTTTGAACCTTTGAACCTTTTTGAACCTTTTGTTTTCGGCAACACTTTGTCCGTCGGCCACTTTACAACTTGTCACTCCAACATCACAACTCTTCCTGATGGGTGACTCTATGTTTCTTGCCTATCATCAAGACAATTACTATTGGCCATGTTGGAATTTGCTTCGCTGATACACCGATGGACCAACCACTCTTCAGTGTGACTTCAACCTTTAGCAAACTTGATTTGAGTCCCAGTGATACGTTGATGCATAGTTTACTTTCTCCCTCTTCAACTGCACCCTGGTACATGGAGATGCTAGGTCAACCTATTGTGCAAGACACTCTATCTAGATCCTCTGCACCGTCGAACACAAAAACAAAACAAGAAACAAAAACAAATATTTGTACAATGAAGCCATTCTACTGATTTTGACAGGAATCATACCAGTGGAATGCTTCAATGAACCATTCTACAACAAACTACTGAAGTGAGAATCTACTATGCATAGTAAGAAATTCTTGCACCTAAAACAGAAAAACACAAGATGGACAGAACAGAGCTTTATTGTTCTTCAGCACAATTCATACATATTTCCCAAAATGAACACATAACAGGACACAAAATAGAACCCCTTTCCAATGTTCATTCTACTATGTTTTTAACCCACTGCTGTGGGAGGCCAACCATTTCTCAACTGGTCAGTTACAAACTAAACAACAACAACTAAAAAGACACAACATATGACTAGTTGTTACATGCATTGGAAGGCTTACGAATATAACTTATTGCAAACTACCTATTACATCTTAAAACTACTCTATCATACCATGACAACAATAGATATTTGGACATAGTCCTTATTACATGAATGGTCCTCTAGGACCTTATTGAACAAACAAGATGAACATCAAAGCAAGATGAAAGGTCTTCTTGGTGCTCCTGCACCATACACCTTGCCTAGAAAAGAATTCATGCCACATGAGTTGATTCTTTGTCTTGTTCCACCTTTATCCTATGCTACCTCATGCCTTCCCCATGATCTCTAGACTACAACTTGCTTCCATGGAATCAAAAACTCATGCCTAGCATTATAGGCTCTGCTCACACCTTGCCATGAGTGAGTGCTTACAACCAAACCTATATTTTGTTTTCCAATCTTCCTTGCTATCATTTCTACCTGAACACCTACATTCAAAACCTTGGTTGATGCCTCTTGTACTACTGCTATGGTAGAATATGTTTGCCTTTCAACTCTTGTTGGTTCTAGAGGACAAACAATGGTCCCTACGATGATAACATCTTCTTCTTTCCAACCACCTTGTGCCTTCTTGTAGACCTACTCTTTAACCTTCTTCTAATCCATCTTAGACATCACCATCTGATCTCCATCATTCAAAATTGAAACCACCTTCAAACTTTGATCTTTGTCAACCCCACTCCTTGAGGTACCCTCAACTTTCCTTGTCTCCTCTTCATTGATCTTCACAAACTCTTTCTTACCCACTGAAATGACCTTGGCTGCCTTCTTTACTTCAGCATCCTCCTACAATGGTGTCATCAAAAAAGTCTTCCCATCCTTCTTTGGGGCTAAAACAGTAGCTACACATGGGCTAAGGCTCTTTCTTATCAGTCCTTTGTTTAGGAGTTCTTGAACTTGATTTGCTATCTCTTCATTCTATTGAGGGGTCATTTTATATGTTGCCTTATTAGGGAGTACTACTCCGAGTATGAGGTCTATCTGATGGCTAATGTCTCTGACAGGTGGTAGGGAATCAGGTATATCTTTTGCAATCACTCCTTTGTAACTCTCAAGCAAATCTCTGAACTCCTTACGCCCTACTTCTCTCACATTTTCCTTCTTTTCCCTCTTAGGCTTCATAATCAAAGAAAAACCTACTCCACCACCTTCCTTTAGTGTATCCATGAATTCTTTTTCTCCTACCATCATTACACTAGATCCTACAGGCTATGGATCCCCTTCTATCAATGACTGTATCCTATAAGTTACACCATCCTTTTGGAATGAGTAAGCATTCTTTTCCCCATCATGATGAGCCTTTCTGTCAAATTGCCATGTTCTGCCCATCTGAAGATGGCAAGCATCCATTGGAAGGATGTCACACAAAATCTTGTCTCTATAACCCCCAATACTGAATTCTACCCATGCTTGTTCATTGATGACTATATGTTGTCCCTTGTTTAACCAACTGACCCTATATGGATAGCTATGGGGTATCTTTTCTAATTTCAATTTATCTACTGCTTCCAAAGATATAATATTGTCAGTAGAACCAGAGTCAATAATAACTTTATAAACCTTACCTTGGATCTTGCAGTTGACTCTAACCAAAGCTCTTCTTTGTGACGGTTCAGTCTGCACTGGTTCTTTGAGCAACATCCTCTTGATCATCAGATTTTCTCCCATCTCTGATGTCAAATTCACTTCAGGAGATGTCACACTTCCTACATCCTCTCGAGTCAATGTGGTTCTTCTCTCATTACCATGAGAAGTTGAGGCCTTCTCTGGAAACTCATAAGCCAGATGCCCTATCTGATTACAATTATAACATCTCATATTGGAGAACTTGGATCCTCTACCTGATCCATTTGTCCCACCTCTTCCATTAGGCCTTCTTCCTTGGTAGCCTCCTCTACTACTTGAGTCCCCAACTTTCTCTTCTTGGATAGACTCACCATTAGGCCTCTAGTTAGGACTTCTTCCTCCAAAACTGCCTCTACCTCTAAAATTTCTACCACCTCTACCTTGCTGCTCACCTTTCCTATTCAACTTCTCTTCATCTCTTAATGCTACTTGAAAGCATTTTTCCATGGTTTTAGGGGTCAATAAACTTATCTCATCTTGAATATTGAACCTTAGACCATTTAGATACCTTGCCACCTTAGCTTTTTCATCCTCCACGTACCCACAACGAAGATTGTATTCGTGAAACTCCTCGGTGTAAGTAGCCACATCCAAATTTCTTTGCTTGAGATTTTGCATCTTCTTGTAGATCTATACCTCATAGTTTGATGGAAGAAATTGGGACTTGATCCTCTCCAACATTCTACTCTATGAAGAGATCATACTCTTCCCATTCTTTACCCTTTCTCCTTGGGTGTAATTCCACCATGTAAGGGCAACACCTTTGAGTTTAGTTTTTGCAAACTTCACCCTCTTGCTTTTAGGAACTTCTTTGTATTCAAAGTAGTTGTTTAGAGCCTCAATCCACTCCACAACCTCCTCAGCATCCATCTTCCCACTGAACATTGGGATCTCCATCCTGGCCTCTCAAGAGTCTTTCCCAATTCACTTGATGGCTTCAAGAAAGTATTTTTGATCTGTAGGTATCTCTACCTCCTGCCCTTGGGGTTCTTCTCCTTCTTCCCCTTCTTCTTCCCCATCAAATTCATCATCTGATTTCTTTCCTATCTTCAATGCATTCAACTCAGCCTCGAGTGTTTCCTTGATTCCAATCTTGATCATCTCTTCCATCTCCTTAAATTTCTTGACCACTTCTGTTGTCATCCCCTTTCGAGGCATGATGCTAGCCTCTCCTTCACTCTCCTCTGTTGACATATACCAGATCAACAATAGAACCTTTTATGGCTCTTATACCAATATGATGAGGAGCGCACAGCGGAAACAAAGCTTTCTTCAAAATTTAAACTTTTGAACTCTCGAACCTTTGAACCATTTCTAGTCTCAGCAAATAGATCATTGAACCCTTGAACCTTTGAACCTTTTGAACTCTTGAACCTTTGAACCATTTCTAGTCTCGGTGAACAGATCGTTGAACCCTTGAACCTTTGAACCTTTTGTTCCTTTGAACCTTTGAACCTTTTTGAACCTTTTGTTTTCAGCAACACTTTGTCTGTCAGCCACTTTACAACTTGTCACTCCGACATCGCAACTCTTCCCGATGGGTGACTCTATGCTTCTTGCCTGTCGGCAAGACAATTACTATCAGCCATGTTGGAATTTGCTTTGCCGATACACTGATGGACTAACCACTCTTCGGCATGACTTCAACCTTCAATGAACTTGATTTGAGTCCCAGCGATACGCTGATGCATAGTTTACTTTCTCCCTCTTCAACCGCACCCTAGCACATGGAGATGCTAGGTCAACCTACTATGCAAGACATTCCATCTGGAACCTCTACACCGTCGAACACAAAAACAAAACAAGAAACAAAAACAAATATTTGTATAATGAATCCATTCCACTGATTTTGATAGGAATCATACTAGTGGAATGCTTCAATGAACCATTCTGCAACAAACTACTGAAGTGAGAATCTACTATGTATAGTAAGAAATTCTTGCACCTAAAACAGAAAAATACAAGATGGACAGAACAAAGCTTTATTGTTCTTTAGCACAATACATACATATTTCCTAAAATGAACACACAATAGGACACAAAATAGAACCCCTTTCCAATGTTTATTCTGCTATGTTTTTAACCCACTACTGTGGGAGGCCGACCGTTTCTCAACCGGTTAGTTACAAACTAAACAACAACAACTAAAAAGAAACAACATATGACTAGCTGTTACATGCCTTGGAAGGCTTACAAATATAACTTATTGCAAACTTCCTATTACATCTTAAAACTACTCTATCATACCATGACAACAATAGATATTTGGATATAGTCCTTATTACATGAATGGTCCTCTAGGACCTTATTGAACAAACAAGATGAACATCAAAGCAAGATGAAAGGTCTTCTTGGTGCTCCTGCACCAGGAGGACTCAACTCCAAGGTACTCCCACAATTGGTGAGGGTACCTTGGGGTTTTGTGGGCTTTCATAGGAGGGGAGGATTGGGGCACTTGTAGTACCCACTCCCTTCTTTGGCTCCACTTTCCTCACCCGCATGTGTGAGAGAGCACAAGTGGAGAGGGTAAGACTTGGTGGAATGAGTGAGTGACATGTGTCACCACCACATTCCATGAAGCTTGCAAGTGGTTGTGTGGAGGAGTGAGGAGGTGAGATGTGTCATCTCCCCATTCCTCAAGGCTCATGAGGAGAGCCTATTTTAATCCCTCTTGAAGAGAGGGAGGGGGTTGTTGAATTGTTTTGGAATTTTCATTTCAATTTGAATTTTGGGAGAGAATTAGAGGAGATTTTGGAGGCTCATTTTGGAGAAGAACTTGGAGGTGGAGTTGGAAGGGCTCTTCTTCAACTATCTTCCTTTTGGGCTATTAAAGGTAGGATTCAAGGCTTTGGCCTTTCCTTATGTATTTTACAATTCTTCTATGACTTTTTGTGTGTGTGTTTTACATTTGTTGTTGTGGGAATTTTTATGGGTGTTGTAAGAGCCTCTCCATTTGGAGAAAATGTTCAACATGTGTGGGGTGGGGGAGGAGTGAACCTCCTCAAGGTCACATCCTTGTTCTTGTGGTATTTTAGCCTTGAGGGCAAGTTGTGAAAATGAGCATGTTTGAATGGCTTGAGAGCCATGGGAAAATTATGTGAAAGTTGGTATTTATGTGATGGCTTGAGGCCTTGTGAAAATTGGTTTTTGGGAGATTTTTGGAGTGGCACTCTTGAGTTGAGTGATGTCCATTCCCCTACCCCTTTAAACTCATTTTTGTGAGTTTTGTTTTGTACAAGCCATAGGTGTTCTTCTTGCTTTTGTGTTTGAGTGTTTTGTTGTGAAGTGGAGTGAGTGTTCCTTGTGTGAGGATGACCTCCAAGCTCGGGGGTGACTCATGAGTGAGTCTATGGTAGAGAGGAGAGTGGTACTATGTGGCTTTTTCGCCCTTCCCTTAATTGTTATTGCAAGTTTATTGAAGCTATGGAGCTTGGAAGAAAAATTCATTTATCTTAGTTGTCATTTTGGCTATTGTTCAGCCATGGCCAAGTTTTGGACTTTAGGTAGTTTGTTTCAACAATAGAGAGAAGGTTTTCCTCTCTTGCCATGTAAAGTAAAATGTTTTCATTTTGTGTTGCATGGAGTTATATTTGATGTTGAATATCTATTTAGTGGCTATTTTATTTTATGGAAATATCTTGGAAATGAGACAAAAAAATGTATTGGGTGCAATGGTTGTGTTATATGGTTGTCAAAATATGCCTTTAAATGATTCTTCATTATATGTGTCAAAAAAAAAAACATCGTTGCTGATTTATTTTTATTATTGTTTCAAAAAAAAATGTTGTTGTTGTATTAATGATTTAAAAAAAAAAGAGTTGCTGATTTTTATCTCAAAAAAAAAAAAAAAAGATTTTTATGTGTTTGTAGCCTTTTCAAAAAAAAAAAATACATATATTTCTTGCACTCATGTAGCCTATTCATTTAACCTATCAAATAAATGTATATAATGTTATTGTGAGATTTTATTTTGTTTCTTATATATATATATATATATTGGACTGCATATATTTATAAAGAAAATATGTTAAAATACAGTAATATTAATAATAAGAAAATAAAACAACATTATTTCTGTTTAGGGCGAGGGTTTGGAGGTAAGTGGGGCAACGACCTCATAGTTGTTGCCCCCAAGAGTGTTGTATGTTGGTGGAGTGGGGGGGGGGGGGGGGGGGGCGGTGGGGCGGATGCCCCACCCGCCACTCCACTGTGTGTGGAGTAGGGGTGGGGCATCTGCCCCATCCCTATTTTCCTTATAAAAAAAATCTAGCACAAAACACAATTTTTGCCCTGTACGGTAGCGCCCAACGCATTCAGTCTGCCACCCGTCCCTTGGCTGTTTGGCCGCCATTTGATACCTGTAACCCTTCTTGATACCAATGCAATATATTCTTTGTTTATATATATATATATATATATATCCATTGACATTTTTTTATGACAAAAGAAAGAAACCCTCTGGTTTAAAAACTAGAATATATATATATATATATATATATATATATATATATATATATATATATATACCTCCGTGGTTGAAACCATGGTTGCCATTTCAGACTTGCAAGCAAAAACAACACAATAGGAAAAGAATGAGAAAAGAGAGAAAAGAGAGAATGAGAGAAAATGAGAAAAGATTAGAATGAGAGAAAAATAAGGTTAGGGCTCTCTTCAACTCATAAGGAAATTACTTTTTTAATTGGAGACTTTTAGGGAAAGGGAGACTTTTAAATTAGATTTTTATTATTTTCCCTCTCCTTTTGGGATTTAGACTCTTTTAATATTTCTTTTTAATTTGGAGAGAAAGGGGAAAATTTATTTACATGTGGGTAATTTTAATTTACTAGATATTTCAAATGTTGGGGTTAGGGATTTATTTTACTATTTAATTTTATGAGATCTTTTAAAGTTTATTTTATTAAGTTAGAGGATTTTATTAATTGTCTTAAATATTTTGAGGTGGGGAAATTAATTAACATTATAGTTATCCTTTTAATTAACTATAACCACCTTATACATTTCAATTTTTAAATCGATTTAATCTAATTTATCACATGTGGGTATTAAACAAAGAGGGTTTTTTTTTACCTTATTTAGTTTAGTCAATTTAATTTATTTAATCTTGCGTGTAATAAATAATTAATTATTTTAGTCATTAATCAAATTTTAGTGATCTTAGGGAAACCTTTGATTAAAATTTAATTATTACAATAATCCATATTCACGCTCGTGAGGCGTTATGCTCCCAGATTTTTCTGAGATCTAGGGTTAATTGAATTTAGTGATTTTAAACCATGTGTAGAGTAATGTTTGACATTCCCACAAACTTGATGATCGTAATTAAGTTATTATTTAATTCATTTATGCTTTTGATTTAGTCTTTTGATTTCAACTCATGTCGGAATCCTTCCACCCACTTAGGTAAACTTAGGGTTTTGACCTTTCGATCCTAACCCTAATAGTGATGCTTTTCACATCACATTAACCTCCTTAGACAGCCTTCATCTTGTAGGGGAATGCGTATGTGATCACATTACCCAGATTTTGATTAACATGTTTACGCCTTATGCATATTGCCACTGAGCGCGCTGACGTGTGCGAGGGGGTTTCTAGGAATGCGTAGAAATTTTTTGATATTTCATGTCATGACCACATGACAAATGTGGACATAACACATGTGTTGCATGTCATGACCGCATGGGAAATGTGGGCATGATAGATTCCCTTCCATTCTACAACATTCCCACATACCTCCATCTCCCCATCTTTCATCTACTATCCTACATATCTTCCCCATCACCTTCCTATGGTCCATGCTTTTGCATAAGTCTTACATAAATCCACATCACAATCCACTAGCCTACCCTACATAATCCACATCATAATCTACTAGCTTTTCATCCACTATCCACCTAATCCATCTCCCTTTCACACAATCCCTTACCAACATCTTGAGCATATTAACATTTGACATGGTCCTTGCGACATTTGTCTTAAATGACACTATCACTCTCATAGCACTAGACACTTGAGTCTATCCTATCCATTACCATGGTGAAAACCTGCTTGCAGGTGCCATGTGTAATTGTCATCCCATTTAAAAAATTCAAAAAAAAAAACCAAAAAAGTAAAGAGAAATCCCTTCATCCAACGGTGAAAACCTGGTAAACAGGCACCTTGGATAAGTACCATGATAAAAACCTGGAAAACAGTTGTCATGTGTAGGTTGATCTTCTATGTCACTTACACTTGGGGGCACATTGTCTCATCCAAACTATCTATCCCATCATACCATTACCATACCATCCTACCATCCTTAGCCATTACACCCATATACCTTTCATATTGAATCCATTCACCTACCCTTCCTCCTCTTGATCTTGATGAAGACATGGGAGAAAAATGTTGAAATATGCTTTGGTTATCTCTTGATATACCTCATCCTTTCCAAACCAATTATATCATAAGCCTTGTCATGTAAAATCCATCATGTCATCCTTTTGTCATAAGTTTTTGTCATGTAAAAATCTTGTCTTCCACCTAGAATGGGGCATGTTGTTCCTATGTGACATAGTCTTTGGAGATCACATCCTAGCTCCATTATGAGACATACATCCATCCACTATGGCCTATTCCTTTATCCACCCATTTATCATGAGCCTTCCATCCCATTTACTATCACCCATTCTTTTATCCATCCAATCTCATTCATCCATCTTTTCACCTAGACTTGGTTTTCCCTTGTCATTGGTATTTTGCACAAAGGCTACCTAAATTGTAAATCCATTGGCATTTTCCAAAACATTTCAAAAAAAATACAAAAAAAAAAAATCCCAAAAATTAAAAAAAATTTAAAATATTCAAAAAATACAAAAATATCAAATATTCTATCAAAACAAATCTAATCAAATCATCAAATCAAATCAAATTCATCAACAATCAATCATCATCAAACCTCAAATCTATCAAAGCAAATCAAATATCCAATCAAATCATCAAATCAAGCCAATCTATCAATCAATCTAATTATCAATCAAATCAATCAACTCAAATCAAATCAATCCATCAAATTCATCAATCACATTCATATCAATCCAATTCAATCAAATCAATCCTTTCATCCAATCAAATCACTCCAAGCAATAAATCCAAATACAAGTCAATCCTTAATCCATACCAATCAAGTCAATCAATTTTGTCAAATTATCCAATCACAATCCTTGGTCTTGATCCTAATCTTGAAGTTAACCAAATCAATTAATCAAACATCCTTATGTTGATCTAGGGATATAGCGTTCCCCACAATGACAACACTATCATCTTCATCAACAAAACAATCAAACAATTAATCATTAGTTTATAGCTTGACAAGGGCAATACCTTGTCTATTTTTTAATTATTTGTGCATGCTTTCTTTCTTGCTTATGTGTGTTGTCTTTTTATCTTGCATTTGTATCACATCGGTATCATTCTAGCTAATATTCATATCTTGTGTATGTTGGAATAGCTTTTTGCACTATCCTTTGCATCTAAGATCATATCATACCTTTTGTGCATTAGGACTTCAATTCTCTAATTTACTTCCTCATATGTTAGACAAGGTTGTATTATGCTGGGGAATAAGACAAATCGTCACCCTGGTCCTTATTCCTTGGTGCATAACGTCTAGTTCTATATCAAACATCATGGTTGTTCATCTTCATTGCAGTATAACACATCCTTCATTTCTTCTATCCATCCCCTTATCTTTTTAACCAATTCATTTTCTTTTGAGAGCCTACTCATGTTTGTCCAACCTGCCTATCCTCTCAAGGGGGCATCCCCATCTTATCTTTCTATCCTCATCCTATCCTTTTCACCATCCCATCACCATCCTTTTTCTCTATCCATACCTTAGCTTCTTTGAAATGATGTTACTTGACATAATCTTATCATCTCGAACATCATCTCAAAGAGGGGCAAAATGTAGACACCCAAATTTGTCCCAAATTTGTCCATGTCTTGCAACACGTAGTTAAAAACATCATTTAGACATCATGTAGCATTTTGTCCTAATCCCACTCATAATCCCATCCTTATCCCACTTAGCCAATTAATTAAATAAATTTTATTTATTTAATTAATTTCACATTCATAATCCCACTTTCCAATTAATTAAATAAATTTTATTTATTTAATTAATTTCCACATCATATTCCAATCCTATCCTAATCATCTTCCCAATTAATTAAATAAATTTTATTTATTTAATTAATTTCCCTCACATATCCCAACTAATTCAAATAAAATATTTGAATTAAGTTCTCACCTTTCATCACATTTCAACACTTGTCCACCTCTCACTTGAATAATGTGTGGTACTACATCTTTCATTTATTATCTTTCACATGTAGTACTTTTTATGTACACAATCACACATGTACTACTTTTTGTGTACACGGTCACATATGAGCTTTATCCTTCTTTGTACACTTGTCACATGACTACACCTCCTTTGAAGAGTGGGAATAACTAATCAATCCTAGTCGTCCACATCAATCATTTAACATTTTAAACTCAACCATCTATTTGAACCAAGCCTTTCCTATAAATCAACCCTCTCCGAAGCCATTAGCATGCATTTGAGTTGGAGTATCCTTATGCTGCCAAAATATCATTAGAGCCTTTGCATCATTCATCCATTATCTTCCATCTTATTATCCATCATCTTCTATCCATCATCTCCATCTCAATGTTATGCTACTAAATTGAGCAACCAACATATCAAATCATTGAATCAATCAAGCTATCATGCATCTATTTGAGGTATTGAAGGATTTGGATTAGGTAATGCATTTCATTTGTTTTATCCTTTTCATTTTATCCAAATTTTTCTATATACACCAGCAATCCCATCATTTTCAATAAATGACATTCTTTTTTGTCCTTTCTCAATAATGTAATCACCCATTATTAACAATGATGCTTCACGATTCTCTTCTTGACCATTGGAACGTGTTTTTTGTCGATGATGTGGATGATCCATTTTAAGGTAAGCATGATGTCCACAATAAATACACTTACGCAAACTTCCTAAGTGCCTCACAAAATCCTTAAAGTTGCAAACAGGGCATCCATGGTATCCTTGAACACTGAGACCAGACAATGTGTCATATGTAGGAAGATCATGAATCGTAAACAATAAGGAAGCTCTTAAAGTGAATTTGATTGAATGACCATCCCTTAAAGGTTAAATTCCTTCAATTCCTTTCCACAATTCCAGTAGCTCATCATATAATGACTCTAGATAAGCATCAATTGTATCTGAAGTCACACTTTTCTTTCCTGGTATAATCAATGATAGCATTAAGAAAAATGGTTTAGTTGCTAACCATGGAGGCAAGTTATACTTTATTAAAAACACTAGCCAAGTTGACCATTTAGTACTTTGATCTGAGAATGGGTTCACCCCATCTAGAACCAAACCCAACCTTATATTACGAGCATATTGAGAAAAATCAAGCCATCTATTATCAAATTCCATCCATGTCTTAGAATCAGGAACATGTCATTGTTTTCCATCGGTGCTCTTATTTTGGGCATGCCATTGCATAAGTTTAGCAATGTCTTTGCACCTATACATTCGGAGTAAAAGTGGGATTATTGAAAAGTGGCGAAGAACCTTTCTAGGAACCACAGCTGATTTCAACCCTTATCTATACCTAGCTTCATGACATTTCATACATTCACTCTCACTTGCAAGATTATTATGAAATAATACACAACCATTCACACGTGTGTGGATGTTTTCATACCCTAAGCCTAGCTTAGTGATTTGCTTTTTACATTGACTTCTTTTTGTTAGAAATGTGGAGTCAGGTGGTAACAACAAACTTAATAATGCCAATAATTGATCTACACTCTCATTTGTCCAGCCAAACACCACTTGCAAGTTAAGAATTTGAAGGATTGTTGTCAAATGACTTAACTTGCAATTAGCATACACATGCTTTAAAGCATCCTCCATCAACTTGGCCCAATCATTGTTTAGACCCTCATTCAACATTCTATCAACTTCAAACCCTTCCTCTAACATTGTTGCCTCTTCATCTATGTTTGGTGCCACTTCATCTATGTTTGTTGCCTCTTCATCTCTCACTCTGTAATTCTATCATATCTTCGTAATAGTTGTAATCCCAGGGGCTTATACCACTATGCCCATATCTTGTCATATGTCGATAAATCAGATTTCTTTTTTTTCACCTTTCCACCAAGATAGTCATTACATGGACATGGATATTTGTCCATGTCCCTCTCATTGGCTACTCTCTCATCAAATGCATGGTATTGATCCATAGTCAACCTTTGACATTGATCCATCTGTAATGTTCTACACATAACAACAAAAATCTTTTGGGGCAAAAATCGGCAAACCAAAAGTTCAAGATTTTTTGAAAAAATTAGATTTTTAAAAAATGTAAAAAATTGTAGACTAAGAGACAAAACTATTTTTTTAATTGAAACATATTTCCATAGCAATAGAGTTATAGAGAGCAAATAAAATAGAGAGTTTAACTAATGAATTTTTAAAAATATATTTTTGTAGTTTATATTCAAATTGTTGATTACATTTCTTTACACATCTTTCAAACTCAAAGCATTACTTCACATTGCACAACTAATAACTAGATGCTGATAGATGACAAAATTTCAATTACAATATAGTTTTTACAAAGTCAACCTAAGCAGTTATTTAATTACTTCACATTGCTTAACTAATAACTAGAATAATTTGCCAATTGCATTTTCTTGTCATGGCATTACATGAGACCACATTTCTTTGAGGCATTTTTTCAAACAGTTCACTGCCTTGTCTATGCTACCACATTTTTCATACATGTCTACCAAAGCATTTTATCAAATAGTTCACTGCCTTGTTGCTATGGTTAAAATCCTAAAACAAGTGCTTTTGAACAAGCTATGGATGCTTGGAAAAAATCTATCAAAGCATAATAGTAAGCAATAGCATAGACAAGGTAGTGAACTGGTTGAAAAAATGCCTCAAAGAAATGTGGTCTCATGGTGATGGAATGCCATGACAATCCATAACAATTTGCTTGTCATGGCATTCCATCACCATGAGACCACATTTCTTTGAGGCATTTTTTCCAAAGTTCATTGCCTTATTTATGCTACCAAATTTTTCATACATGTCTACCAAAGCATTTTATCAAACAGTTCACTGCCTTGCTGCTATGGATGCTTCAAAAAAATCTATCAAAGAATAATAGTAAGAAACAAGCTATGGTCTCATGGCTTTTTTTTGGCGTGAAAATTAGTGTGATTTTATTTGCATTTTTTTGCAAGTTTTAAATGCATTTTTTTTGGCAATTTTGCTATTTGAAATGGGGAAAAATCTCTGTGGTCAGTTTTGTGCATTTTTTAATTGTAGGATTCTCACAGTTAGTGAAAAAGGTAATGTTCATGAACGAATGGAAAAGATGTGTAGAGCTTTTGAATTATACCCGTACTGTGTAATGGCATTGAATCATTTTGCAAACCATTTTTTCTTCATAGGGAAGCATTTTCTTATGGAATAGTTGACTAAGATAGCTCTTGTTTCAACTGACCACCCTCTCATGAAATTTCATTCATATTATAATCTTGTACGATCTTATCATAATAAAGGTGATTATGACACCACAAGCTACTACTACATGGGATCAATCAAGGAAAGCCACAGGCCATAGGATTTTGTGTTGCCATACTTTGGGTTGGGACAGGTTCAATTGAAGCTAGGAGATCTTAAGAGTTCTCTCTCAAATTTTGAAAAGGTTTTAGAGGTCCACCCTAAGAACTGTGAGATCTTAAAGCCTGTAGGCCATATATATGCTCATCAAGGGCAGGTAGAGAAGGATTTGGAAATTTTAAGAAAGGCAACTCACATAGATGCACGTGATGCCCATGCATTTATCAAGATGGATGAGTTATTAATATCACCAGACCCCAATGCAGCCTTAGATTCTCTTAAAATGCCAAAGTCTCTTCTGAAGAAGAGCAGAGAAGAAGTACCCATTGAATTGTTAAACAACATTGGGGTTCTTCATTTTAAGTGTGATGAACTAGAGTTGGCTCAACAAACTTTTATGGAGGCATTAGGAAATGATGTTTTACCTCTACATAAATCTCTGTGGTTAGTTTTGTGTATTTTTTACTTGTAGGATTCTCACAGTTAGTGAAAAAGGTAGTGTTCATGAAGGAATGGAAAAGATGCATAGAGCCTTTGAATTATACTCGTACTATGCAATGGCATTGAATCATTTAGCAAACCATTTTTTCTTCACAAGGCAACATTTTTGTGTGGAACAGTTGACTAAGATATCTCTTGTTTCAACTGACCACCCTCTCATGAAATCTCATTCATATTATAATCTTGCATGATCTTATCATAGTAAAGGTGATTATGACACCATTGGCCACTACTACATGGCATCAGTCAAGGAAAGCTAGAGGCCACAGGATTTTGTGGACAAGTTCAATTAAAGCTAGGAGATCTTAAGAATTCTCTCTCAAATTTTGAAAAGGTTTTGGAGGTCCACCCTGAGAACTGTGAGAGCTTAAAAGTTGTAGGCCATATATATGCTCAGCAAGGGTAGGCAGAGAAGGCTTTAGAAATTTTAAGAAAGGCAACTTGCATAGATCCACAGGATGCCCATGCATTTATAAAGATGGGTGAGTTATTAATATCGTCAAACCCTAGTGCAACCTTAGATTCTCTTAAGACAACAAAGTCTCTTCTAAAGAAGAGCAGAGAAGAAGTACCCATTGAATTGTTAAACAACATTGGGGTTCTTCATGTTGAGTGTGATGAACTAGAGTTGATCCAACAAACTTTTATGGAGGTATTAGGAAATGGCATTTGGGTTGAATTCATAAATAAAAGCCCCGGTGCCAATTCTATAGTTTTGTTCTGTGCGCTTTAAGGATATGGAATTCTTCCAATGAATAGAAGAAGGTGGTGTTTCACTTGAGTTACAAGTTCAATTCCCATATGCTCCAAAATGCATAGAGGAAACTAATGAAAAAATAGTCCCCTAAACCCTAAACTGCCTATATGATTCTAGTACTCAGTTGCCTATGTAACTACTGTAAGTTGCCAATCAGAAAGATATAGATTTTGTGTTTAATGTAATGAGGGTTTTGAATTACCTCTAAATTCACTACAGAGGGCATCCCCAAATCTGACTTCGCTGCAGAGGACCTCACTGACTTCAAATTTGTTTCAGCAAACTATGAATTCCTTGCCCTCTATGATTAGTGAAATCCAAAATAAAGGTAAAAACATAAAACCAATGCATAAAACACAAAGCTAATACCTCACAATGAATCCCTAATCCAAGATAGGGTGGAGAGTGAATGCACCCAAACTCACTCTTGCTTTACCCAAAAGGAGATAGTTGTGAAATGCTTTCAAATGGCTCAATGCAACTCACAAATCAAACTAGCTCAAGGAAGATTTTAGCATAATAACATTACAAGAAAATTGGATGATGAAATGGCTTAAGGGGTGTTGTATTTATAGGCATTTTGGGAGAGGATTTGATCCAAGGGTGGAGGATGAAAATGATGTGGAGGGCCTATATTTAATCTTGAAAAAATGAGGGCTAGGAATAAAGATGAATTTTAAATTCATCTTGGGAAAGGGGTGGAGTTAATGAGGTTGGGTGAGATGGATTAGATGTGAATTAAGAATTCACATGGGGAAGAGTAAAATGAATTAAAAATTCATTTGGGGAAGAATGGGATTAAATGCTTATGACATGTGTAAGAGGCTTTAATGAGGTGGTTGGCATATGTGTATAAATAATAATTTTATGTGACATATAATAACTTTTTATTAGACGTGTGTGGGGAAGGGTGTTAATTGGGGTTTGACCATTTTAATCAAGGTTATTAGCCTAATTAATATGGCTGGAAAAAATAAGGAAATGGATTAGTGAGGGGTTAAGATTAATTAAATAAGGTTTTATTTAATTAATCCTAGGTCTAAGGTCATGTAGGTTAGGCTAGGTAATTAAATAATAGATATTTAATTAGCTAGGGTAGGGATAGGTTGATTAATAGGCTACATTAATTAGATAAACATGATTTACCTAATTAATTGGATTTAGTAAAAAAGGGGAATTAATCAAATAAATATTTACACATTTATTTAATTAATTGGGTAATGTTAGACTATTGAATTAATAAAATTAATTCAATTTGGCAGGATGAAAGGAGGAAAAATAGGTGTTAAAGAGGATAATTAATTAAATAAAAATTTAATTAATTGTTTGGAAGGGGAATTGGTGTGTTTAGTGATGTCGGAAGTCAGTTGGATGATGAAGACATTTTTAGGTGTCTACATTTTCCCCTATTTGACATGGAATCAGGACCTAGTAGGGAAGTGGCACCAAGTCAAAGAAAACTATGCCCCAGCTGCCAGGAAGGAATGTAATGAGGGATGCCCTCTCGAGAGGTCGGTTGAAAAAATTAAAAAAATTTTAGGTGAGCTCTCAAAAGGATGAAATAGAGGTGAAAGTCGGAAAGAGGATGGGAAAACAAGTTGACAAGAAGAAAAATAGGCGAAAAAGGTTGTGATTTGGACCCTGGGAAGGAAAAAGTGCATGGAAGGATGACATGGCTTACTATAAATAGAAAACTGGGCCCTACCACATTTGTAAACATAGAGCCACTTGGACCAAAGAGAGAAGGAGAGAAAATGGCACACCACAATCCACTCATCCCACATTTCGAGCACTTGTCTGAGTGAGTTCGGTCCTATCAGAGAGCACTAGAGGCTAGCGCCCAGGTAGTCCCAATCCCTAGCTTTGTCATTTTTTGTGTTTGTTGCATTTATTTTTTTGAAAACAGAGATTGTGGGATTTTGGTGCTATCAGGGAACCGATTGGTGCCAAAAGGATGCGGATTGCTGCCATCCTCTAGATTGGCGCCATCTGCTCGGGGGAAAATAGGGAGAATTGGTACCAAAACTAGTCATTTTGGTGCCTTCGTCTGTATTAGTACTATATTGCGCATATTCAGGGTTTTGGCAAAGTGGCACCAAATGAGGAGGATGTGATGCAATCATCTTGATTGGCGCAATGTGGGGGGAGGCTCTATTCAGTGGAATGGCATCAAGCTAAGTTGTGGCACCATTTGTAAAAGTGATGCCATTGTCTGGAGTGGCGCCATCAATCTGATTGGCGCAAAAGGTGAAAGCGGCACTATTTTGAAAAATAGCACCTTTTGTCTGGGATGCATGGGTTTGCACCAGAATTGGTGCCTAAGATGTAGGAAATGGCGCCATATTGAAATGTGGTGCCATATGAGGGTTAAGTAGTGTCATCCATGAGATTAGCGCTAACAGGGGATTTTGCAGCGCCAAATTTAATTTGGCTTCTATAGGAAGGAAATTTAGCATAGGGAGGTTGATTTGGAAGAAAAGATGGGTTTTTTGACAAAGACTTGGTGGATGTAGGTTCCTAGAGGGTTTATAGGCTTGTGGGAGTGACGCATTCCTACGGTGATGGCCTTGTTCGTTGGGTTTCACGGACTGACTCGGGCCCGATTGGAGGATTTGGGATTGTTGAAAGTGTCAGATATGCTCGTGCTAGGAGCACATCAGGTGATGATGACGGCAGTTGTCAAGTGATTTTGACCAGAGACCTGTTACTTTCACTTCCCGATGGGAGAGATGATGATCACACTTGAGGATGTTTATTGTGAATTAGTTGTCTCAAAAACTTAAACACTTTTGCAATTAAACATCAATCACTTATCCACAATTATTATGATTTAACAATGAATGCATGAAATTAGAAACTTAACCACAGATACAACATCAAACACAAGAGACACCAGATTTTATGTGGAAACCCCCAAGGTGTGGAAAAACCATGAAGAGGATTGGCTCACAATATATATTGCAATCTTGAAATAATGATGTTCAGGTTTGGTCACTCCACGGGCCTAAACATACTAGGTCACTATCATGAAGAACAACTAGGTCTAGTAGGCTCACTGCCTCAACCCTAAACCTAGCAAGATTATAATAAGGGCTATTAAACCCCGAGGTCTGTTAAACCCTACTAGAAGCTCACTACCATGATCAACACCTTTTATGTCTGTGATTGAAGTACAATAATTCCTCTACTCTTCTCTGCCTCTACTCTGCTCTGCCTCTTCTCTACTCTGCCTTTTGGACCTTTCTTATTATCTTTCCATCTTCGCTCAAGGACATCTTTTCAGTGACTCAACTACAAGTATTTATACACTTCATCAACCTTGGAATGATCATCAAGGTTGGCATTACAATCATGAACCATTGGAAAAATCTCCAAGGTCGGCATTACAAACATTTACAAAATAGGTCCTGACTTAATACAAAATTATGCAAAGGGAATGAAGTAAAGATGTATGCAAACCATACCACACCTTAGCTGGGACTCAAACATGATCTTCCATGCCATAATACACTTCCACAATCTTCAAGGAATCTCTGCAATAACTGGAGTTAAGCAAGTCAGCTAAGATTGGTTACACGTTACGCTGTCTGGGAACAATCTTCAAACACAATCTCAATTCCTTAATGAGGACCAATGTCAAGATAGGAACATGATTAGGAGACATCCACAAGCATGTTATAATCATCAGGAGTAACTGCATGAACCTTGACAACTTTAGCCATAGGAATCTTCTCACTAGAACACATGAACTTCATTGTCTTCAACTGGCATAAAAGAAAGATAGCTTACAGACCACCAAAACATGAACCAATGGATTTCTAGGCACTTATCATCATCCCAAACTTCCCTCTAGAACCACAAAGGAAAATACTTATTGCGGAGGAATGCAGAGAAAAACACTTTCTTCCTGTCACCAGACAATAATTAGAGAAAGCAGGTTTTACTCTTGTGAATGCCACTCTCTCAATTCTTCATACCAGAGGCTCAAACTCAAGATTTAGCATCTTCAGACATCCCTTTAAACAAATTCCAATATACAAACCAATATATTCAACCAGCATGAAATGTGGAGCAATCTATCAGACTATTCTTCAGCATACAACTCACTGTCCATACTGCAATTCACTGTAACTCACTTGTATCTTCTGGAGGGGCCAATTTTCTCAATATCCTCAATATACAAAGCTTCTAAACAAGTAATAGAATAGAACATAGTTGACACCAATGACGACACTGATTAGGCACATACTTGCAATAGTTTATCACATCCTCAAGTTGCCGATTCATGGAGATTGGGTGGTTTATGATACGAGGGGGCAACCAGCCCTACATAGAGCCTTTGCCTTAGGTCATCCAGAGTTATCAGGAAACCAATGAGAGATGAGATATGAGGAGACACTGGCAATAGGTGCAGATCACTTTACCTTGTTTCTATGTGCATTGATCAGAGGGGTAGTGATGCCGGATTAGTGAGGTAGAGGTTTTACGATTGGTTGGGGACTGATGATAGAGGGGATGGTTTGGAATGGGATAGTCTATGCCTAGGGGCCAGCAATGCTGGCACAGCTGTATCATGAGATGTACACCTATGTGTATCATTATGATTCTGCACTATCAGCTAGGGTCACACTATTGGATGTGTGGGCATTTTAGCATATTATGATCACCAGGCCGAATGGAGGGTATTATCATCGATAGTTTGAGGCCTACGTGTTTTTATATCGGCGTCCTGTGGATTATTCACACACTAGACAACTATGGTACTGGTAGCGGGTACTGGATGATTTGACTCATGTTATATGGTGACCCTACGTTTGTGTTGAACCTTGGCCAGAGGATGATGTACATCTGCCTTATGTCATTTAGCCCTGTTATTTGATGGGTCACAGGCGGTGCACAATTGACAGGTATCTACCGTCGCAGGTGATACGATAGTTTGGTATTTGACAGGATATGCCCCAGGAGATGGCAGTGTTTTCTTGGACACGGCGGGATCGAGTTAGATGCCACCGACCATAGACCCACATGTAGCACTAGGAGAGCTTGCAGCCTTGCAGCCGCAGCGGTGGGATTGGGCGACTATAGTCATAGATACAAGGACTACACCTGTGTATGATCAGTGGTGGGCTACTTGGAGGCCAATTCATTTGATAGATCTGACAGAGGAGCTAGATTTGACTGTGGAGGATGAGGGATATATCATTGAGGAGGAGTTGGTGGTGGAGGAGTTGGTGGTGGAGGAGGTGGAGGAGGAGGAGATGGAGGAGGAGGAGGAGGAGGGGGAGAGGGGGATGGAGGTCCAATGGGAGTGTTGGAAGTAGCAGCCCAGGCAGGGGAGGAGATGAGTTAGGCAGCGACTATTGGCACCACCCTTAGAGACACAACTGCAGGGATAGGAGGAGGATGAGCAACATTTGCCACAACAGAAGGAGATAGTTGTGCAACAGGTACTAGTACAATAGGTTCAGGTAGGGGAGTGTCAAGATAGAGGGCATCAGGATGACAGAGACAAAGGGCAAACATGGAGCTTATGCCCCCTCCATAGGTACCTTCATAGTAGCAGGCACAAGCAGCCCTTGTAGTACAGTAGACACCTGGGTTGGATGTGGGGGGATGGTCATTGCAGCAAGATATTCCTAATGTTGCTATGGGATTCACAGGGGCTAGGCAAATAGAGGTAAGTAGCTCGAGGGTAGAGGCAGGTTCATCTTTGAGAGAGTGTTCATCTTGTTGGTGTACTTGATGAGAGGATGAGGAGGAGATGCAGGCTCTGTGAGCGTAGGTTTCTAGCTTATAGGATACTGTGGGGAGACGATAGCATGATGTGAGTGTGCTACAGGCATAGTTGGCTCAGGTTCAGGCTCAGGTGGTCACATTGACCGGAGAGCATGATTCAGAGAGAGCCCAGTGGCAGGCTGTAAAGGTGAGGGCTTAGTAGGTAGAGGGATAGGTGATGAGTTTACAGGGGGTTATAGCGGGTATAGGCATGGGTCTAGTGTTAGCACTGATGTTGACATAGATTCCACAGCTGTAGGGACAGGTGGTAGAGTAGAGAGGTCGGGCTGAGTATTATCATGCAACCTATTGTTCAGCTATTCTAGGGGGTCAGTGGATCGCCAGCTATAGCCAGCAAAGCAGTTCTTGGATGTCTGGGTCACGTAGGTCTAGATCCATTCAATCGGTTCAGCAGCCGATGGGCGCACCATCACAGGTGCCACAACAACCACCACAGCCACCACCATAGTAGCAACAGCGCTGGCCTGAATCTCCCACCAAGTCTGGTAGGGGATCATCAGCCCAAGGCTAACATATATGGATGTAGATTTTTGAGCCCTTTGAGGCCATTTTGTATCATGACTTGTATTATTTTGAGTGATGTATGATGATATTTAGTGATCTATTATGATGATGGTTATGCATATTATGATGTTATTATGTGATGTGATGCAGTTATGGATCATGATGATGTTTATGGTTATGGATGCATTATGTGATGTATGTTTTTATGGTTATATGTGTATTATGATGATGTGATGATTTTATGAGATGTGATGGATATATTGATGATGCAGTTGATGATATAATGTTATGATTTATGTGTGATGATGATATATGATGTTATGATTTTCTTATGATTTATTGGTGGGATTGCTACCTCATGTCGACCACATAGTTGTAAAATATGATATGATGTTATGGTATATTTCTAATGATGATGTGATGGATGCTTTTGTTTTTTGTTTTTTATGTGATGCTATGAGTAATGCTTACACTAATGGTACTTAGCGAGCTTGCTGGCAAGCCCTTATTAATGGTAATTCAATTCAGATATTAATTGTTGTAAGAATTTTCTGATGTTTTTGATATCTGAAATGATCTTGTGGATTTATAGATGGATGTTTTATTATGATGCTTATGATGTGTGCAAGTGGTACTTGGCGAGTTGTATCCCTCATGTCTTCATTATTATGCTATGAGTTGATTTTATTTCATGGATAAGTGATGACATAAGGTGCCAACCAATTGGGTTGAAATTTTCCTTTCTTAGGGTGTTCTTGTAGATTCTTCTAGTTTTCCATGAGGACAAGGTCACCTACTTCAAATTTATGGTTCTTGATTTTCTTGTTGTAGCTTCTTCGTAAGTGATTTTGGTATGCCTGCAGATGGTTGAGTGCATCCAGGTGTTTCTCATCCAATAGGTCTAGCTCGTGTAGCCTTACAACTCAGTACTCCTAATTAGTGATTATGTTCTGTAGGGATACTCTTAGTGATGGGAGCTCGACCTCAATAGGTAAGATGGCTTCAGATCTGAATACTAGGGAGTATGGGGTGGCTCTTGTTGGTGTGCAGATACTTGTGCGATAGGCCCATAGGGTGGGATTGAGTTGGAGGTGCCAGTCACGGACAACTTCATTAACTATTTTCTTTAGAATATGCAGGATGGTTTCATTTGAAGCTTCAGCCTAACCATTACCTTGGGGGTAGTATGGAGTGGATAAATGATGTTGGATTTGGAATTTCTCACATAGGGTGCAGACTTCCTTGTTTTTGAATGGTTTCCCATTATCTGTGATAATGGAATGAGGGATGCCATAATGACATATGATGTAATGAAGAATGAACTTGGATATTTGGATTCTAGTGGTGAAAGTGAGTATTCAGTGGCAGTGATGATGAATTTATGACCATTGGAGGATGGTGGGTGAATCTTTCCTATGAGGTCGAGTCCCCATTGTGAAAAGGGCCATGGAGTTGTTATCGGTTATAGTTCTTATGATGGTGCATGGATGAGGTCCCCATGTTATTGACATGGCAGACACGTTTTCACGAACCGGTAGGCATCTCTCTCCATAGTTGGTCAATAGTACCACATTCTCAAGATCTTTTTAGCTAAGGTAGGTCCACTCGAGTGTGCCCCACAAATGCCTTCATGTACCTCTTGTAAGGCCACTTCATCTTCCCTAGAGTCTAGACATTGTAGAAGTGTACCATCAAGACTTCTCTTGTATAGGGTGCCACCTACGAGAGTGAAGCAGGAGGCTTAGCAAATGAAGCTTTTTCGTTGTGAGGATGAAAGGTTGGGGGAATAATGTTATCATGGAGGTATAAATATGTCTCTTGATACCAAGGGGATAGGGGACCAATAATTTCACACACTAGTTCTGATTGGGGAACGTCATAGGCCAGTATAGGGAGTTCTTTAATTAAGAACTTGCACTTCTTGTTGTCCTTCATGTCTACCAGGGATCCTATTGTGGCCATGGCATCTACAGCTTTGTTGTTTAGCCTTAGAATCTATTCAAAGTGGATACCATCAAAATAATCTTTAAAATCATCCACCATCCTTTTGTAGGGTAGGAGCTTATCATATTTAGTTTTGTATTCATTGTTCACTTGCCGAATGACTAGTTGGGAATCTCCATAGACCATTAGCTTGTCAATCCTCCATTGGATCACTATACAGAGTCCTATGATAAGAGCCTTGTACTCCGCTACATTGTTTGTGCATGGAAATGTAATCTTGTACAACTTGGGGATGGTGTCTCCTTGAGGGGTAACAAACAAAATGCCTATCCCTGAGCCTCGATGTGTATAAGACCCATCAAAGTACATTTTCCATTGTTTTGCTATTAGTGCGACAGTCAATATAGACTCATCAAGGAACTTTGCAAGTGTAGGGTGCTCTGTGGGGATTGGTGCCTCAACTAATTGATCAGCAATGACTTGTCCTTTAATGGCTTTTCTTTCCATGTACTAAATGTCAAACTCACTTAAGATCATTACCCATTTAGCCATTCATCTAGTAAGGGTGGCCCTATTTAGCAGATACTTCAGTAGATCGATCTTGGCAATGAGCTTAGTCTTATGATTGAGCATGTAGTGCCTCAACTTTTGTGAGGTGAAGATGATAGCTAAGCATGCTCATTCAATGGGAGTATAGTTCAACTCAAAGGTCACCAAGGTGCGGCTGATATAATAGATTGCTCTTTCCTTCCCTTGTTCGCCATGTTGTGCCAATAAGGCCCCTATAGCCATTTCAATTGTTGAAATATATAAGAGGAGGGGCTCTCCTTGTTTCGGTGGCATAAGTATAGGTGGGTTAGCAAGGTACTTCTTTAGCTGTTCAAAAGCTCCTTGACACTGATTGTCCCACACAAAAGTTGTGTTTTTGCAGAGGAGGTACTAGAATGGCTGGCATTTGTCAGCAAGTTGCACTATAAATTGGTGGATCGATTGGAGCTTACCTTGTAGACTTCACAACTACTTGAGTGTTTTTGGAGGATGCGTCTCTATGATAGCTTTGACATTGGCAGGATCCACCTCTATTCCTCTCCTCAATACTATGTATCCAAGGAGTTTCCTAGAGGTGACCCCAAAGACACACTTCTTTAGATTCAGGCACACATTGTATTGTTCCAGTCTTTCAAAAAATTTAGCCAACACGTCCAGGTGTTCCTCTCTGGTCTTGGATTTTCCCAACAAGTCATCTACATAGTCCTCCATGATGTGATGGATGAGGTCATGGATGATGACTGTCATGGCATGTTGATAAGTTGCCCTTGTGTTCTTCAAGCCAAAAGCCATTACAACCCAGTAGTATGTCCCCCACGGGCATATGAAGGACATCTTATGTTGATCTTCTTCTACAATCCTGATCTGAGTATATCCTAAAAAGCCATCCATTAGGGATAACATCTCGTGCCCTATAGTGAGGTCCACTATAATGTCAATGTTGGGTAAGGGAAAGTCATCTTTAGGGTATGCTTTGTTAAGGTCTTTAAAATCCATGCAACATCAAATGTCCCCAGTGACTTTTGCTACAAGTACTATGTTGGATACCCACTTAGGGTAGTTTATTGGTTGGAGGAACCCCACATCTAGGAGTTTCTTTAGCTCTACCTTAACAAGGAGTGCAACCTAAGGATTCATCTTTCTTAGCTTTTGTTTTACAGGTTTGGCATCAGGCCACACTGCGAGATGATGAAGAACCAAGGCAGGATCTAGCCCCAACATGTTAGCATAGGTCCATGCAAAATTACAGCTTCTTTGTTTGAAGAAAGCTAAGAAATTCTCTTGTTCTATTGTGGTAAGAGATTCTGCTTTGAAGGTGATATTTGGTGCTTCCTCCGTTCCAAGGTTCATTTCTTATGATGGTTCCATAAGGATTGGTGATTCTTCTAGATATACCTTCTCTATTTTGGGAAGGCCTATGATTCCATCTTCTAGCACCTCATGGAGGTTTTATCTAGGAGATACATCCTTGATTTTTACTTTTTCTTCACCCAAAAGTGCCATGGAGTGGTTTTCACTAGAGGCATTGTTTTTATTTTTATATTTTTGTGACTAGAAGCATGGGCGGTTTCACTGAAATAGGAAGACGTGTCAAGTTCCATGATATACCCAGCTCTATGATCTCCCAGGGGGAAGTGATCTGTGACCCCCATCATTTCTGTTATGGCTTCATCATTCTATGGTAGATCAAGGATAGGAGGTCCTTATTGGTCCCAATCTATAAGGTCTGGGTATACAAGAGGTAGGTCATTAGATGTGGAGGGTAGCGTGGTTACGATATAAATGGTGCATATGGAAGACTCGAAGAATTCAACGAAGACACTAAAGGAGTCTTGATGGTCTGCTTCGTTAATGTTATCAACTGCAGGGGAAACTTTAGCGACCTCACCTAGGATACACTCGCCACTAGTCAGGATATACTATTGTTTTCTATACCCTAACCCTTGGAAGTAGGGATTCCTCGTTGCTTGAATCAGCTCTACAATTCCCTATTCATGAAGGCCAATACCGCCTTGCCCTTTATAGCCCATATACTTTACAATCTCTAGTCCTTTGCTATATATCTTCACTAGGATGGTAGGTGTTTCTTGTTCTGCTTCTTCATCTTTGTATGGCCATGATGATATATCCTCAAGTACATCCTGATCAAGAAGGTGTTTCTTCTCAAAGGTGGGAGATGGCTTGCATTTGATGACCACTATGGAGATCTCCTCTTCTTTCAGAGCACCAAATGTTTTAGGAGTGGGTAAGGTTCCTACAAAAAAGGTACTATGCAAGTCATATTCACCACACCCCATGTCACTCAACTTGATCGTGACCTCGGTTGGTGGAGTTGTTTGCAATTAAGTGGTGGTGATTTTGGCAGGGTCAACATATGAGGTAGATGATGTAAGGTTAGTTTGGGAGGCAATTTTCTTGATAGCCTTGTTATACGGATAGAAAGTATGGTGTGTTCTTCCAAGAAGCTGCAGTATTGGAAGGGGCAGGGATTGACATAGATAGTTACTTCCCTATTGTTATGAGGGAACTTTAGGCATTGATGAAATGTGGAGGGTACAGCTTGCATGGCATGGATCCATGGTCAGCCGAGGAGGATGTTGTAAGGGAGGTCAAGATCAAGCACTTGGCACTTGGTCTCCAATATTTTCTGCCCTACTTGAATAGGGAGTTTGATGGTGCCTTCAGATAGCCTCTCAGTGTCATTGTACCCCTTTATGGTTATACTTTCACTAGAATCTACAACCACATCGGAGTATCCCAAGGGTTTTAATAATTTAAGAGTGCAAAGGTTTAGGTTGAAGACACCATCTATTAAGACTCTTTTTATGGTATGTTTATGGATACAGACTTCGATGTGTAGGGCATCATTATGTGAACCATCAGAGGTGGGAAGGTCTTTCTTGGAGAAGGTTAAATGGTGAGGTGAAGTGATATGACCCACCATGGCTTGGAGTTGTTCAACACTCAAGTTAGTGGGGACCTGGGTTTCTGTAAGGGCTTTGTCAAGGATTTCCTTGTGAAGGGGAGATGTACGGAGTAGTTCAAGAATGGAGATTTGGGCAGGAATTTTACCTAGATGATCTAGGAGGTTGTATTTATGGGCTGATGGTGGACAGATGGATGAATGGTTTGGTTGATGGTTTGGTGTGGATGTGGATGTTTGATCAGTGGTGGGAGCCACATGGATGGACATAAGGCCACGACAGGTAGTGATAGCAGAGTCAGGTGCCTTAGCTTGAAGGGTGATTGTGTTGACATGGTTGGAGGATTCTTCTATATGACCCACAATGGAATCATAAGAAATGGGAGGTGGAGTGATGTTGTAGGTTTGGTTTGAGGATGAAACCTTCCCCTTATTGTGGTCAGGTAAAGGATCCCTATAAGCTACAAGGTTGGCATTAGGTGATTGTTGTGGGATTTCCTCGAGTTTGACTCTACCATTATCTATGAGATCTTGTACACAATATTTTAGTTTCATGCAATCAGCTATTTTATGGCCAACGACATGGTGGTATTCACAATAGTTTTTCATTATACCACGCAGGTTTGAATTGATTTTCATTGTAGGGTTTAATGGATGGAAGAGTTATCAAATTATATGTTAGAATTTTTTCCAAGACATCTTCGATTGGTTCTCCTAAGGGTATGAATTTCCTTTGAGAGGAATTATTCTATTTGGGTGGTCCCTCCGGGATATTGACATTATTTTTGTGGGGTGCATTTGAGGGTGTTTGGCTTTGTACATTTTGAACAGCCTTTACATCAGTGACACCGTCATTGAGAGTGTTCTTGTTCTTGCCCCCAAAAGTGAGGTTTCTCATTTGATTGCACATTGTTATTACTTGTGTTTGGGGCATTGATGTTAACTTTATTATTATTGTTTTTGTTGTTATTGTTGTGGGGCTTGTTATCATATAGCTTGATCAAGCCTTTGGCAATAAGGGCTCTCTCGATGGTTGTGCCCTTGTCAATGACCTCTTCAAAGGTGGATGTGCATAGGATTTGTAAATGAAAACCCATTTCTTGATTAGGTTAGCCACAAACATGGTGACTAATTATTTCTCAGGAATTGGCCAAGGGAGTTTGCTCGCCAAGCCTCTCCATCTTTGCAAGAATGTGGTGAAGGATTTTCCACTCTTCTGTCTAGTGTTGCAAAGATCTGTCATGGATACTTCGTGTTCAAAGTTGTAGGAGAAATGGTTAACAAACTTCTCCGCGAGCTCAGGAAAAGTCCTAATACCGGGAGGAAGGTGAGCAAACCATTCGATGGATTGACCACCAAGGCTTCTAGGAAAGAGTCTCATTAGGTATGTGTCATTGTGTGAAACTTCAAGGCAAGTGATGCAAAACTCCCTAAGGTGTTCCCTAGGGTCTCCCTTTCTTTTGTATTTGTTGAATTTGGGTTTCTCAAAGTTCTTAGGAAAGGGGGGCATGTATAATGTTCTATCAAATGGGTATGGGCAAATATCCTTAAAAGAATATTGTTTGAGTTTGTTTCCATGTTGCTTGTCACCCACTTTTTGAATTAGAGTCTGCATGATGCTTGTTAAGTCCTATATCGGGGGTGGTTGTGGGATGTACGTTTGTTGGTTTATGAGTTGTTGGAGATTGGACAAAATTTGGTATTGGGCTGTTTGGTTTTGGGGGATGAGATTTTGATTTTGTGGGATGATGTTTTGATTTTGGTTAAGTTGGGTGAGGTATTGTTGGTAGGCATGGAGTTGTTGGAGAACATGACATGGTAATTGTGGATTGGGATTGTGTTGTGTAGATGATACCACGGGATGTTGTACATATGTGAAATTAGATGGGTTGGTGTTAGATGGATTGGTTGTGTTGTGAGGTGGTTGTGAGAGAAATTGACTCATGTAGCCTATAGTGTTGGGGTTGATGGGAGGCACACTTGTGGAAGCACTTGCATGCACGGGATTGCCAGGGATAGTGAGGGTGATTTGTGGTATCGATGTAGTTGTTTTTGACATGGTGGTGAGGTTGGTGGGATTTGTTATAGTTGAGACATTAGTGGGATTAATGGGAATTGTTTGAGACACATTGGGGTTGGTGTGTGATGTGAAAGGTTGTGAGGATGTAGTGGGGTTGGTGTTGGATGTGGATGGTTGGGATGATGTAGTAGGGTTGGTGTTGGATGTGGATGGTTGGGATGATGTAGTGATGTTGGGTAGTTGCGCACCATTTTTGAGAAGAAAATCAAGATATCTACTAGGATCCGATCTTAGAACTCTATCAAGTATATCCATGTTATTAGGATCTTGTGTGAAGTTTAAGATGTCTTGATCTACTTGGTTGATGGTGGTGTTTTGGGTAGGTGGGGGTGGCGGTTGTGATTGTAAAAATGTGAAGGGATTTATGTTGGGATCGTATGAGGGCATTTGCAAGACCGTGGGTAGGTTGGGTACTTGTTGGATGATTGGCACGTTGTTTTGATCGATTGGAGGCATTCCTATGCCCATGTCGTTTCCAAGGTTAGCCATCTCTTGATTTTTCTTGTGTTGGGATCTTGTTATGGGCATTCAAGGATATGGATTTTGATTGTGGGGTGGATGAAGGTTGAGACCTTAGAGAAATTGGTTGGTTTTGTTGGACCCAAAGAGAATATGGTGATGAAATGGAATAAAGATTTAGGTTCAAGAGAGTATACTCTCTATAATCTAAATCTAAGGGTGAAAACAGATTATGGTATGATTTTTGATTTATAGGTTTTGGCCTTTGGGAGATGAGTCTCAAAAAGGTGACAACCTAAGGATGGTAAATGTCAAGGATATTGATTTTTTCACAAAAATTTGGACCAAAAGGATGGTGGATAGAATGGATTTGTTTGAGGATGATTTGATGAGAGAGATTTGGTAATGGTTTGGATGATCCTTCAACTAAGGAAAACCTTAGGTGATTTAGATGTTTGATAGGATAGATTTTGATAATGTTTTTGGAAAAGGATGTTGAAGTCAACAAATGAGCTCAAAATAGGGCTAGAATTTGGATGTTGCAAAATGGACGTTTTCTCATTGCTTAAAGTAGACTTATGACCTCAAGCAAAAAGGGATGATTATTCTACTTGAAGGTAGACTAATGACCAGTCAAGCAAAATAGGGTGTAAAAAATGAAATCTAGATTTAACTTTAGCTCAAAGATTGATTTTTTTGGATATGATTTTTGGTGTTGGTTGATGTTCTTTTGATTGATGTTTTGACTATGAGATTTTGGATGGTGTTTGGTGTAGAAGAGATAAATGGATTGGGGGATGAAATTGTAGAAGGATGTATTTGGTCCAAAAGTAGGTAAAAAATTAAAGGGGATGAAAAAGATATGGAAATGGAAGGATTATGGTTGGGCTCAATAGTATGATGAAGGGTCCAATAGTGGAAGTGATTTATTCTCTAAGGTCAAAATGGGAACATGGATGAGAAATTTTGGATCAAAATGGACGTGGGTTTTGATGGATTTTGGAAAGGTGAATGTGGATTATGGATAGGTAGGTCTCAAAGGTCCCAAAACAATTTTTTAAGGTTGTGGGCAAGTTGATATGCAAATAGCACCAAAACTCAGGTATATAGTGCCAAAACAGATAGAAATGGTGCCAGAGATTTGTGAAATGGTGCCAAAATAGGTCAGTGGTTGACAATGTTTTTGCAAAGGTAGATTTTGATGTCAAACTTGGATTTTATGGAGGTCAAAGTTTTGTCAAATGTTGGAATGATGTTTCTTGGCAATTTTTTGTAAACACTTCAAACAAATAGCACACAATAGCCAAAGGTTTGACATGTATGTTCGAGAAGCCCCTCAAGGCCTAGATTTCCACGGTATAACACAATTGAAAACACTTGAAAGCAATGCTTAAACTACCTAAGGTGAAGGTGAATGATGACTTGTCAAGCCCACAACTTGGAATCTCTGATGCAAATGCTAACATGCTAACAAATAGGTGTGTTCGATTATATTGTTTTCTCAAGAGAGGATGGATAGGGGCCTCCTACACTAGAAGGATGATGCAACCACCCTTTCCTGGGTAAGCTAAGTATAGCTTATGCTAAGCTAAGGATTTCCATCTCATCTCAAGGGAGCCATATGGTGAGAATCTTGGGGGCAAAACCAGCTATGCCCTTGTCTTGAACAAGATGCCAAAAGGCCAAAAAAGGGTAGGCTTCTAACCAAAGGTGTTTAGTGGGGGAACATTCGAGGGATCGGCACATTACAAGCACCCGATAAACCACTTAAGATTTTGACTAGCTCTACTAGGAGTTTCATACACACAAAGGTACTACTTCCTTTCAAGCTAGCATTAAATGGTAAGCGCTAATACCGATTTGAACTTGGCTTTTGCCTCATCCTATTTTGTATAGCAGACCGAATGAAAGTACCACTTGGGGTCACCAATGAGTTCTCCTTGTGGATGTGTCTCAAAGGTAGGCCCACTAAGAAAATGAAAAAAACAAGAGTGTAGAACCATTTCTCTTCACCCAAGATCCTTATAAAAGGCGAGGGGAGAGGATACTTTGATTCTATCCCTTGGGTTCTACTAACATAAATGTGCAAGTGCACAAGACACACCAAACAAGAGCTAATGTTATTTTTAAACCCAAATCGAAGTGTGCCTAAAGTTGTTGTTGCAAAGACTTGTTAATTTTAATGCACCAATTTCAAATATTATCTATACTAGGCAAACAAAAGGTTCTTTTTAGGTACACCAAAATGAAATATTTTCTAACAACTTGTTTGTCAAGAAAGTGTTATTTTTAGTACACCAATTCCAAATGTTTTCTAAACTACCAAGCAAGGGTTCTTTTTATGAGTACCAAAATGAAATGTTGTTTAATCTGATAGAACCCTTCAAAAGTGTTAGTAGTTTTAAGATAGTGATCTTGAATAGTCAAAAAAATCCTACAGATCAGAGATAATACCCTATACAAAATCCAATTTTAGTATAGAAAATAGCGCCGAAACAGATGTAAAAGGTGCCACAAAGCTCTAAAATTGCACAACATATATGAAAAATGGTTCCACTGACTGTTGATAGGATAGAGACTTCCTATCCTAAAAATAGTGCTACAGATATTACAAATGGCACCGGAATAGCACTAAAATGTAGAAAGGCACCAAAATACAGAGAAATAGCACTGCTATGGTTAAAATTCTAGTTTTCTTGATTGGTTGCAGATGAAGGCACCATTCTGGGTCTAGATAGTGTCGATATGGTGCAACAGTGGTCAAGAGCTCCAAAACAAAAAAATTTCTAACCAAAATGTTTGGATAAGTGTGGCTAGTGGTTGTTTATTAGTCTTATAACATCAAAATATAGTAGATAATGATTTGCACAAATGTTTTAAACAATCAACTAAACAAAAATCAACCCAAATGTCAAGTGGACTTTCTCAAAATTTTGCCATAGTTTCTCCCTATTTCTGTGCAAAACCTACAAAAACTAAGAGCAAATGTGTACTAAAAATGATGAGAAACACAAAACACACACATATATGAGTTAGTATTGAAGCAAAGTTGTCATGCAAGGAAGGCGCCAATATAGCTAGAAATAGTGGTGGTTCAGGAGGAAACAACACCACCTTTCAATAAAATGGTGCCACTGCACAGAAAGATAGCACCGATACCTACAAAAAGCACTTTTCTATAAGAAAAACACTCACAAAATTGTTAGCTAGGACCTTGGGGTCCCACCAGGCGTGCCAATGTGATTAGTGAAATCTAAAATAAAGGTAAAAAATATAAAACCAATGCATAAAACACAAAGATTATACCTCACAATGAATTCCTAATCCAAGATAGGGTGGAGAGTGAATGCACCCAAACTCACTCTTGCTTTACCCAAAAGGAGATAGTTGTGAAATGCTCTCAAATGGCTCAATGCAACTCACAAATCAAACTAGCTCAAGGAAGATTTTAGCATAATAACATTACAAGAAAATTAGATGACGAAATGGCTTAAGGGGTGTTGTATTTATAGGCATTTTGGGAGAGGATTTGGTCCAAGGGTGGAGATTGATTTGAAAGATCAATGGTGGAGGATGAAAATGATGTGGAGGGCCTAGATTTAATCTTGAAAAAATGAGGGCTAGGAATAGATATGAATTTTAAATTCATCTTGGGAAAGGGTGGGAGTTAATGAGGTTGGGTGAGATGGATTAGATGTGAATTAAAAATTCACACGGGGAAGAGTAAAATGAATTAAAAATTCATTTGGAGAAGAGTGGAATTAAATGCTTATGACATGTGTAAGAGGCTTTAATGAGGTGGTTGGCATATGTGTATAAATAATAATTTTATGTGGCATATAATAATTTTTTTTTGGAGTTGTATGGGGAAGGGTGTTAATTGGGGTTTGACCATTTTAATCAAGGTTATTAGCATAATTAATATGGCTGGAAAAAATAAGGAAAAGGATTAGTGAGGGGTTATTATTAATTAAATAAGGTTTTATTTAATTAATCCTAGGTCTAAGGTCATGTAGGTTAGGCTAGGTAATTAAATAATAGATATTTAATTAGCTAGGGTAGGGATAGGTTGATTAATAGGATAAATTAATTAGATAAATATGATTTACCTAATTAATTGGGTTTAGTAAAAAAGGGGAATTAATCAAATAAATATTTACACATTTATTTAATTAATTGGGTAATTTTAGACTATTGAATTAATAAAATTAATTCAATTTGGCAGGATGAAAGGAGGAAAAATAGGTGTTAAAGAGGATAATTAATTAAATAAAAATTTAATTAATTATTTGGAAGGGGAATTGGTGTGTTTAGTGATGTTGAAAGTCAGTTAGATGATGAAGATGTTTTTGTTGCAAGTATGGGCTTAACCGGTGTTGTCATTGATGTCAACATACTCTTGTTGCTTTGATGATCAGGATTGGATGAGCTATGTGTTGAGGATATTGAGAAAATTAGTCCTAATTAGGAATAGAGAGGAACAGTGGAGACAGTGAGGTAAAGATCCCAGCTAAGATGAAGATCAGAGGATATGCTTCAAAGGGTTTGAAGATATGTGTCTTAAGATAATCCAATAAAGATTTCAGAGGTCCACATGAAGATTTGAAGAAGTTATGGCCACTTAAGAAAAACCAGCTCTGGCAGATGTTCAAAGGTGACAAAGTGACAAAGATAGGTCTGGTAAGATCCAGAAGTGCAATATCTTATTCTACAGATTTTGTGAAGTGTTTAGGAAGTCAATGTGAATTGACAAATCAATTGGTTCATGGTCTGGAGGTCTGCAAATATCTATTCCAATATGACAGTGACGACAGACTGTGTTCTTGAGATTTCAGATGAAGGAGAGGATGATTTCAATGAATAGAAGTAGTATTGATGTTCTTGGTGATTCAGGCAAGCTTGTGGAGGTCTTTGGATTATTTCCAATTCGTGTTGGTGGTCCGCATTGAAGGTTGAGCTCGTAATTGAAGAATTTCTTCCAGATGATGGTGTTCTTCCTAAGTCTGGCCAATCGGATGAGTTACACATCCTACGGATGATCTTGAAGATGTTCTATTAAGAATGGCATGTTCCTAAAGAAAGATTGAAGACTCAGATCTATGTGGCCGACAGTGTGTTGATCCGCATGAAGTCTTTTTGTAATTAGTCATATTGTATTTATGTATTTGCTCTATAATGTTTGCCGACTTAGATGATTATCCCTAAGTCAATGTCTTGTATAAATAAGGAATTGTAAAGTCATTTCAATGTAATCCTGTGGTGATGAGAGTGTGGTAGAGAGGAGCAGAGCAGAAGTTTTAAGCTTAAATGGAACTGACTCAAGAATGGTGAAGATGCTATTCTTCAGTTCAAGTATGTAATACTTATTATTCTATAGACAATGTGTCTCCTATAGGCAGTGGGCCTCTTGTGAGGAGTGTGCTCGAGCAGTGAGCCCTAATTGGCATATGCCATTTGTGTTGGCAAGAGACACTATATGGATTCAAGATTGTTGTCATTGATGGCAACAAAGTTCATCCCACACATCTGCAGGACATGGTGTGTCTCTACCGGAAGTCAGAGTGAAGAATGTTGTGGTCCAGTAAACAAGAACAGAGCATGTGGCAAAATCTGACAAATAGGTTCGGATCTCTCAGCAGAAGTATCTTGGTAAAGTGCAGATTTGGGGAAGTCAAGAGGACTACCTTGAGTGGTATATTCCAAGATTTTAGCCTCTGGTGATAGATGAAGAAAAAGATATGAATAGTTGAGTACCGGATTCTTGAGTGACAGTGTGAACAGAGGAAGAACTGACTGACAGAACATCAGACTACTTTTCGGATGTGTTACTAATTGTGGTAAAGGTTATGAAGGCTTGAAACATGTTTGGCTGACATGATTAATGATTTTTACAAGCATATACTTGATCCGCATTACTTGATGTGCAAGGATTTAGCTGACAGATCAGAATTAGTGAAAAGATTGACTATTCCGGGTGCCAACTTGAAAGGTGATGAAATTACTTGTGCGGATATATATACACAATGGATTTAGTTGTGAGAAGTGTTGTTGTTGTTGTGTGTGTGTGAGGAAAAGCAGAAGAGCAAAGTAGAAGCAGTAAGGAAGATCCGGTATGTGAAAGGAAAGTGGCAAAAGAGAAGAGAAAAGATGAAGTGTAGCAGATCAGTGTACTGAGCCTAACCGGAACTGAACTTCAGCATTTGTAGATGCTCCCAATCAGTTCAAGTATTGTATAACATTCCTTTGTAGATAGTGAGTCTCTTGTAGGCAGTGTGCTAGGGCAGTGAGCCCTAATTGGCAAGTGCCATTTTGTATTTCCTTATTCTTCTAATAGAGAATAATCTTTGGGTTAATCACCCTGTGGTTTTCTCCCTTAACAGGGTTTCCATGTCAAAAATATTCTGTCATGTGTATCTTCATTTCATGGTGATGTTAACTTATTTGAATTAATGATGCATTGATTAATAAGAAAAGTTCAGAAGAAGAAATAAATAGGATAGCTGATTCACCCCCCTCTCAGTTATCAACAATTGGTATCAGAGCTAAGTTCCTCCTAACAGAGTCTAACAACTCGAGGAAGATCTGGGAATCCAAATGGATGCATATGGTTTAAAAGAGCAACTCAAAACTACCCTTGAGGATCTTGAACAATCAAACTCTGAAGTCAATGAATTAAAGGAAAGACTCAAACAGGCTAATGATTTCATGAGAGAACTAAAAGACAAATTGAGTCTCTCTATGAAAAAGAGAAAGGAAGTGCTTCAGCAAATAATGCAAATGAAGAGCTGACTGAGAAAACCAAGTTATGTGAAAAGTTATCAAAAGAAGTCATTATGGTAAGACATGAAATGGAATCAGGAGTTATAAAGTTTACCCAAGAGATTGAAGAGAAAAGAAAAACTGAAGACAATCTAAGACAATCTCTCAAGGAGAAATTAGAAGATTGCCACCAAATGGATAGAATTATTAGACATCTTGAATCTGATCTTGAAGATGCTAAAGAAAATGAAGAAAAACTTGAGGATCAAATTATCTCTCTCAAAAGGGATCTTCAAACAGCAAATGAATATAAAGAGAAATTCAAGATAAGTTCTGCTCAACTTGAAGTTCTTCTTGCAAGTCAGAAGAGGGCAAATGACAAGTGTGGTTTGGGATATGAGAAAGGAGAAAGCTCCAGATCAGGTCAACAGAATTTTGGACTAGAAAATCCAAGGAACAGGCCTAGAAGAACTCAGGTAAGATAGCCCAATGCTCAAATATATCCATCCTTCAATGGATACTGCCACAACTGCAATCACTTTGGTCACAAAGCTAATCAGTACAGAAAGAGAATGAATCAGACTAATTCATCCTTCTCTGAACAGTGTTTAACTGCAAAAGGTATGGTCACAAGTCTCATGAATGCAGAAATATGCAAATGAACAAATCATTCAATGGTAGATGCTTTGCATGCAATAGAATAGGTCATATGGCTAATCAATGCAGATCAAGAGGATATTAGTCAAATATCCAAAGAAATGTTGTTTGCCAAATTTGCAATAGGTCCGGTCATAGTGCAAAATTTTGTAGAAGCAAGAATTAGGACAAAAGAGGTCCGGTATATCATAATCAGAATCAAGATAAGGGTAAACAAAAGGTGAATGCGGATGAAGTTAAAAGTGAGATGAGCAAGATTTGGGTAAAGAAAAGTATTGAGAATGTAGAGGTTGGATCCACACCAGACTCTGGTGCTAATATTCCTTCCAGAAATTAAAAAGTGAGCTCTGGCTCAGGGGGAGACACAAAGAAAAGCTTGTTCCCCCAGCCAATCAAGTGGTGCCAGAACTGGCACAAGAAGAGTTGCAGATTGAAGGGTTCATAAGGGAAACATCCAAACAAACTATGGTTAAGATTTGGAAGATCTGCATGATGTTTAAAGATCAGGACAAATCTGGTTCTTCAAGTCATCCGAATAAGGCAAACTAGTATAATGTAGGTCGAGCATTTATTGCAATCTGATATTAGGGTTTGCGGAGCAATATAAGGGTTTTCTCATTAATCACTTGTTCATTCTGCACTCAAGAAGAAATGAAAAGTGGAGCTCTGCAATGAAATCCCTCAAGTTCATCGAAGATCATTTGTAGAAGTCATTACATCTAGAAATCAATCCAACCAACTCTGTGAAACCAAAAGGCGCAAAAGGTATTTTCTGTTTTCAAATATCTCACTGCAAATCTCTTGATAATGGCTACTCCAAATATTGTAAAGATTTCTGATAGACCTCACCCTACATTTAAGAAACATCCATATAAATCCTTGGAGGTAGACCCCCTAGGTGCATTTTCCAGTGTTCCGCATGGTGTTTTGCACACCGAAGATATTAGGGTTTATGTACACGCAAATGTTGAGAAGTTTGGGGAATTCAAACTAGGAGATATCTATCACAAACAACTGTTAGATGATTCATTTGAGCTCAAACCCCAATACAAGGGCCTCCAGAACAAGCACTTTGCACAATACATACATTTCCCCTATTTTACGGAGGATGAATGGGTTAGGTACATTTTGAGCAGAATACATGACAATTTCATGTGGTTAAATGGACCATTCAAGATCACTAAAGATGCCATTAGGGCAGTTACCAGACTACACTCATCCAGTGGGATTCCTGTTCTTAAATCTATAAAGAACCAAATTGTGAGTGAGGCTATTGGATCCAAGTTTGACAAAAGAGCAATGACAGTAGATGACATCACTGATCCAGATGTCAAGTTTGCTTCTATGATCATTGGATATAAGATATATCATTCTAGCAGAGAAAATTTTGTACTTGGAACTGCCATCTATACCACTTATGAAATGTTAAGAAAGGATGTAGACTATGATCTTTGTCAGCTTCTCTTGAACCAACTCTTGGAGAATCTATAGAAAATCAAGAAAGATAAAAAGAATTCATTCAAGTATGGTGGATTAATTTTGTGCTTGTTCTTCTACTTTATGAATTAGCTTCCCAGATCTAGTGGCTAGGTATGGGAGAGTGATAGGCCAGTAGCCATCCAAATCAGAGATTATCTACATGGACTTGGTGATAACAAAGCACAAAATACAGGTCTGTGGGGATACTTCAAGAACTTTCAGAACATGATGCAAGCAAGAGAAAGGATCCCCAGTCTCTTGTTGAGAAATACAAAGACAGTCTGTTTTATGGTAGAAACTAATCAGTGCCTAATGGAGGTAGTAGAACCAAGGACAGTCTGGATCATGCCCATGGGATACAAAGTTGATGAACAGATTGTAGAGATACATGTTCAACACATGCTAAGTCAGCCTAAAGATCCAAAGGCAGAGAGGTTTGGAACCTTTGAGGAGCTGAGTGTAAAAATTCATGTGGAACTCAGAGAACCAGAGATGAAAAGAAAGGTGAGAAAAGAAGTAGAACATATTGCCCAAGGCCTTGGCATCTCAAAGGAGGCACTTGATGCCAACTGAGAAAAGAGACAAAAAGTTGAGGAAGAGAAGAAAGAGGCAGAAAAGGGAAGCAAGAAAAGTGCTTCGGTAGAAACTTCCACCCAGATCAGATCTTCAAAGAAACCAGCACCTGTCCCTACTAAAATCTTAATACCAAAAGTCCAGACATCCGAAAAAGGAGAAAAGAGAACAAAGAAAAAGGCAACAAGGTCATATGTTAGCCTAAAGGATGATGAGGAAATTGAATCAGATGAGGAGATAAGGAAACTAAAGAAGAAGAAGAAATAATCTGGTAAACTCTCTACGAGTCAAGGAGAAGAAGATAAGGAAGAGAAATTTGTTGAAAAACCCACTCTCTGCTTAGATAATGTAGTGAAAGAAGTCACAGTGGATGGGAACCTGCAACCCTTAACAAAATTCTATGATGATTATAATGAAGCAGATAAAAAGATTCTAGAGGAAGCCACAGTTAAGTTTTTGAACATTTACAATAAAGCTTTTATTGAAATTATCTCTCTAATTCCTAAGAGTCTAGAAAAGGAGTTGGAAATGAGAAAGAATAATGCCATGGCAAAAGACCTTAAGATCTGGGAACAGATAGCTATTCAGCTATATCCTTCAATTGATCCCAAGACAATGAACATGGTATTCAAAGACTGCAAGGATGAATTCAGGAGCAAGGCAAGGATGAATCAGCTTATGCTTGGTGAGAGCGACAAGGTAGCCAAGGACACTGAAGAGATTCTCTGGAAAACCTTCAAAAGATTTAATCTTCCTATTATAGAGGACTTGGGCACTGATCCCTCAACCACAAGTGTTGTAGAAGAAACTACTGAGAAAATGATAGAAGAGGTGGGCTCTGAATAGACTAACATTTCTCCTCTGGGTTCCCCTACAGTCTCTAGATCTAAAGGAGAAGAAAAATTTTGGGAGAAAGAAGCGGACGTGAAGGAAAAAGAAGATGATAGTGCTAAGGTTGAAGAAGGAGAGAAGACTTCAGCAGAGAAAACCACAACTGCTGGTGGTGGGAATGTAGAAGGAGAGAAAACTCCAAAGGACAGCTCCAGGACTACAGAAGAGAAGAAACATTTATCTCTAACAAGAGACACTACCAAAACTATCCAAGAATTCCTGAACAAAGAAACAATGGAGATTGATGAACCAGAGCTTCTACAAGGTCCATTCAATTTTGATTCTCTTTCTCTGGTACAAACAATGAAGATAGCTTCAGTTGCAAATGCTAAGGCTAGTGAAAAATTCCTAAAGTCTCATATGGAAGACTGTGAGTTGATAGAAGCTACATCCAGAGTGCTAGAAAAGATCATGCCATTTTTTCAGAAGGATCCCACAGCCTCCTCTTCCGGTAATCTCAAAACCTTAGTCAGTGGTGTTAGTACACATTTTGATTCTCTAGAAAAATCAGCTGAAGAAAAGGTCTGAAAGGAGTATTGGATAAGAGATTCTTAGAGGTACAAGGATTAATCACTAATGATAGGAGAAATATGAGTATTGGGATAAAGAGCTTAGAAAATACTCTTAAGGATAGCGGTGAAATATACAAATTTTGTATCTCCTGGTCCAAAGCAATAGTAGAGATTGAGAAGAAGATAAAAGAGCAAGAGGATAAACTACTAAGTTTGTCTCAAAGTTTTGATCCTCTCTCTTCCTCCATAGTAAATCAAGAGTGTCAAACTATTGCAATCACAAATGCAATAAAGACTTTTGAGAAGGAAAGGAAGAACATAATTAGCCGGATGGGTGAACTTAGAAGGATTATTATCCCTAAGTTAGAGGCCATGCATGAGGCCATAAATGATGCTCAGATTACAGCCCAGACCAATGATCCGACAGATCTTAAGAAGGTTGAAGCATTTGCATTCCTGTTGAGTGGTCACATCTCAATTTTGGATAGGATGAAGCATTGTTGGGCAACAGAAGTTGTACAGCTGAAGAATACTTTTTCAGACATACTTAAATATATGTAAGTACAACTTGTATATATATACTTATGCGGCTAAGTATAGTTAAAATTTTACAACTTTTGGTATACGGACCCTACCCTTTGCCATTGATGTCAAAGGGGGAGTGAGGAGCAGTGAAAAATGAGGAATCCAACTAAGGGGGAGCTCCAGAAAATGTATATAAAGACATAGCATCAGCCAAGGGGGAGCATAGTGTAAACACTTAGTCATGTTTCACTAAGTGTTGCCATCAATGCCAAAGGGGGAGATTGTTGGCAAGAGACACTATATGGATTCATGATTGTTGTCATTGATGGCAACAAAGTTCATCCCACACATCCGCAGGACATGGTGTGTCTCTACCGGAAGTCAGAGTGAAGAATGTTGTGGTCCGGTAAACAAGAACAGAGCATGTGGCAAGATCTGACAGACAGGTCTGGATCTCTCAGAGGAAGTATCTTGGTAAAGTACGGATTTGGGGAAGTCAAGAGGACTACCTTGAGTGGTATATTCCAAGATTTCAACCTCCGGTGACAGATGAAGAAAAAGATATGAATAGTTGAGTACCGGGTTCCTAAGTGACAGTGTGAACAGAGGAAGAATTGACTGACAGAACATCAGACTACTTTCCAGATGTGTTACTGATTGTGGTAAAGGTTATGAAGGCTTGAAACATGTTTGGCCGACATGATTAATGATTTTTACAAGCATATACTTGATCCACATTACTTGATGTGCAAGGATTCAGCTGACAGATCAGAATTAGTGAAAAGATTGACTATTCTAGGTGCCGACTTGAAAGGTGATGAAATTACTTGTGCAGATATATATACATGATGGATTTAGTTGTGAGAAGTGTTGTTGTTGTGTGTATGAAGAAAAGCAGAAGAGCAGAGTAGAAGCAGTAAGGAAGATCCGGTATGTGAAAGAAAAGAAGCAAAAGAGAAGAGAAAAGATGAAGTGTAGCAGATCAGTGTACTGAGCCTAACCGGAACTGAACTTCAGCATTTGTAGATGCTCCCAATCAGTTCAAGTATTGTATAACATTCTTTTGTAGATAGTGAGTCTCTTGTAGGCAGTGTACCTCTTGTGAGCAGTGTGCTCGGGTAGTGAGCCCTAATTGGCAAGTGTCATTTTGTATTTCCTTATTCTTCTAACAGAGAATAATCTTTGGGTTAATCACCCCATGGTTTTCTCCCTTAACAGGGTTTCCACGTCAAAAATATTGTGTCATATGTATCTTCATTTCATGGTGATGTTAACTTATTTGAATTAATGATGCATTGATTAATAAGAAAAGTTTAGAAGAAGAAATAAATAGGATAACTGATTCACCCCCCCTCTCAGTTATCAACAATTTGTTCTTCCTATTCTTCTACCAGAGAATACAATCTTGGGTTAGTCACCCCGTGGTTTTTTCCTTAACTAGGTTTTCCACGTCAAAAATCTTGGTGTCTTATGTGTTAATGTATTTCTACTCTTGAATTATTGCATTATGTTTCCATGATTGATTTATCATTATGCTGCTGAATTAAGTAAAGGATTTAAGTAATTAATTGGAAGAAAGTTTTAGACAACTGATTCACCCCCCCTCTCAGTTGTCTATCCTAAATCCAACAATTAGTATCAGAGCCAAGTTCCTCTAAAAGGAGCTTAACCGCTTGAGGAGATCCAAGATGTCATCCTACAAGAAGGATAGTCCAAGGTTTGATGGAACCAATTTCACTCTTTGGAAAAGTCGCATGAAATGCCACTTGCAATGTATGGGAATGCAGTATTGGATCATGGCTTCAAAGAAATATGATCCTCTACAGAATGGTCTGCGTACCGTAGATGAAATTAGAGATGCTGAAAATAATCTACAAACTAAAGAAGCTCTTCTAAGTGCCTTATCTGATTTAGAGCTAACAAATGTTACTGATCTAAAAACTACATATGAGATTTGGCAAAAACTGGAACTTCTACATGAAGGAGACAAGTATGTTAAATGTGCCTAGCTACAAAATCTGAAAGGAAAATTTAAAAACCTGAAGATGAGAGAAGATGAAAATATCACTTCATTTATGCCAAGAGTAAATGAGCTTGTTTGTGGCATAAGATGTGCTGGTGGAATCTTGGACGAAGATGAGATTGTTGGCAAAGTTCTCAAATCTCTTCCTAATTCTTACAAATATAAGGTTGCTGCTATTGAAGAATTCATATCCTTCTTAGGTATCACCAGAGATCAATTGGTTGGTAAATTGACTGCATTTGTACTAACCAAGTTTGGAGATGCACCCCCTAAGACTAAATCTGCATTCGAAGCTAGTGCCTCTATAAAAGTAAAACAAAAGTTTGATCCAGGAGAGAACTCTTCAAGGAAACTATCATGGTATGAAAAATCAAGAAAAGACCTCGAAGAAGATGAAGTAGAAGCTACTCAGCTTGAAACCCTTATTACAAAAAGACTGCCAAGAGGATCCGGTAAGTATGAAGGGAAATTGTGTTTTAAGTGTTTTAACTGTAATAAGATTGGTCATTTTGCCTCAAGGTGTCCGGAAAGATTTTCAAGACCAAATCCTAACAAATCAAGGTTCCAAAAGAATTGTTACTATGTTCATGAAGATGATGATAATGAACGAGTAACAGATGATGAATCAGAGACAGGAAACAAATTTGGAAGTGACTAGGTGTTTATTGCCATCAAGGAAGAAGATCCAATGCCCTCTGAATCTGTCAATCATAGAATTGTAGAAAGAGCTCTAGCTACCAATGTTGAAGAAAAGGATGATTGGGTCATTGACAGTGGATGCTCTCACCATATGACAGGTGACAAAAATAAATTCATAGATTTGGAAAGGTATGAAGGAGGAGTGGTAAAGTTTGGTGATAATTTTGCTAGTAGAATTAGAGGTAGAGGAACCATTTCTTTTGATGGAAAGAACAAAACCAGTAATGTACTATATGTTGAAGGTCTGAAGCACAATCTTCTCAGTGTTGGACAGTTCGTGGACAAAGCTTATGATCTCTGATTCAAGAATGGAAAATGCAAGATCTTTGAAAGTTCTGGAACAGAGATTGCATCCAGTACTCAAACAAAAGGTAATATCTTCCATTTAGTTGGTACTGGTAAAAGTTGGCTATTTGTTCAAATTGATCAGAGTTGGTTGTTGCATAGGAGAATGTGTCGTGAATTTTGATAATATCATCAAAATAAGAAACACTCAGGCTGTAAGATATCTTCCAATATTGGTGAAACCTACAAATAGTTTGTGCAAAGAATATCAGTTGGGTAAACAAAGTAGAATTTCATTCAAAAGAAAGGAACAATCCTCTACCAGATTACTGGACTTAGTTCATACTGACCTATGTGGTCCGACAAGAATCAACAATGTGCAAGGTTATAGATACTTCATGTTATTAATTGATGACCATTCCTGGATGATGTGGGTAACTTTTCTGAAAGAGAAATTAGAAGCTCTTGAGAAATTCAAAATATTCAAGGCTATGGTAGAGAATGAAACTGGATTAAAATTAAAATGTTTGAGGTTTGATAGAGGTGGAGAATTCACATCCGGCGAGTTCATACAATTCTATGACAAACATGGAATAAAAAGACAGTTGTCTACTCCTAGGACTCCACAGCAGAATGGAGTAGTGGAGACAAAGAATCGGACCATCTAGGAAGCATCTAGAACCATGATGATGGAAGTAAATGTTCCTTATATCTATTGGAGAGAAGTTGTAAGCACTGCAGTCTATACTCTCAATCGAGTACAAATCAGAAGCAATACTAGTAAGACTCCTTATGAACTTTGGCTTGGCATCACTCCCACTGTGAGGTATTTCAGAGTATTTGGTAGCAAATGTTACATTAAAAGAGATTAATATCTAGGAAAATTTGATGCTAGAAGTGATGAAGGGATATTCTAGGGTTATTCTACTCAAAGAAAAGCATATCGATGTTATAACAAGAGATTAAGGAAGATTGTAGAAAGTACAAATGTGAAGGTTGATGAAGCTATTGAAAAACTCTCAAGGTTTTATGAATATGATGAAGATGATCAAAATGATGTTTTTGTTCAAGAAGTCCAAGCTCCCTCTGAAATTTAGATACAGACTGATCTGGTAAATCAGGAAGAAGAGATAAGTTTGAATGAACCTGTTCAAGAATCAGAAGTGCAAGAAACTCCCAAAGTTCCCAAGTATGTAAGATTGAATCACTCTGAAGATCAGATCATAGGTGATAAAAGCAAAGGTGTACAAACAAGAAGAAGGATTGCTCAAGATTTACAAGAGTATTGTCTGATTTCAAAGAATGAAGCTTGCAATGATGAAAACTGGACTAAAGAAATGAAGGAAGAGCTGATGCAAATTAAGAAAAATCACACTTGGGATCTTGTTCCTAGACGTAGAAACAAGAATGTGACTGGAACCAAATGGGTCTTCTAGAATAAACTGAATGAAGATGGTGAAGTAGTCAGAAACAAAGCCAGATTGCTTTGCAAGGGTTACTCCCAAGTAGAAGGAGTTGATTTTGAAGAAACTTTTGCTCCGGTGGCAAGAATTGAAGCAGTCAAATTATTTCTTGCTTTTGCTGCCTTCAAGGATTTCAAAGTATATTAGATGGATGTCAAATCTACCTTCCTAAATGGTGACGTGGAAGAAGAAGTTTACATTGAGCAACCGGATGGATTTCAATTGTCTGATCATGGTGATACGGTCTGCAAGTTGAAGAAAGCAATGTATGGACTCAAGCAAGCTCCAAGAGCCTGGTATGAAAGATTGGATAAGCATCTTTTGAAGATTGGTTTCAACAAAGGTACTACTGACAATAATTTGTATTTCAAAATTGATCATGAAAATATCTTGATTGTTGAAGTATTTGTTGATGATATCATTTTTGGAGGAAGAGATAGTATGTACAAAACCTTTGCAAATCAAATGAAAAGTGAATTTGAGATGTCCATGTTTAGGGAAATGAATTTCTTCTTGGGTTTACAAATCACTCAAACAAAGAAAGGAATCTTCATTTCTCAGACCAAATATGTGAAAGAATTGTTGAAGAAATTTGGGATGGAAGACTCAAAACCAATGAATACTCCCATGGCAACCAGATGTAAATTAAGCAAAGATGATGACTCTCCTAAGGCTAATTAGAAAAAGTATAGGTCAATGATTGGAAGACTATTGTATCTCACTCAAACTAGACCTGACATTATGAATGTTGTTGGTCTTGTTACTAGATTCCAAGCTGATCCTAGAGAATCTCATGTCATGGCAATCAAGAGTTTAGATATCTAAAAGGGATAGTTGAGTATGGATTGTGGTATCCCAGAGATCATGATTTTTCTGTTCATGCATATACATATGCAGATTGGGTAGGAGATGTGGATGACCGGAAGAGTACCAATGGTGGAGCATTCTTTGTAGGGAAGAGATTGGTTTCTTAGCTGAGCAAGAAACAAGAGGCAATATCTCTGTCCACTATAGAAGCAAAATATATTGTAGCAGTAGGTAGTTGCACTCAAGTATTATGGATGAAGCAAATGCTAAGAGATATCAGAGTGGAGTATGAAGAACCTATCACAATCTTCTGCAATAATTCAAGTGCAATTAACATAGCAAAAAATCCGGTGTTGCATTCAAAGACTAAACATATATCCATCAAGTTTCACTTTTTGAGAGAGCAAGTGAACAAGAGTGAAGTCAGATCAAGGATCAGATTGCAGATATTTTTACTAAACCTCTACCTAAGGACTCTTTTGAGTATCTCAGGGAGAAGTTAGGGGTTATTACCCCTCTGGTTCTAAATTAAGGAGCACTGATGTGCATTAGTCTAGTGGATCTTACAGTCATATCTTGTGGTCTGGATTGATGATGGGAAGCTGCTACTTAGGGTGAGCAGCTGGTATAATTCTGAAATGATGCAAGTATGTGCCCTTCGCCATTGATGTCAAAGGGGGAGAGAAGACATGTGAAAAACAAGTAGTTTTTTATCAAAGGGGGAGCAGTAAAGGAAGAAAAGACATGTGAATGGTTGTTGTTGATAGAGGGAGTTATGTCAGTAAGGAGAAGTTCTTGTCTTGATGGTTAAACCAGTTTTTCACATCATATGTTTCCATCAATGACAAAGGGGGAGATTCTTACATGTATGGGCCTAACTGATGTTGTCATTGATGTCAACATACTCTTGTTGCTTTGATCATAAGGATTGGATGAGCTATGTGTTGAGGATATTGAGAAAATTAGTCCTAATCAGAGAGGAATAGTGGAGACATTGAGGTAAAGATCCCAGCTAAGATGAAGATCAGAGGATGTGCTTCAAAGGGTTTGAAGATATGTCTTAAGATAATCCAGTAAAGATTTTAGAGGTCTGCATGAAGATCTAAAGAAGTTATGGCCACTTAAGAAAAACCAACTCTGGCAGATGTTTAGAGGTGACAGAGTGACACAGATAGGTCTGGTAAGATCCAGAAGTGCAATATCTTATTCTACGGATTTTGTGAAGTGTTTAGGAAGTCAATGTGAATTGACAACTCAATTAGTTCGTGGTCTAGAGGTCTACAAGCATCTATTCCAATATGACAGTGATGACAAACTGTGTTCTTGAGATTCTGGCTGAAGGAGAGAATGATTTCAGTGAACAAAAGTAGTATGGATGTTCTTGGTGATTCAGGCAAGCTTGTGGAGGTCTTTGGATTGTTTCTAGCTCATGTTGGTGGTCCACATTGAAGTTTGAGCTCGTAATTAAAGAATTTCTTCCAGATGATGGTGTTCTTCCTAAGTCTGGCCAATCGGATGAGTTACACATCTCACAGATGATCTTAAAGATGTTCTGTGAAGAATGGCGTGTTCCTAAAGAAAGATTGAAGACTCAGATCTGTGTGGCCGACAGTGTGTTGATCCATGTGAAGTCTTTTTGTAATTAGTCATATTGTATTTATGTATTTGCTCTGTAATGTTTGCCGACTTGGATGATTATCCCTAAATTGATGTCTTGTATAAATAAGGAATTGTAAAGTCATTTCAATGCAATCCTGTGGTGATGAGAATGTGGTAGAGAGGAGCAAAGCAGAAGTATTGATGTTAAAATGGAATTGACTCAAGCATGGTGAAGATGCTATTCTTCAGTTCAAGTATGCAGTGGGCCTCTTGTGAGAAGTGTGCTCAGGCAGTGAGCCCTAATTGGCATATGCCATTTGTTCTTCCTATTCTTCTAATAGAGAATACAATCTTGGGTTAGTCACCCTGTGGTTTTTCCCTTAACCGGGTTTTCCACGTCAAAAATCTTGGTGTCTTATGTGTTAATGTATTTTTACTCTTGAATTATTGCATTATGTTTCCATGATTGATTTATCATTATGCTGCTGAATTAAGTAAAGGATTTAAGTAATTGATTGGAAGCAAATTTTAGACAACTGATTCACCCCCCTCTCAGTTGTCTATCCTAAATCCAACAGTTTTTAGGTGTCTACACCCACCTTTTCAAAGGTCTCCAGGTCCTCTCTAAACAAGCTTTATCACCCATGCAAGTAGCTTCTATAACCCAAAACACCTCAGTGCTAGGCTAACCAACTAACAAAATGAGGAATTCAATGAATAACGAATCGTTTGTAATACAATCCCGCCAATAATTTCCTAAAATATTTTTTAAAAATTTTGTCTAATTTGTATTTGCATGACTAACTATTTAGTCATTTTTATTTGTATGACTAAATAATTTTTTAGTCGACGACCAAATTAGTCATTATTTACTCATTTATAGTTGAGTTTCAAAAAATTAGTAGAATTTAGTCATTTTTAGTTGTTGTGACTAAACATTTTAGTCACGTAGTCATTTATTTACCAAATTCTACTAGTGATGTGAAGCTAGGTCACCCATGGCTCCACTCCATGAAGTCAGTCCCCTCTATGGTTCATAAGTGCTTAAAGTTTTCATTTGAGGGACATGTGCATGTTATACATCACAGTCAGTACCAGCCCATAGCTCATCATGGACACTTTACACTTGACTACTTCTAGCCTAAACCAATTGAAGTTGCTTGAATTAGAGAGGATCTATTCTCTTTATCATATAAAAAACATAAGGCACAAAAAATTGTTGAATTGTCACTCAGTAACATACAAATGGGAAGATGTATCTTATCTACTTACAAATTGGAAGATGTATCTTAGCATTGCTCATGTTTTGCATGTATGTTAGAATGAATTGGAAGATGTATCTTATCTACTTACAAATTGTTCTTTTGTAATATTGCTTTTAAATTGGTTAGTGATTTGATACTATGTGATTCGGATCCATGTTGGACATTTTGTCCTTGCGAGGTTTCATGATTGATCCTCCCCTTGGCTTGTCAATCATTTGTCAACATTGGTTGGCTTGTAGGCCATTTTTTCGATGTTGGTTGTTTGGTCTCATTGAAAGGGGTCTATCCTTTTTTTCCACCTTCTCTCTTGTGCCATGGTGCTTGCACTGGGCTTCCTTGTCAATCTCCTTCCTTTAGGAGTGCACTTTAAATCGACACATATTTTTAGTGTTCTTGTGAGCCCTTCAGGTTCTTTTTTTCCCTTCAGATGTTTATAGGATGTCTTAGAGTGGAGTTAGTGTTTAGTGAAACCTTGTGAAGGGATGCATGAAAGTCTTGAGTTAGTTTTCTGAAAAAATTTAGCTTAGACACTTTTCAAGGATGACAATGTATTTTTCTAGACCCTAGCACCCCAAAAGGACCCTAGCACACAAGAAGGACACTATCATCAAGACTAGACACTAGTTCCTAGAATAGACACTAGAGAAAAGTGATTGATTTCCATTTCTGTGTTTTAGTCCTCTCATGCATTGTAGTCTTTGAGCCTTCAAACTATGAGCACGTCCCTATTGGAATGCACAAGACAACTGAGAGGGGGGAGTAAATCAGTTGTATCAAAAACTTTAAACCCTCACAAACATAAATGCATTCACATTAATTCACTTAAACCCTTTTTCTATTATGAAGATTAAACATGAAAAACAAATAACAGAAGCTTAATCACATCAACAACATGCACAAGAGAACACAAGATTTTTACGTGGAAAACCCTAAAAGGGAAAAACCATGGTGAGGATTAGCTCACAATATAAAGTAGTATCAATACTAAATTACAAAGAGGCTCACTACCCAAAAGAATGCTCACTGCAATAGGCTCACTACAAAAAGAGGTGCCTCACTGCCATGAACTGATATGATAGCATCTACCACATGCCTGAGTTCAATTCCATTGAAGCACAATACATATCACCTTTGCAGCCTTGCAACACAAACATCCTCACCTTCACATTTCTACTCTTATGCATGAATCCTTTACACATATTTATATCAATCATCAACCTTAAAACATTCATTAAGGTCGACAACACATTCTACAACCTTTGGAATAGCCTCCAAGGTCGGCAAACATAGAGAATTCAAATTAGGTGTGGACCTAAACATTCTCATGGAGCAAAGGAATGAAGGTGAAACACCTCACAACTTAGCTCAGTCCTAAATACATCTTCACACACTTCAAAATGCTTCCACAATCCACGAAGCACATCCGCAAAGAGTGTAAACAACCAGGTCAGCCAAAAATTGGTGTTGACACTAGGATCTTTAGGAACACGCTTCCAAGAACACAACCATAACTTGCGAACCAAGCACAATCCTTCAACATGATATGGAGACATCCATGAACAACATGAAATCACCTGGGAGCCAACAAATCTCACTTGAAGATAGATCACAGACTACTCACAACCAACACTGCCAAGCTCTGCTACTCATGAAAACTACATTCTGAAGCACCAAATCACAATTCCTTTGGATGGAACATAGATATGAATCTTTGGAACACTCATCCAGAACCACAAGACCAAAAACCAAACTATGGAGGAATGCAAAGAAAAATACTTTCTCCTTGTTATACTACAAATGTTGCTAGGCACAATCTTCAAACTGGTGAACGTAACTTTCAGGCCACAGTATTCCAGACCACCAAATTTTGGATTTAACATCTTCAACCACTTATATAAAATATATCCAAACCTCACACTCTAGTATTCAACATAGGAGAAATGCAAAGCAAAAACTCAGACAGTATCCTGTAAGCCAGAATACTTCTTCATAGCACTATCTTTAGTATTTATCAAATTTTCTCAAAAGCACTTGGAAACTCAGCAACAAAAACAATATACTAACATCATCAACACTTCTTCAAGTCATTCGAATCACCTTAACACAATAACTTAAGCAACCAACAAAAACAACATTAGATGATACAGTTGACACCAATGACAACATAAACATTTTGACATCAATGACAACATCGATTAGCACATACTTGCAACAATCCCAACCTCTTAGAGAAAAACTTTCTATACAAAAGATGCTCTATTCAGTCTCTTGATTCTTCCCATATGTTCATTTTATATAGACATGATGTATTTTGTAAGTTATGACCTCCTTTGTGTTAGGAAGTGTGTCTTGCACACTATTGGCTGGTGGTCATTCCTTTTGGGTGAGGTTGTGATCATCCTAGTCGATCCTCCTCTTGTGTAGATTATTCTATGCCTTTGGAGGTTGTGTTGTGTTGTTATGGAATGGATTTTAGGTGGTTATCACCCTCATCCTATTCCATGTGGTGACAAAAGTACAAGGTTTTTGATTGGCATATGACCTTAATTGTGGAGGAAGCTCCATCCTCTCATAGGGTTATCATCTTGTCTTTGTTACATGATTGTGAATTCTTCTACTTGTGTCTTGTTGATGTGTTTGGACCATGCATGGTCACTATGGTTGTCTCACATCATGGGACACTATGATGTTTCTAGTGCATAATTATATAATTGGGACATGCACATGCCACGATTGCATCACGAAAAATTTGTTCATCCTATTTTTTGTCCATTAATGTTCTAGTGCAAAATTTGGGGAATTGCATGATAGATGGTAGCTAATAGGTGATGACACATTTGGTTAGGATGTAGTGAAGCCAAATGACCTATGTAGTACAACATTTAAATCCCCCTGTACGCTACCTCTATATATAAAATAGTAATAACATATTGCTTCTTACTTGACCAAAAACTAGGATTGGATCCAAGGTGAAAGTTGTAGAAAATTATGGACTTGTGATCCTTATAATCACTACCCCAATCAAAATTTATGTATCCTATCAAGTTTGTATCTTAGCCTATTGCATAGTGTATCCCATATGAATGTGTCCCTTGTACATAGTATAATATATGCTTCGTAGATTTCGAATAAAGATCATGGGGTTCTTGCATAAAGTAGGAGACCATGTCAACAATGCAGGAAACATCAAGATGTGTGTGTGTGTGTGTGTATGTATCAAGTATATAAGACTCCGCACAAGTTATCAATATAAGGTAGCAGCAATAAGAGGACTTAAACAATGAACCTCCAACTTGACTCTTGTTAGAAAGGGAGTCAATTCAAGCTGACAAGTAGTCATCTAAAAATATGAGAGTACCCAAAATCAATTTGAGTGATCTCAATTCTAAGGAAGTAATATAACAATCCCAAGTCACTCATAGAAAATATGTCCTATAAAGTAGATTGTATGGAGTAAGCGAGGGATGAAGAACTCCACTTGATAATCAAGTTGTCAAAATACAACACCAAAAGGAGAATCTCATCATCCTATTTCAAGATGTAGATAATAAGGTTAGAGTGACATTAAGTAAAGCCAACAAAAAGAAGGAATGAATCTATTTTGGCATACCAAGCTTGAAGAGCTTTTATCAGGCAATAGAGGGATTTTGAAGCCTACAGAGCAAGGAAGAATCTTCAATGAACTCTTGTGGTTGTGCCATGTGTATTTCTTCCTATAGATTACCATGAAGAAAGGCACACTTCACATCCATCTAATATACTAACTAGTGGTGAGAAACTATAATTTCTAGAGTGAGGTAGATGGGATTCATTTTGGCAACAGGTGGAAAGGTCTTAGTGTATTCTATATCTTGTACTTGTGAAAAACTTTTTGTGACAAGTCATTCTTCATATTTGTCAACTATTCTATTAGTTGCATACTTGGTATGGAATATCCACTTACATCAAACTATTTTATTTCCCTTAGGAAGAGGGACTAAATCACAATTGAGATTCCTAATTAAGTGTATTCTTCCTCCATTACTAAATCTCATTTAGCAATGCCCACTACTATTTGAAACGATTGAGGACTAGAATCTTTGGCTATGTATGAATGAGGCATATCTTGATACTATGATTGTGTTCTCAGAGTATCTGATGGATCACTAACTAACATACCTACTTCTTGGAAAGTATAATATGCCTAAAGTGGAAGAGTAGCTATAGTGGAAGTAGGCCTATGTGTTGGAGAAACTAGACTAGAGGGTGAAAATAGAGGATATGTTTACTCTATCTCATAATCACAATAATTATCAATATGATAAGCTCATGTGGATGATGAATGAGAAGAGACAATAGTAGGGGAAGGAGTTTAATCAAACTTGATACTTTGAGCAATGATTATGTCATGAGTATCAAGATCTAAAAGTTGATACCATTTGACCCCATTAGGATAACTAACAAACACAAAAGGCTTACTTTGAGTTTCTAGGGCCTTGCATTTCTCTAAAGGTATCTGGGCCCAAGATTGATACCCAAAAAATGTTTAAGCCTCAAGTGTAGTGATGCCTTCCAAGGCTTTGTGTGGAGTGTAGTTATATATGTAGTTAGAACAATTTATTTTCATCCCAATACTATGGTGCTAATGATCATGATTGTATCATGTAATTTGTAATTTCTTTTAAGTATATATTCATTTATACTTCTCTATTCTACTATGGGCTATATGGAAAGTGTGATGAAGATTAATCCCTTTAGTAGAACAAAAGTCCTCAAACTAATTGTTAAGATACTCCTTTCCATTGTCAATGTGAAGGATCTTGATGTCCTTGCCTATATGTTTCTCAACAGAGGCCTTTAAGTGTTGAAATTTGCCAAATATTTCATCCTTCTCACAAAGAAAATAGACTATTGTGAATCACGAGAAATTGTTAATGAAAGTTAAGAGATACTAACATTTACTAAATGACAAACTAGGAAAGGGACTTACAAGATCACTATGAATCAACTCAATTGGTTATGAAGATCTCTTATCCTTTCCTTTGTCATATTTCTCTTTAGGGTGCTTTTCTAAAGCACAATCATGACAAATACCATCAAAGAAGGATATTAGAGGAAGTCTTGTAACCATTTCTTGACTATTTAACTACTAAAGATAGTAGTAATTCAGGTGACCAAACTACTCATGCCATAGTTTACCCACATCACTTGAGTGACTAAAAATAGCCTTGGAAGATAAATCAAGCACAAAGTGTGAAAAGGTGTACAATTATGCCTTATGGTTGGACTTTCCAAGGGCTATTGAGGAATCATCTTCAAGATCTGAATTGTGATACTGTTTTGAATAAACTCAGCTCGCTTCCTTGAACCTGTATTAGTGATCTAGTAGATGGAGATTTAGTTTGAAGATAGGGAAGGTACACAAAGAACATTATTGAATTGTCTACCATCCATGTCAATTGATCCTAAGCCTTCAACATCAATTGTTCAATCATCACGCATGTGTCTAGTCAAAGTAGAACTGGTGCAATCATGGTAGGAGGGTTCATAGAATGAACTATCTAGGCCATGTAGCAAGAGTAAACACAATGGAAAAAACTCAAAGATATGAAACAAATGCAAATCCAATCATTTAGTATACCATAGAATTCAAATACATATCATTCTATAACATGCGGGCTTACAATTAGGGCTCACAGGCCTGATTATAGAATATCATAATATGTACAAGCTATAGCTTCGAATCTCGTTCGCAAAGAATTCAAACTAAGAACTATGTATCAATTGCTAACTATAATAACTACCTTCCTAGAGATCTATTACATCCTTATATATCATTTCCAGTACAAAAGATTCATCCGTGTCAGCCAAGGAAGATCACAAACTCCAATGAAGAGTTGTAACGTGTGTACACAGATAGGTCAGACCTAAATGGATGGAACTCCTCTACAAATGAATGGAATGATGTGTGTATCTTGAGGGAGGTCAGCCACAAACCAAACAACATTGAATGATGTGTCATTAAGCTTCGAAGGTTGTGAAATGCTCCGCAGGTCTTCTCCTTTAGCTGATTATCTGAGAGTGTCAGGATGCTATGTTCTAAGAAAACAGTCGATCTTTTGATAGAGATATATTTTTGGTAACTGATCCAAATGCTCTAAAAATTGAATATGATGTAGATGAGCATGTCTAGATGCTAAGTCTAGCTCCACAAGGTCATAAGTACAACTGTGGTAGAATGCAGACCAAAATACAGAAACTGCTACTAACTGAACCACTTGAACTAAACTAGAAAATGAAAAGAAACAAACTAAAATGTAAATGTTTTTGGTTGATGCAGGATTGCTCTTGAACTAGGGATGCTCCTGCATCAAACATCTGGGGTTATTGAAAAAGTGAGTCCCTCACTTTGCTAGGGCTAGGGGAAAACCAAGACAGTCTACCTTAGCCTGAGAAATCCAAGATGAATCTTCTTCTGGTCTTCCTTTACACTTCACAAGATATTCTTTGTACTGTCTTCCTCTGGTGTTGCGTCTAATTCTGCTATCCAAAATATCTTCAATCTGCTCCGGTGTTTGTTGTGGTAACTGCTTCTTCAAGTCTTCTTCAATGTTGTCACTAAACTCTACTTCATGATACTGGTATAGGTCTACAATGATGAAAATAGGTGATATGCCCAATGTCTCCAGTAATTCCACTTCATATGTGTTTCTTGAATCAAATTTTCTTAGTATTCTACAAGGTCCAAACTTCTTCATCTTCAACTTGTTATATGTTCCAACTGGAAATCTTTTCTTTCTCAAGTATACCATCACTTCATCTCCAACTACAAATTCTTTATATTTTCTGTTCATATCCTCCAAATGCTTCTTCACTTGATTATGCACTATCTCCATATGTTCAGAAAGTTCTTCTGCTTATGGACTTCTCTTTTTTGCCATACTAATATCTCTCAACTCTATAACTCCTCTAGGGTTTACTCTGGTAACAATCTCAAAAGGTGTTCTTTTGGTACTCCTATTCACTGAATTATTATATGCAAACTCTAGTTGTGAAAGAATCAAATCTTAAATTCCTATCTTCTCTCCAAACAAACATCTCAACAAGTTTCCCAAACTCCTATTCACTACCTCTATCTGTCCATTAGTCTGTGGATGAAATGTTTAACTGAACTTTAAATTTGTCTCCATCTTCTTCCAAAAGTTTCCAACAAACTTTGTATCTCTGTCTGAAACTATACTCTTAGGTAATCCATGCAATCTCACAATCTCTTTGAAAAATAGGTTAGCTACATGCACTGCGTTAGTTGTCTTCTTACAAGGTATGAAATGTGCCATCTTTGAAAATCTATCCACCACTACAAATATTGAATCATGTTCTCTTTGTGTCTTAGTCAATCCCATTACAAAATCCATACTTATGTCTTCCCAAGGTCTTTCCGGTACTGTCAAAGGTTTGTACAATCCAATATTTTGACTACTTCCTTTTGCAACTTGACAAATTCTACAACTTTGCACAAATTTCCTAACATCCTTATGTATCTGAGGCCAAAAGTAATTCTCACTCACCAAAGCCATTGTCTTATCAGTGCCAAAATGTCCTGCCAATCTACCACCGTGTTTCTCTTTGATCAAATTATCTCCCATGGAACTTCTAGGTATGCATAGTTGATTTCCTCTGAACAACATATCCTCCTGAATGAAATAATCCAACCCGTTACTCCTATCTATCACAACAGGTTCCTTCCATGCTTCCCAAGGGTCTGTGAAATTAGTGTCTCCCTCATACATGTTCTTCAATTTATCAAATCCTATCACTTCAACTCTCATCTATGTCAGCAAGTTTCTTCTCCTACTCAATGCATCTACAACTTTGTTTGATTTTCCATTCCTATGCTTCAACACAAATGTATAGCTCTGCATGAACTCTACCCATCTCATATGTCTCTGATTCAACTTACCTTGACTATTCAAATATTGCAAAGCTTGATAATTTGTATACAACACAAACTCCTTAGGCAACAAGTAATGTCTCCACTTCTTCAAGGCTTGAATTATGGCATACAATTCTAGGTCATAAACTGAATATCTTTTCCTTGCATCATTCAAATTCTCATTGAAATATACTACTGGTCTACCTTCTTGACTTAATACTTCTCCAATTACATTTCGACTTGCATCACAATCTACTTGAAATACCTTATTGAAATTTGGCAATGCCAAAATAGGTTGCTCTGTCACTTTGTGCTTCAACAACTCAAAACTTTTATCTGCTCCTAATGTCCACTTGAAATCTTTTATGTCACCTCTCATTATCTCTATCATAGGGTTACAAACTAAACTAAAATTTCTAATGAACTTCTGGTAGAAACTAGCCAATCCATGAAATTATTTGACTTCTCCAATGTTCTTCGGTGTAGGCCATTCAACAATTACTCTTACTTTCTCAGGGTCCATCTTTAATCCTTTTGCAGAAATCACAAATCCCAAATATATCAACTCTTCCTTCATGAAACTACACTTCTTGATGTTTATCAGCAATTTCTCTTCTCTCAGTCTCTGCAATACTTGTCTCAGGTGCTGCAAATGTTCCTCTTTTGTCTTACTAAAAATCAAAATGTCATCCAAATATACAATAACAAACTTACCCAATAATTTCTTCAAAACTTCATTCATCAATCTCATGAAAGTACTAGGTGCATTTGTCAATCTAAAAGGCATCACTGACCACTCATACAATCCTTCATTTGTCTTAAAAGAAGTCTTCACACATCTCCTTCTTTAATTCTGATCTGATAATATCCACTCGTCAAGTCTATCTTTGTTAAATATCTTGCTCCACTCAAACAATCCATAATATCATCCATCCTAGGTAAAGGAAATCTATACTTAACTGTGATCTTGTTTATTTCTCTAAAGTCTATACACATTCTCTAATGCAGAGGGACCTAGTTGAACATATAATATAGGTTGAAGACTCCTTTGAAGCCCACAAAATAGTCACTTGAGAGGCTATCAACAAGACCTTTGAATTCTCTGACCGAAACATACATATTCTTGCCTATCGGCAAGACAATGGCTATCGGCAACCACCTTTCTCCCTTCTGCCAATGAGATGACTTATGCCAACATAACTATTATTGGCCAGACCATCCACTACTCTCACCAATGGCTTAATACATCTTTGCTCTGTTGAACGTTGACCCGTCGGCATGGCTTGGACCATCGGCATCACATTTTCCTCATTTGTCGATACTAGATCTCATGCCGATATGCTTATGAAGACTTCCATCTTTCTTCTCAGTTGGTGTGACATACACCGTCGGTGCTAGGAATGAAGCTTGTGCCGATGCCTTGGATCACCCCGATGCCTTCAGTCAAACCTATCATCGGTGGGACTTGCACTGTCGGCCTAGTCATGGGAAGTCTTCCCGATATCCCTCTCTCACTGACACCAACCACCCTATCGCCAAGACATACAGTTATCAGCTCCCTCTCCAAATCTTACACTGACACACATCTCTCCCCGATGGATCCTTCACTCTTCCCTCCTTTGGCTAGACTGTTGAACCCTTCGTTTGAACCATTCCCTTGAACCCTTACCTTGAACCCTTTCATCGAACCATTGTTTTTTTTCTTTGAACTGGTGAACCATTGAACTGAATGAACTGGTTCCATGCAATGGTTCAGCGACGAGGTTCAATGCTGAGGTTCAATGCTGAACACTTGCATCTTCCGCCATCTACAGTCAGACTCTCACATAGCAAATGCAAAATACACAGGATGACCTCACATGCAATTGCGCTATGCACACACACTATTTGTCATATACACACATGTTATATACACATAAAACACACTATTCCTTCTCTGCAAACATTCGTAACCGAACAACACAGACAAACTATTAATTCAACATTGAACAGAAAATAAACTAACAACCGGGGGGGGTCATTCCACTAATTTCAGAGAAATCCTCCAGTGGAATGACCCCAAACGAGATCCATTGCAATTAGACCAGAAAACACAAAATCTTTTTCATTCTTCTGATTCAAACTAAAATACAATCTCCTTTCGACTTTCCTCTACATACACACACACACCCACACACACTCCTTCCTTTTTGGTCTGTCCACTCTCTCTTATAGATACAGGCTTTTGCTAGAGAATGACACCTATGCGAACAGTTACATTACGTGGTGGGAGATGAACCACCAACTGACCACCGTTTATAAAACAGATAGTTCAGTTACATCACATTAATCCTTTATGACATGTTCCTATATTCATTTAACATGGCTCGAAAGCTTTTACATAACATTTCTTGAAATGTGAGGAATTTTTAGATTTACGAGGTGCCCCTGTACAGGAATTTTTAGATTTTCGAGGGTGCTCCTACACCATACTCCCGGACTTGAAAAAATTTCCATGTCCCATGGAAATGCTCAGTGAAAAGCCTGCAATGCCTTTTGGCTTTCTCAATGTCTTCAATGCTAACTGGATGCCTCTGCTGATTTCTCTTCATCCTCAACTGTGCCTTCTATCAATGGCTGCTTCTGAAATGCAACTAAAATCCACTCCTTCATGCTACACCAACACCTCTGTCCCTCACCTAGGAGTCCTCTCTCGCCTCTCTCCCCAGGACTTTTGGCGACACCAACTGGACCTTCTTCTCAGGCCCTTGAACCATCTCCTATGGCTCCATGATAGATCTCTCATCTGCCCACTGTAGTGAGTGAATCAGCACCTGCAACCGGAAGTCAGCAAAATTTGTTTCTAGCACTCTTTCTTTTAGCTTCTTGCTTCTCTCTTCTTCTTCTTTCTTCTTCTGCCTATTCAGTGACAGAATACTCATAACTTTTTCTGCCTATTCAGTGACAGAATTAATACACAAATAGCCTAGTTCTTTCGCTAAGCTCTGATACCAATCTGATGTAGAGGGACCCAGTTGAACATATAATACAGGTTGAAGACTCCTTTGAAGCCCACAAAATAGTCACTTGAGAGGCTATCGGCAAGACCTTTGAATTCTCTCACCGAAACATACATATTCTTGCCTATCGGCAAGACAATGGCTATCGGCAAGCACCTTTCTCCCTTCTGCCGATGAGATGACTTATGCCGACATAACTATTATCGGCCAGACCGTCCACTACTCTCACCAATGGCTTAATACATCTTTGCTCCGTTGAACGTTGACCCATCGGCATGGCTTGGACCATCGGCATCACATTTTCCTCATCTGCCAATACTAGATCTCATGCCGATATGCTTATGAAGACTTCCATCTTTCTTCTCGGTCGGTGTGACATACACCGTCAGTGCTAGGCATGAAGCTTGTGCCAATGCCTTGGATCACCTCGATGCCTTCAGTCAAACCTATCATCGGTGGGACTTGCACTATCGGCCTAGTCACGGGAAGTCTCCCCGATATCCCTCTCTCGCTGACACCAACCACCCTATCGCCAAGACATACAATTATCGGCTCCCTCTCCAAATCTTACACCGACACACATCTCTCCCCGATGGATCCTTCACTCTTCCCTCCTTTGGCTAGACTATTGAACCTTTCACTTGAACCATTCCCTTGAACCCTTACCTTGAACCCTTTCATCGAACCATTGTTTTTTTTCTTTGAACTGGTGAACCATTGAACCGAATGAACCGGTTCCATGCGATGGTTCAGCGATGAGGTTCAATGCTAAGGTTCAACGCCAAACACTTACATCTTCTACCATCTATAGTCAGACTCTCACATACCAAATGCAGAATACACAGGATGACCTCACATGTAATTGCACTATGCACACACACTGTTTGTCATATACACACATGTTATATACACATAAAACACACTATTCCTTCTCTGCAAACATTCGTAACCGAACAACATAGACAAACTATTAATTCAACATTGAACAGAAAATAAACTAACAACCGGGGGGGTCATTCCACTAATTTTGGAGAAATCCTCCAGTGGAATGACCCCAAACAAGATCCACTGCAATTAGACCAGAAAACACAAAATCTTTTTCATTCTTCTGATTAAAACTAAAATACAATCTCCTTTCAACTTTCCTCTACATACACACACACACCCACACACACTCCTTCCTTTTTGGTCTGTCCACTCTCTCTTATAGATACAGGCTTTTGCTAGAGAATGACACCTATGCGAACAGTTACATTACGTGGTGGGAGATGAACCACCAACCGACCACCGTTTATAAAACAGACAGTTCGGTTACATCACATTAATCCTTTATGACACATTCCTATATTCATTTAACATGGCTCGAAAGCTTTTACATAACATTTCTTGAAATGTGAGGAATTTTTAGATTTACGAGGTGCCCCTGCACAAGAATTTTTAGATTTTCGAGGGTGCTCCTGCACCATTCTCCATTCTCCATCTTTCTTTGGTGCTAATACTATAGGTACTGCACAAGGACATAAAATTTCTCTAATCAAACCTTTCCTCAACAATTCTTGTATCTATCTATTCAATTCTTCATTCTCTACCAGTGTCATTCTGTGTGCTACTTTATTAGGTGAACTAGCTCCAGGTATAAGATCCATGTGATGATTGATACTCCTGATTGGTGGCAATCTTTCAGGTACATTGTCTAATATGATGTCTTCATATTCTATCAGCAACTCTTTTATCTCCTCCAGTTGTCCTTCTTCATTCTCCTTCTTCAATGTTTCAAGCTTCTTAGGGATCAAAGCATAACACATATTCTCATCTCGCAAACCATCTTGAAATTTTCCTCCATCTACCAAACAAATTCTAGCATTCCCACATACTTCACTCTTAGGATCATCCTCCAAAGGAATCAAAGTAATTATCCTTCCATTTGATGTTATAGTGTATGTATTCTTTCTTCCATCATGTATAGCTTTCTTATCATACTGCCAAGGTCTACCCAACAAGATATGACAAACATCCATAGGCATAATATCACACAAGACTTCATCATGATAAGATCCTATATGAAATTTCACCAAACATTGTTCACTCACCAGTACTTTATGATCATCCTAAATCCATGCTATCTAATAGGGTTTAGGGTGTTTCAATCTTTCCAACTTTAGCTTAGTCACCATCTCCTCTAAAACTAAGTTATCTGAACTACCACTATCAATAACAACTTTACAACATTTACCACTAGATTTGCATTTGGTTCTGAACAAACTTTTCCTCTGCAGTAGTTCCTCATCTGTCTCTACTTGAAATAGTGCTCTCCTCATCACAAGTGATTCTCCTTTCTCTAGTTTGCCAACTAAACTAGGTGATACAATAGGTTATTCTTCCACATAGGTTTCTCTTCCAATGTTCTCTGTCTTCTTGCTTGTACTCCCCTGATTACATTCAAATGCTTTATTTCCTTCACCTCCACACTTGAAACAAGTGCCTCTAAATGTTCTCTTATCAGGTCCTCTTCCTTTTCTTCTATATCCTTCACTCTAGTATGGATTAGGGTTTCCTCTGTGGTAAAAATTTATGTCTTCTCTCCAGTATGCATTATTATCTTTGTCATCCTTCTTAAATGTGCTCTCCTATATGTTCTGCTCTGCATATGATCTCTCTCATCTAGAAAATGTTTTTCCTCTCTGAAATTTACCTCCTCTGCCTCTTTGTCAAAGTTGATCATGCCTCTTCTTCAACTTCTCTTCAACTTTCAGGGCAAACTGATATGCTTCCTCCAAATATGCCATCCTTACCAAGCTTAGTTCTTCTTGAATGTTCAATCTCAATACATTGATGTATCTAACCACTTTCTCCTTGCTTGCTTCACTATGTCCTATGCTTATGATCATCTTATGAAATTCTTCAGTATACTCCACGAATTTCTCCTTTTGTTTTAGGTTTTACAATCTCTTCAATATTTCCAACTCATAGTCAGCAGGTATAAACTGATTCTTCAATTTTGTCACCATTCTATCCCACTTTGTAATCTTTTGTTTTCCTCTTCTATTTCTATCCAACTAAACTTCTTTCCACCATATAGCAGCATTTCCTTTCAACTTTATCTTTGCAAATTTTACCTTCTCTAGATCTTTAATTTCTTCGTATTCAAAGTACTCTTCCATGTCATTTATCTAGTCAATCAACTCCTTAGGGTTCAAATTGCCAGTGTAATTAGGTACATCAACTCTAGGTCTCTTCCCAATCTTTGAAATAGCTCACAACATCTTGACTTGATCTGATTCTTCTTCTTCATCACCTCCTTGGATTTTGCCAATTTGTTCAACAGATTGAAATTCATCTTCATCATCACTTTTGACATTAGGTCTCGATGTCAATCCTCTTCGCCTATCTTCCTCAACATCATCCAATCAAATTTTCATTATTTTCATCATTTACATCATCTCATCCATTCTACCAGCCATTGTTCCAACAACAAGGATTCTCCTCAGCGGCATTCTTTCTAGGATCAAGTGTAAACTACCTCAAGTTCGGTGATTAGGCTACAAGGTGACAACTGCCTCATAATTGGCGATCGGTTGTAACACAAGTAACCTGCCTTAGATTTGGCAATTTATCCACAACATCTTATGAAATTCCTTCACCAATTTTTCTCACTTTGCTCCCAAAGATTTGAACTTTCGCTTTGAGACCACTTGGTGCAGTCACAGTAGGAGGGTTCACAGAATGAACTATCTAGGTCATGCAACAAGAGTAAACACAATGGATATAACTCAAAGATATGAAATAAATACAAATCTAATCATTTAATACATCATAGAATTCAAATACAGATCAGTCAGCAACATGCGGGCTTACAATTAGGGCTCATAGGCCTGATTACAGAATATCAAAATATGCACAAGATATAGCTTTGAAGCTCCTTCACAAAAAATTTAAACTAAGAACTATGAATCAATTCCTAAGTATGCTAACTACCTTCCTAGGGAACTATTACATCCTTATATATCATTTCTGGTACAAAATATTCCTTTGCGTCAACCAAGGAAGATCACAAACTCCAATGAAGAGATGTAACATGTGTACACGGATAGGTTGGACCTAAATGGATGGAACTCCTCCACAAATGAATGGAATGATGTGCGGATCTCAGGGAAGGTCAACCACAAACCAAAAAACATTGAATGATGTGTTATTAAGCTTTAGAGGTTGTGAAATGCTTTGTAGGTCTTCTCCTTTAGCTGATTATTTGAGAGTGTCAGGATGCTCTATTCTGAGAAAACAACTGATCTTCTGATAGTGATATCTTTTCGGTAACTGATCCAAATGCTCTTGAAATTGAATATGATGTAGATGAACATATCTAGATGCTAATTCTAGCTCCGTAAGGTTAGAAGTGCAGCTACTAACTGAATTGCTTAAACTGAACTAGAAAATGAAAAGAAACAAACTGAAATGTAAATGTTTTTGGTTGATAAAAGATTTCTCTTGAACTAGGGATGCTCCTGCATCAAGAACATGACTTAAGTGTAGAGAAATGATTTGTTGATGAGGCCATGTGGTGCATGACACTTGAATCAAATATCCAATTCTTTGGAGATGATGAAGAGGCAATGATTGTGAGAGATTTATCTCTTCCTTTCCTAATTTAGGTGGATAAAGACTCACTAAAGGACTTAGCAGCGTTGATCTTGTTCTTTTTAAGAAGATTTTCTAGTGATTCAATTGGACTCCACATGCACTTAGATGCCTCATTCCCCCGTCTTATTGCAATTACACTTACCACCCTTTTGACTAACCTTCTATTTTTGGAGTAGAAGAGATGGGCTTCTCTATTTATGTCTTTGGTTTCTTCTCCTATTTTCCTAAATCCTTTTGTCCTTTCTAACTCTTTTGTGATTATTCTGCAATCAAGCCCATGCACTTAGAAGACTTACTAGAGAATTCCCCCATTTGAATTAACTTATCCTACTCATGAGTGAGGCATTCAACAAATGCAACAAAGGATGGCATAGTAAAAGTGGCTCCTAAGGCATCTCTAGTAGAATATAAAGTAGATAAAAAGATAAAATATTCTACAACTAACTTTGAGAGAATGTTTGCAACAATTTGTGCATCAATTTTAGTGATTTGAAAATGTTCTAATTTGATTTGGATGGACTTTAAAAGTGTTACAAAGTCTTGAATGATTTCAAAATCACCAATATTAAGAATAATTAATTCATTTTTAGGTTTATATCCATTAATTTTATTAGTCTTACCATACCAACCTTCAATTTTTCTCTAAATTACATTAGGTGTTGTGAGTGACTCAACACGAAATAGAAGATTTGAATAGATCGCTAGACAAAGTGTATAGAAAGCTTCATCTAATTTGTTGAGAAAATTTATTTTAGCTTTAATACCATGTTACAAATTTACATAAAGTCAATAATTCTACCCAAGAACAATAATAAGATGACAATAAATTCAATACAAACAATAAAATAAGAACATTTCAATATTTATATTTAAGGCATATAATGTAAGAGTCAATGTGACTCAGCAAGCTAGGATCACCTGCAATCAAGACAACCTTCCACACAAAGATGACAAGAGAAGATGCTAAAATAATGGAGCAATGATTCTATACAAATATCATATGAAGCTATATGAAATACAATGAGTGACCCTTGCTTATAAAAGGCAAGGTTAGAGCTAGAAGGGTGGAGTGAAAGGTGGAGTGGAAAGTGGAGATATTCCTACAACATGTGTCAATTAGAAGATGATAACTAATTGCACATGTGGAGGATAAGACAACTCACTTCAACTATCAACAACTCAACACACAACTAGACTCAACTAGAAACACCTAGAAGACTCACTAAGTCAACTTAACATGTGAATTATGTGTGATGTGTGAATATTATTTAACTAATAAATAGTTAAATAATATGAACTATCCACACAAGGGTAAACCGGATAGGTGATAACCCTGTTCACACCAACACCCCCCCTTAAGTGCAACTAGGCCATGATCGATGCAATGATCGATGGGTCCCGGCTACTAGGCCATATTAGGTAACCATGTACAACAAATCTCCAGTGGAGAAAAGGAGAAAACCTCATGGGACAAAACTCATCTCCAAAAGGGAGAGTGCAAAAGAATAAATGAAAGATGTGATGGATGGAGAACTCAAGACCCCCCAAGAACAACATCCAACACATATGTACAATCAAGTACCCCCCCATAGGAGAGAAAATGTGAGACTATAGGTCTCTCCCACAATGAAGTAGCTCTTATGCCAATGGTGAATTCTTGAAGAACACTGAAGAGAATCCAAAGCCTGCAAACAACATTCTTCCCCTTAGGAAGAAACATGTCCAAAGGCTAATGTCGAAGTAACTCCATCTCAAGGTATGAGGGAAAAAGCCTCATGATGTATGATGTCTCTGAAAACTGTTCAAGTATCCACATGTCACAACCAAAAGATGTCACATAATCAGGTGTTGCATGCCTAATCAAAGAATATGACAATCCAAGACAAGATGAAAACTTAAGATCATCAATCTCCAAAGATGAATAATCCTCCGAATGATGCTCAACATACTCCAACTCAGTGCCAAACTGTGACAAGTGAAGAGGAGAAGGTAGTGATGTCTCATCTGAAGTAGAAGAATCAACTCCTTCAAAGAGGAGATGAATGTCATTAATGATACCCTCCAAGTCATCAAGATAGGATGCATGAAACAAGTCTAAAATACCTATCAAGTACTCATCCCACAAACCTGTATCTGGAAGACAACAAATATCCTACTCAATTGAAGTGGATGAAGCTATGTCAATGCCAATATCTGAAGAAGCAAGAGGAGGAAGCTCAAAACTAGTCTCAAGAACTGAAGTAGATGCAAGAACACCAAGGTTCAGGTGACCAAACTTCTCCTTACAAACATGATTCACACTCGATGCATGAGTGTGAATAGCAATCAATGGATCTACATCATCATCAAAAACAAAATGGGAGAAAGTGTATAAGTGAGATGCATAATCAGCCATCCCAATAGCAATGATATCTCTACTCTCCAAGTCCCGAATGATCACAAAATCAGGAGTGAACTCAAATGTCTTCCTTGCACCACAATGAGTAATCTGGTAGATGGAAAGGAGATTGGTTGTCAAGGAAGGTACACACAACACATTATTGAATGTATTCTAACAAACATCAATACTTCCTCTTCCAGTCGCATGCATGTATGTATTGTTACCCATAAAAATAGGTGGTCAAGTACATGATTGAAATGAAGAGAACATCCCCTATGAAGATGCCATATGATGAGAAGCTCTAGAATTAAGAAGGCATCTTTCTGACTATAGACTTGTAGAAGCAAAGAGTACTTGTCCTTTTCCTTTGTCTGTCCCATAAGCAATGCCTCCTGTCCTTGTAGATTAGATGATGATGATGGCGAAGAAGAAGACTTGGGTAAAATTGTTGTTGATGGAGAATACTCAATTTTATGTTTTTGAAGAAGTTGTGACATCTCTTCAATCTTTTTCTCATAACATTTACTCTCATCATGACACAATTTCTTACAATAAGAACACTTTGGCTTCTTCTTCTTATTGGACTCCTCTTTGGAAGAAGAGTTGGGGGTTTTCTTTGATTCTTTCTCTTGCTCCTTAGACGTTGAATCCTTTTGTTTCTTTCCCTTATTATTTGAAGCCTTAGGATCTTTTGTGCTTTGTGTTGCAACTAGAACCTATTTTCTAGGAGACTTCAATGTGCCAATGTGTAGTAGCTTCACTTGTTCTCTAGTGAGTTGTGCAGAAACTCCTCAAGTGAAGCCATTGCAAACTTACTACCAAAGGCATCCATTGTAGTATAAAAGGTAGAAACATAAACTGAATATGCAGGACCCAATTTTGCAAGAATAGATAGAATCAATTGTTCATCTTCTTTCTCAAGACCACAATGTTTGAGTTGCAACCTGAGAGATTTAAACTTGCTGAAGAAATCTTCAATTTGATCAAAGTCTTTAGGATTAAGTGTAATTAGCTCATTCTCTAATTTGAATCTTCTTATTTTATCTTGCTTGCCAAAGAGATTGTCCAGTGTTGTCCATATCTCATTTGGTGTAGTACAAGACTCAACATGAAATCTCAGATCTAGAGAAATAGCAAGACAAAGAGTGCCAAAAGCCTCATCTCTTCTATCTAACCATTTTCTTTTCTCAATAGCACCTGTGGGTTCAGGATCTGTGCCTAAAGTTATTCTATGTAACTTTTGTTTATACAACACAAACTCCATGTTTTGCTTCCATTCAAGATAATTATATGGAGTTAAAAGTGGAAATTGAGGCACATTCATGATGAAAAAGAAAGACAACAAGACAACAACATCCCTTTACTATGTAAGAGAGCCCCCCCCCAATTTGTTGTGGCACTTTATACTTAGTGCGATTTACAATTGTCCTCAAAGGACCAAAATTGGGAAAACAATAAAATCTCTTAAAAAAGAGATCTAAGTAAGATTACAATCACTCACAATGATGTATTACAACAAAAAAATCCTCTGAAAACAAATTTCACCTTCTCAAGTATCAAAATGTCCAAGTTATCTCTCAAATACCAAAAAATTGACAAATGAAATAAAAAACACCTAGAACAAATTCTGAGAAAAGTGTGTGGATGGTTGTGTAGAGCTCCTGAATACCTTTCCAATGCCACTTGAATCGTGAAATTAGAGATCGTGGAAAAAAGTTATGAGCTCAAGAGCCAAAAGGAGAGATTTATCTTCAACCTGAAATAAATGATGTCAAACAGAAAAATCTATGAAAATGACTAATACCACTATGAAGTTCTCTATGTCAGCTTTCCAACGATATCTCGTTTGCCCGATTTTGACACCGTGGGTAAAAGTTGTGCAAAAAAGAAAAAAAAGCCCTATTTTAGAACTTTGCAGGGCAAAACAGGGCTCCTTGGCAAAATATTCCCTTTTTGCTGGAATATGCTATAGTCGTTGGCAAACCACCTGTCTACAAGGAAAAACATCCTGTGAGGCAAAAAACACCGTCAGGACGATAAAACCACCTGTGAACAAGTCTGAAACCACCTTGGTTGGGAAACTGTCAGGCAAATGTCGCAAAAACCACCAATGGTTTTTGGTTTTAAACTCGTCGTTAGTAAGAAAACTGCCAAGGTTTTTGTTTTATACTCCCATAGACTTTGGAGAACCACCATGTGACAATGTGTAAAACCACTCGAGCACAGTGGATAACTACCAATGAAATGGAATAACCAATGGATGATGGTTTGACTGCTACAAAGGAAAAAACACTAATGAGCATAGAAACCACCACTGCAAAAGACACAGATATTGGTCGACGACAAGGTGTATGCCACAAGAAATCTAATTGTTAAGGCCTTTAAGACGTTGGATGAAATTGAAGACTGTCGACGGGAATTGAAGACCATCGAAAACAAAATCGTTGATATAAGATCTATAGACCATTGATTGTTGATCTATACACCATACAACTACCTATGATTTACTCCAAAACTATTGGGAGATTTAATGCCACTGCCACGGTAAAAAAAACACTGCCTATGACTTGTTCAAACTATGACTACCCAGGAGATACAAGGAATACTCGATCAAAGCAAACCTACGAGTATAGAAAACCTTCTCGTAGAATAAACTAGATAGGTGATAACCATGTTCACACCAATATATAAAATAAAGAAATAGACTAGAATATTTGTATTTAAGGTGTGCAAATAATTAGGAGTTGAATGGGGTAGAAGTGGCATATGCTCCTGTCAATCAAAGAAATGGCATGTGCTCTTGTTTCCTAATTTACCCAAGTAAATCATATTGATTACCTATGTAAACTTAATTTATAAGGTGCAATAAATAATTAATTACACCAACACCCCCCTTAAATGCAATTGAGGTAATAAAGAAATAGGAAACAACACTAATGTATAAAGAGAGTGAAACCCCCAGAAGTAGAAACGAGAAAAGTAGTAGGATAAAACTCCATGTTGACCAAGGTATGAAAGGGAGGACAAGATAGGCCTCTAGAGGTTATAGCATCCTAAAATCATTGAAAGATAAGGCCCATGTGTGCTTCCATAATGAAGAGAGAGAAAGTTAATGCATAATATTGCATGATGAATGCAATAGTAGGTCCCTCTAAAATAAATGATACATATTCCCTTTGGAAGAAATAAACCTTGAGTTGTTAGACTACTAAATTTGCACACAAATGGTGGAATGTAAGAAAAAAATAATATGTATCATTCTGGAAGTTTCTCACGTGTCTTGATGTTGATCCTGAACTATGACTATCCCTCATAAGATTTGAGAATAGTGACCATAGAAGTGTGAGACCAAACCTAATGTGAATCAAGATGTGTCAACATAGTAGCATTATGTGGAAAAGAGTGAATAAGAGGATCTAGAATAGGATATGCAACTCAGTGTGATCTTTCATCAATGAGAAGACACATGTCCTCAATGCTATCATCAAGATCCATAATGTGAGATTCTACAAACAACTGATGTATGCTTCATAAGTAGATATATATTGATGATCAAGAAGATAAGTGTGAACTTTCTAAAGAGAATTTGTAGTAGCATGTGGTGAAGGTAAGATCTCTGTCAATGTAGTAGGTGGAGGTGGTAGAACAAATCCTAATTCAAGAGGCGTGGGAAGAGAAGCAATAAGAGAGGTTCTTGTGTAATTATAACTTTTGAGACTTTCCCAATAAGAAAGTTACTCTTCAATATCATTGTCACATAGATGTTTCTCATAGTCATCAAGGGGGAGAAGTATGTCCATAGTGGGATTATTTAGGATCAGAGGTTCATTAGATCTCCATATATCTTCTAAAGTGTGGTCCAAAGAGTGTGAAGGAACTTAATGTGTGACAGAGCCCATGATGTGTGATCACTAACAGTAAGACTACTAAATCTTAGGACATGAACATTCTTATTTTCCCATAAATTGTTTTAGTCATGAGTGCCTAGTTCAAGAATAAACTCATACAAATGGGGCAAGAGATGAATCCATCGATAGTGCTTTAGGATGCCATCTCACTAGGACTTGTAGTTTCCATCTTCTAAGGTGATGATAGAAGGATAATTATTTATACCTATTAATTACTTAGATTGATTACCTCTTTAGTAAATTTGAAACTTTATTTTTGTTCATGTTTACAAAATGCCTATGTTAAGCCCACAAAGTATAGTACATGAAATAGCACCTTATAAGTTGAGTTTGTGTGCACGTATTAAAAACCCCCCAAATAGCTCAATTTAGACACCCTTATAAAGTTAAGATGTTTAGTGCTTTATATGTTAGTGCATTTATAAAGTGGAAGTGGATTTTCTAGAGTTTTATAATGTTCAATGAGGAAAAGAAAGTTGAAGGTATAATAAAATTATAACATAAGAGAAAATGGCTTGTAATAATGTGTATTTAATAAGAAAATATCCACTTTCAAAAAAGTGGGACTCAAATATGTATCTACTTGTGAAAGTTATGAGGCATAGAAGCTCAAAAACACTATGACTACACAATAAAATTTGAGAGAAAACTAAAATTCTGGAAAATATGTGAGTCATGAGTAGAATTAGATTATACCATAGTGAAGTTCATGAAAATTTGACCCATTTCAAAAAGAAATCCATCAAAAAATACCTTTGTTTAGAAAAGATATAGCCTTCTGAAGTTGGCCTCCAAAATAGAAACCTACATTAGAGAGGGGGGCCTCTATCTAGTGGTGGTAAGGTGGTTGGAGGGTGGCCTAGTTAGTGGCGTATATAAAAAAATGGGTAGCCCCATGGTACAGAGATCACCATAGTTAATTTTGACTTGTATGCTCACTAGGAGCCTTAAATTTTGGATTTTATGCTCATTATGAGGTGGAGTCATGTATTAGTTTATTATTGTAATAATGTCTGAGTTAGACCACTCTCTCTATTTTATAAACCACTCCCTCTATTCTAGAAGTCAAACTAGTAGTGGAACTCAAAATAGCATGTGCTATGTTTGGAAAAAACAGTCTTGAGGCTAAAATTAGTGAAATTAGTGGGAAACTAGTGATCCTTTTTGCCTTTTTGATAGAAGAAGAATCTTGCATGATGGAAAGTGATGAATTTGCATTATATTTATCCCATTTAGCATGTGGGAAGGCATGTATTGAAGTTGAAAAAGAGAAAATACAGAAAAGAAGATGTTTTGCTGCTTTTTACTGTGAAATTCGTTGTTCTTTGCTACAGTACTCGCCCGTACAACCATTTCAAGGGCTCTCATCTTTTGGATGTTGTAAATGCATTTTTTTACCTTTCATTTAAATCATATTAGGTGCCTTGACATTGCAGGAGGAGAGAGGACAATTCGTTGTCCCAGTTTTGCTGTTTTGAAGAGAGTTTGGTAGGGTTTAAGGAGAACGATGGGTTTCTAACCCAAATTTTTGTGTTAGAGCCCCGAAATGGATTTTTAAGGTTTGTTTAGGTGTATTTTACAATGGTTTTTTGTGCAGGTGCAGGGGAGCAGTCCAAGACAAGTTTTGAGGAAGATTTGGCTTGATATCTCTATGTATTAAGTCATTGGTGAAAGCTAGAGGAAGATTTAGTTAGAAAACTAGTTTAAAATGCCCATGGAGGTCCAAAACCTATTGAATCCATCTATTTACAATCCATACTAAGTTCTAGAATTGGTTAGGAAGTTCTGGATCACTCTGGTAGGGTACTTCCTTTGTAAACCTAGGGCTAATTGCCCCTTGGAACAACAGGAACAAACATTTTTCAAGGCATGTGTTCCAAAAACAAGTACCCTACATGTCATGTATGCTATAGAGGGCCTTAATGGGTATCTCAAAAGCTAAATATTTCTGGGATTTTTTTGGAAATTTTAGGAGTTAAGTGCTTTGAACCACATTTCTAGGGCTACAAGGAAAATAGCCCATTTGTGAAAGAACGTTGGGTAGGACAACTTGCTAGACTAACTTATGAGTTTGGTAAGCCTCCATTGGTCAAAATAACATGTCTCATGTCCTCATCAAGTGTTGGTAGTCATCCCACATACCCAAACCAATTTGGGTTCCTAAATGAAGGCCTTGGTGCCATGTTTTGTTAGTTTGCTGTCCATCCTAAGTCTAATCAGTTAGGTCATGTTTGTGGAGTTTAATAAAACATCCCCTACTCTGCATTAAGTTGTATTAGAGCACAATTTCTGATTGGGAAAGAGTGAAGGAGTACAAGATGCCTCCTAAGAATAGTCCAGTCCTCACTAAAGAAGTGAGATTGATGAAGGAATCTCAAGAAGGAATCCTAACCAGACTTACAACCATTGAAGCAAAACTAAGAAGAGGTGGGGTCATTGAGGAAGATAGTGACCAAGAGTTTGAGGGTGAGAATGTAGACCCTCAAGAGGGATCCAGTGAGATAGAGATGGATCCAAATGCAAAAAGGTTTATGAAGATGCTGCAGACTATGAAAGGAGAAAGCATTGATGTCAAGATGGAGTTGCCCATGTATGAGGGTAAGATGAATAGTGAGGAGGTACTAGAATGGATTGATTCTTTAGATAACTACTTTGAGTACAAAGAGATGCCTAAAGAGAAGAAAGTCAAACTGGTAAAGACCAAGTTGAAGGGAACAACACTAACATGGTGGAACTATGTTCAGTCAGAAAGAATAAGACAAGGAAAAACCAAAATCAGTTCATGGGACCGGATGGTGTCCAAGGTGAAGGGTCAATTCCATCCAAAAGATTATGTCATTCAAACCTTCAGAAGGTTGTAGAACTTGACACAGAAAGAGATGGATGTAATGGCCTACACAGAGGAGTTTCATAAGCTCAGTATGAGAACTAGCCATAATGAGGATGAAGTTGAGAAGATTGCTAGATACATGAATGGGCTTAGGTTCAATATCCAAGATGAACTAAGTCTCACTACACCTAGGAATGTGGAAGAATGCTTCCAGTTGGCAGTACGAGCTGAGGAGAAGATCAAGAGGAAACAAGAACAAAATGGAAGGGGTAGAGGAAAGAACTTCAGAGGAAGAGGACGGAAGCAACAAGGAGAAACAAATGATGGCAACAAGGAGAACCATGAACCAAGAGGAGAGTCAAGTGAAAGAGGTAGCTTCAGAGGAAGGAGATCAAATAGTAGAGGCAAGTTTGGAGGCCATCGTAGAGGGACAAGCACCTTCACAGGCAAGTGCTACAACTGTAATCAAGTTGGACATCCTGCATTCAAATGTCCAGACAAACAAGCATCAAGTTCACATGGAGGTGATAGAAGAGTCCACATAGTGCAAGAGGAGGACCAAGAGAGTGTAAACTCACATTCTATGCATGAAGGCCTAGAGGTAGGAGAATCCTTAATGATAAGAAGGACATTGATGAAGGTACCATCAGCCAAAGAGCTCCCATAGAGAAAGGCCTTGTTCGGAACACTTTGCAAAGCACAAGGAAAGGTATGTAAAGTGATTGTTGATTCTAGTTCTATTGACAATCTCGTGTCTCTAGAAATGGTAGAAAAGTTGTAGATAAAGAAGATTCCTCACTCTACACCCTACAAGGTATCATGGCTCAACAAGGGTCAGCAAGTACTTGTGAATGAACAAACTTGGGTGGAGTTCAACATTGGTGGCTACAAGGACAAGATCTTGTGTGATATCATCCCTATGGATGTATGCCATCTTCTCTTAGGCAAACCATGGCAATTTGACTGAAAGGCCAAACATGATGGAGAAGAGAATACATACATGATTGTGAAGGATGGAGTGACCTAAAATCATACACCCATAAAAGAAGATGGTGCAGCAATCCATGAAGGACCAAGTGTGATGATGGTGAAAGAGAAAGAGTTTTTGAAGACACTGAAAGAAGAAGAAGTAGGATATGCCATCATTGGCAAGCCTATATCAGCCAAGGTAGAAACAGAGGTAGAAAAGATACCAGAGGAGGTGCAGGTCCTATTGGACAACTATGAAGACATAGTGGTGAAAGACCTACCAAGCTCATTGCCTCGTGTCAGAGATGTAAGCCATCACATTGATCTCATCCCTGGTGCAAGTTTGCCAAACAAGATAGCATACAAAATGACACCACATCAAAATGAACAGGTCAAAAATTAGATCTAAGAGCTATTGGACAAAGGGCTGATCAAGGAGAGTTTGAGTCCCTGTGTTGTTCCAACTGTCCTAGCACCTAAGAAGGGTGGAGAATGGAGACTTTGCACTGATTCCAGAGCCATCAACAGGATAACCATCAGGTATAGATTCCCAATACCTCAGATAAAAGATCTAATGGATGGTTTGGGTGATGCATGTTACTTTTCTAAGATAGATTTAAAGAGTGGTTATCATCAGATAAGAATAAGAGAGGGTGATGAATGAAAGACAACATTCAAGACAAATGAAGGTCTTTATGAGTGGCTAGTAATGTCATTTGGGTTATCAAATGCCCCAAGTACATTCATGAGACTTATGAATGAAGTTCGAAGCATTTCATAGGCAAGTTTGTGGTAGTCTATCTAGATGACATTCTTGTGTATAGCAGAACCAAAGAAGAACACTTGTAGCACTTAGACATGGTGTTGAAGAGATTGAATGAGGAGAAACTGATGATCAACCTCAAGAAGTGTGAATTCATGAAAGACAATCTTTTCTATCTTGGGTTTGTGATCTCCAAAGGTACACTAAAGATGGATCCATCCAAGGTAGAAGCCATACTCAGCTGGCCAACTCTTAGAATAGCAGTAGAGGTAAGAAGTTTCCATGGTTTGGCCACATTTTATAGAAAGTTTATCAAGAATTTCAGTCACATTTGTTCTCCTATTCTAGATACTATCAAAGGAGATAAGAAGAGAAAGTTTCAATGGACAGAGCAAGCTGAGAAAAGATTTGAATACTTGAAGACAAGGGTGGCTCAACAGCCTATTCTTGCACTCCTTGATTTTAGTAATGTGTTCACAATTGAATGTGATGCAAGTGGATATGCCATAGGTGCAGTTCTGAGTCAAGATGGGAGACCGATTGCATTCTTCAGTGAAAACTCAATGAAGCTAAGAGGAAGTACTCTTCCTATGACCTTGAACTCTATGCTATGGTACAGTCTATCTATTGCCTAAGGAGTTTATTGTTTTCACAAACAACCATGCTTTGAGTTTCTTCAACAACCAAGATAAGTTGAGTCACAGGCACATGAAGTGGATGGATTATATGCAGGCCTACACATTCACCATCAAACAGAAGAAAAGACAAGAAAACAAAGTTACTGATGCTCTAAGTAGAAGGTCCGTGATGGTGCAGGAGATCAAGTTGCAAAGTGTAGGTATTGATGCACTTAAAGGTATGTATGAGAATGATGAAGATTTTAGTACTATTTTTTCTGTTTGTAGCCAATCCCAAGATGTTTTTCATAATGAATTTTATGAGTTTGTGGTACAAGATGGTTTACTATTCAAGGGAGCTTAGTTGTGTGTGCCAAGATACTCCATGAGAGAAAATTTGATCAAGGAAAAACACTGTGGTAGCTTGAGTGGGCATTTTGGTTATGCCAAAACTTTGGAGCAGGTCAAGAGGTTTAACCATTGGCCTAATATGCATAATGATGTGAAGAAGTTTGTGGAGAGTTGTGTGATATGCTAGAGGGCTAAAGGATCAAGTTCTAATGCAGGTTTATGTCAACCTTTACCAATACCCAATCAGCCATGGGAGTCAATTATCATGGACTTTGTTCTAGGTCTGCTCAAGACACAAAGAGGTTATGACAACATTTTTGTTGTTGTAGATAGATTTAGTAAGATGGCACATTTGATTGCTTGTAAGTCCACTAATGATGCCTCTCATATTGCTGGTCTATTCTTCAAGGAAATTGTAAGAGTCCATGGATTGCCTTTGACAATAGTGTTTGACAGATATTCCAAGTTCATTGGTCACTTATGGAGAACTTTGTGGAAGAAGCTGGGAACAAATCTAACTTTTGGTTCTGCCTACCATCCCCAAACAGATGGGCAAACTGAAGTTATAAATAGGTCTTTGGGAAACCTATTGAGGTGCCTAACAAAGGAGCATAATCAGTCATGGGATCTACTACTGCCCCAAGTCAAATATGCCTACAATGACTCTGTTAATAGGAGCATTGGAAGAACACCCTTTGAAGTAGTTTATGGTATGAAGCCAAGAGGCATTTATGAGCTGAGAGACTTAAGGGGAGTAGACAATAGGAGTGCACAAGGAGAAGACTTTGCCACATCCATGAAGGAGATACATCACCAAGTTAGAGAAACTCTTGAAAAGAGTGTTGCCAAGTACAAGGAGAAGGCTGATCTAAGAAGAAGAGATGTTCAATACAAAGTAGGTGACATGGTGCTGGCTCATTTGAGGAAAGAGAGATTTCCCAAGGGTAGATATACAAAGCTAGTGATGAAGAAGATAGGACCTTGCAAAGTGGTCCACAAGTTTGGTCAGAATGCCTATGAAATAGAACTCCCTCCTGGAGTTGCTATCTCTCCCATTTTCAATGTTGTAGACCTATATCATTTCAAAGGATCTAATGTTGTAGATGAAGAAGTTGAAGAAGTTTTTGATGAGGATTGGGTAAGGGATCTCCCACCTAGTTAGCCAGTGAAGCTTGAAACTATCTTGGACACAAGAGAGGTTAAGAGGACAAGAAACAAAGTCTACAATGAACATTTGGTGAAATGGCTTGGTTTGCCAATTGAAGATGCTACATGGATGATAGAAGAAGATATTAAGCAACATGGAACCTTTTTCCAAGAGGTCATTTCATCAGGTGAATGAAATCTTTTCACCCCAGTTGTATGGTGCAGAGACCACCATAGGTAATTTTGACTTGTATGCTCACTAGGAGCCTTAAATTTTGGATTTTATGCTCATTATGAGCCTAGGTGGAGTCATGTATTAGTTTATTATTGTAATATGGTCTGAGTCAAACCACTCTCTATTTTAGAAACCACTCCCTCTATTCTAGAAGTCAAACTAGTAGTGGAACTCAAAATAGCATGTGTTATGTTTGGAAAAAACAGTCTTGGGGCTAAAATTAGTGAAATTAGTGGGAAATTAGTGATCCTTTTTGCCTTTTTGATAGAGGAAGAATCTTTCATGATAGAAAGTGATGAATTTGCATTATATTTATCCCATTTATCCCATGGGAAGGTGTGTATTGAAGTTGAAAAAGAGAAAATATAGAAAAGAAGACATTTTGTGGCTTTTTACTGTGAAATCCATTTTTCTTTGCTATAGTACTCGCCCATACATCCATTTCAAGGGCTCTCATGTTTTGGATGTTGTAAATCCATGTTTTACCTTTCATTTAAATCATATTAGGTGCCTTGACATTGCAGGAGGAGAGAGAACAATTCGTTGTCCCAGTTTTGTTGTTTTGAAGAGGGTTTGGTAGGGTTTAAGGAGAACGATGGGGTTCTGACCCAAATCTTTGTGTTAGAGCCTCAAAATAGATTTTTTAGGTCTTTTTAGGTGTCTTTTACAATGGGTTTTGTGTGCAGGTGTAGGGGAGCAGTCCAAGACAAGTTTTGAGGAAGATTTGGCTTGATATCTCTATGTATTAAGCCATTAGTGATAGCTAGAGGAAGACTTAGTTAGAAAACTAGTTTGAAATGCCCATGGAGGTCCAAAACCTATTGAATCCATCTATTTTAAATCCATACTAAGTTTTGGAATTAGTTATGAAGTTCTGGGTTACTCTGGTAGGGTACTTCCTTTGTAAACCTAGGGTTAATTACCCCTTGGAACAACAGGAACAATCATTTTTCAAGGCATGTGTTCTAGAAAAAAGTACCTTGCATGTCAATTATGTTATAGAGGGCCTTAATGGGTATCTAAAATGCTAAAGATTTCTGGGAGTTGTTTGGAAAGTTTAGGAGTTAAGCCCTCTAAACCTCATTTTTAGGGCTATAAGGAAAATAGGCCATTTGTGAAGGAATGTTGGGTAGGACAATTTGCTAGACTAACTTATGAGTTTGGTAAGCCTCCATTGGTCAAAAGAACATGTCTCATATCCTCCTCAAGTGTTGGTAGTCAGCCCACATACCCAAACCAATTTGGGTTCCTAAATGAAGGCCTTGTTGCCATGTTTTGTAAGTTTGATGTCCATCCTAAGTCTGATCAGTCAGGTCATGTTTGTGGAGTTTAAGAAATCATCCCCTGCTTTGCATCGCCCCACTTGGTTGAAAATATAGTGGAGTAGAGATTGCACAACTAGAGGTAGTGGTAGAATTAGGTGGTGTTACATGGGCAGTAATAGAGTGGAGAAGAGTCTGTGCCTCCATTAATCATGGTAGAGATAGGTGGTGTCACTTGGGTGGTGATAGAGCTTAGACAAGGTGATGTGGTTGGTAGTAGTGTTGAGTTGGTGGCACCTTAATTGAAACCAAGCCCTTAGATGGCTATGGCTAGCATAGGTCGCTAGTAGTTAATTTGCATAGTCTATGAAGTTTGCATGATCTGCACAGTTGCAATGTAGTTTGAATCGTGACTGCATGGTCAAAAAGTAATTTTTTAAAGTTTTAAATTTTTTTGAAGGCCATGCATATTGTGTAGTATAATATTGCATATGACATACCTGAGTAAAAAAAATTACCTAAGATATTTCCTACCTAGATTTCAATGATTTTACTATCAATCCATATGTTTTGATAGTTTCTAGACATAATGGCAATGCCTATTTTGTGCCAAACTTGTTTGAAATGTGTGCTTGACCTATAAAAGTTCTTGATCAAACCCTATTGGAAACAATAATTAGTAGACTTAATAGTGTCTAATTTACATGAAGTGAGATTCTACCCTAACTAATTTGAGCCTTTTGATTGCAATTAAACAACGTATTTCTTCCTTGGAGACGTCCTACAATAGGTAATAAAAAATCACACAATCTACAAGACTATAAGCCTAAGGGAAAAAAGAAAGACTCATATTTTAAAATCAGTTGTCACCTACATTTCCCTCCATTGATACCTTATTAGATTTTATAACAAACTGTAATATAAATCAACCTACGAACAAAACAACATTATAATTGCATAAAATTTAATGTGAATAAGAAAGACAAGATTTCATCATTGTAATAATTGAATTCCATTAGATGTGCAAATGGAATGAAAGAACTGCAATATATGGCCTTATGGTTTCCAAAACCAATGAGGATGAGGATAAGGAAAAATATAGAAAACAAGGGGATGACCTCTAAGTTTCTAAATCTAAGAGGATGAGGAAAAAGTATAATCCCCTAAAAGAAGGAAAATATTTGAACTCATTATCCTATCCTACCTAAGTAATAAAAAATAAATTACATTAAGTAAAATTAATATAATAGTTGCAATAAATAATTACACCAACACTTAACATTAACCCCAAAAATCTTTTCCCTAGAAAATTTAACTCTTAAATTTATTTATTTTTGAATCTTTATCTACTAATTTCAACCAATTTAACCTAGACCTAACCTTATCTCCTTTTTATTTAAATATATTGTCACGCCTTATGTTATTCTTAGGGTCAACAACCCTTTCTTAAATAAGAGGGTTATATGGGTTAACCTAGAGTTCTTCTTTTTCTTTAAAAAGATTCAATTGGATCCCTCTAAGAAAGTAATCCCTCTTCTTGGCAATATCTTTCCCCACAATCCTTAGAAATTTTTGAAAAGAGTTGATAATAGTTGACCAATTAAAGATGTAAGAATTATGTTTATCTTCAACAAAAATCTTCCACAAACTTTAAATATAAATGTAGATGTTGGGAAAAAGGTGCTGTTTTGTACACCTTGCACAGGAAAGAATTAATTTAATTATGTAAAAAAATATTTATTTTTGGTGCATCTTTAGAGATGTGTTTAGCCACTTTAAATATTTATTGGGTCCACTTGTAAAGTTGTATTGGACATCAATTAAATATTTTATGTGTTGGAGATAGGACAAATATTTAGTAGTTGTGGGAAATATTTAATTTTAGGGGTCAATGGTTTTGTGCTCTCATGGTTTTGAGGCACACAGTTTAGCCAATACCATGATTGTATTTTGTGTGAGATTTAATCTATAAAAGAAAGCACATGTTTAGTGGTTGGGTTAGCTATTAGTTGTATTGAGCTCTCCTATAGAATGCATATGTGAAGCATGGCATGGAATGTGTGGTTGCATGGTTACCCAATTTGCTTGGACACATGGAGGATGCATTGGGGGAGATTCATGCTTTAGAGGTGCTCATGGAAGCTCTATAAGTGTAGTATAATGGTGTTTTCATTGCTGAATAATACATTGAGTGTGGGTTCTTCTAGAGGCTTGGTTTTTCCTAAAGGGGTTTTCTTAGAGTACATCTTGTGTAATCTTGTAATACATGTCTTTGATGTCTTCATTGTATTTATTATGTATACTTACATGCATGCTTTTCTCTCATAGGGTTATGTAGGAAATTATTTGATCAACTTAGTAATATCTGTATCAAAGCCTAGTTGTGGTTAAGGGAGATGAAGACTCCTTGGTATTGTTTAACCCTTGTCTAAGTAGATCTAGTGCAAAGTTGAATCCATGGCAATGCTATAGATATTTCAGACATTTCAAGGTATAAGGTGTGTTGTGTAGATTGTAATAGTTGCAAATTTGGGGTTTGGGGCTTTACAAATTTGTGCTTGTTGTTTTAAGTCTAGGGTTTGATAAATATTTGGCAAATGGGTTTTTTGTTTGAGTTTTGTCTGAGGTTTTTGGGGGTCATCTTTTGGTAGAGACCTCCTGGATAGAAATAGACCTCACTATTGAGTCTAGAAGGACTAAAAACCTATGGATCCATATCAAGTTTGGTAGTGTTTATTTGTTGTTGGAAAAAGGAGTTTTTTGGGTGTTCACCAAAAGGCTTTTGAGGAGGAAGTTGTAGAAATGACCTCTTGGACCAAAACATACCTCACCATTGGATCCAAGGCTTGAGATAATAAGGATTGATATAAAAAAAATTAATATTTAGCCACCAGGTCTTGATGTAGAAAAACCCCCTGGTACATAGTCATATGAACTAGTTGCAGCTATGTTTATTTTTTTTCAAAAAAAACTATATATTTTTTGTGCAATGAATTTTTTAAAAATTGGGTATGGGAGGTACCCATTGGGCATAGATCCCCTTGTACCCAGTCATTGATAGTTAGCACTGAAAGCATGACATGGGGTGTCAACCCCCAACCAGACCCTAGTCAACCCTCAACTAGAAGTCACTAGGCCGGTGGGCCTTAAGCCCTCAGTCTCCACCCCCAATCAAGTTGCCAAAGTTTAGCCCATGATCAAGCAAGCCAAATTTTATTCCCTATGGGAAATTCCAAAAAAAAAATAATTTTAAAAATATAAATTTGATATTACATTGGGTCCACCACCAAACACCTATTAGAAATGAAAGCAACACTACTTCAATGGAAATCTAATTCAATATAAATTTCTACAATCTTTAACTGTGTGTTATTAATGGAGATTGTAACACAAAAACAAAACTATGCTTCCTAGAAATGCAAAATCAGAAATATGAACACATAACACAATGTTTAACATGGAGAAAACCCTTTCGGGTAAAAAACTCCACACAAGAAAGAGGCCCAATGTTTGTATTAATCTTAAAATGATTTGCAATACAACACTTCAACTCTCTCCACCAGTCTTCAATCTGATAGCATTCCGGCAGCACCCGAGTACCTAATCTGTATTGTAGCAACAAATACATGGAAAATATTTATAGAAACATTTTCCAACTCCTCCTAGGCATTCACCTTCTCTCTCCTAAGATTCTCCAACCTGTAAACATTAATTACCATCTTACAAGCATCTTACACTTGTCCAAAAATAACCATGCAAAGATTGGGCACCCAAGACTAAATCTGGCTTCTTATAGCATCTTATGATGCATCATAACCATCATAAATTCCATAAAAGAGTATATTTCCAAGATAGAAACCTTGGGCTAAATATGGCAAATATACAACTAACATATCCATCATATGCGTCATAGAATCACATAATCTTATGACAACTTGCAGCTGTCATAGATTCACTCACCAAACATTATGATAGTTGTCATACATGCCAAAAATAGTATATTCCTCAAGGGAGAATGCCTATCCTCATTTACCATGAGTTTTTACATTTGCCAATAGTAAAAGTCACTTTGTAATAACTTCTGGTGACTCCAAAATTACCCCTGCCAGTGAAATTAGTACATCTCCTCATGAATAATTACAAATTACATATAATAAATGGAATAAATACAATATTGGGATTTACAAGGTTAATGGTATCTTATCCCAACATTCTCCTACTTGACATTATACATTGTAAATCAACCCATAGGAAATCAAATGAAAATAATAAAGCACTAGAAACAAGGCCCATGGCCTCTCTGCACCACACGAACTTCTCTGTGCTCACAGGCTTAGTCAATGAATCTACAACATTCTCCTGAGTGTCTATATTTAGGTCAATCTCTCCATTTGCAACCAACTCTCGAACAAAGTGATACTGAACATCAACATGCTTAGTCCGAGCATGATATATGGGATTCTTGGCCAAACAGATAGCACTCTGGCTATCACAACCAATCTGAATGATCCTGCAATCAAAACCAATACGTGTACATAGTCTCCTCAATGAAGCTGCCTCCTTAGAGACATGAGTAGCAGCCATATACTTTGCTTCTATAGTGGATAAAGCAACTGTGGGTTGCCTCTTACTCATCCAACTCACTGCACAATAGTATTCACATACTTACTTTGTGACAACCAAAGCTTTCTGTTAACTCTGTCCTTCCTGATCTCCATTCCCATAATATACCTTGCATCACCAAGATCCTTCATCTCAAATGCACTTGAAAGTTGGGCTTTAAGCTCACTAACCATACCCTTAGTGTTGCTGAAAAACATGTCATCAACGTACAAAGCAATAACTAGTATAGAATCATCAACACAATGAATGTAAACACAATGATCCTCCTCACTTCTAACAAAACCCAATTTTAAAACAAATGAATCAAACTTTTGATACCACATTTTGGGGGATTGTTTTAGACCATAAAGAGACTTCTTTAACCTGCAAACCCAATGTTCTTTTACTTTTACCTCAAAACTTGTAGGATGTTTGTTGGTCATGATGTTAGTCATACACAAACATAGAATAAAAGTTACACAACAACCTTTACTCATCTTGAAAGATACGATGAATTCAGAGAATTCATGATCCCAAGTCTCCGTTGATTAGGTCTTAATCTACTGACGTTACTCAGTGGTTGATGTGTGTTGCTGTTTTCCATTCAGGGGCCTTACGTTCTTCAGTAATTTATGCAAAGTTCATCATTATTTCTCCAAATATCTTGCTCTATATGTCTGCTCTGCATAAATCTCCAATAATTCTACCTCTGCACTGTGAATTTAGTCAAATAATGTGCTTACAGGCTGATATTTGCATGATTTCTACCATTATTTGCAATTCTTTGCATGATATTTTCAATACTACATGCATTTAACTCAAATATGCTAATGATTTTCAGTTACCTACAGGATTTCAGCATATTTCTCTGTTCTGCTTGTTATTTATCATGATTTGCAGTTATGGTGATGAATTTATGAAATTAAAAAAGGAAAGGGTTAAAGAATGAGATTCCCAAAACTACTTGACTAAGATCATTGATCCACATACAAGCTCCCATACATGCAATGAAAAGAAGGAAACTAGAATCATACTTCACCAGGACATTCCACAAATCCGCATGATCTAGTGCAAATCTTCAAAGGAAAAGTTGACAACAACATGTAATGAAATGAAAGCACTTCTAGTTGAACACAGCATTCCCCAGTACATATCCAGAAATCAACAGGAAGATTACGTAAAATTTACAATCAGGATGTAATCTGAAACTTCATATCCATTCAGTATGCTCAAGAACAGGTACATTTACAGTGATCTAAAGAAAGAACCTTGACATTTCAACAATTCAGTCTTCATTAGTCTCAGTAATCCAATCTCGTATTTGATTCTACAGTAATTGGCCTTAATGTGCCAGATGTTCCAATTGTATCTTTTTTATTTTTGACAAGCTCTGGCTCTTATATAGAGCAAATGCCAGAAAATAGTTACAATGATCCAAGGATCAGGATCCTCCCAGAACAATCAATGGTCTAGATGAATAGCACGTGCTTTGCCAGTTGGCAAATGTATAGCTGGCACAGAATATTCCAGTATCTTTGATTTGATTCGGTCTCCAGCTGGCAAACAACATATTTGATAATATCCTCCTCACTTCTGGTTCATGTTGCCTCCTTGTGCAACCATACAATGCTCAGCAACAGCTCTAACAGCATCATGACTTCCTGCAAATAAACAGACAAACATTAAGTTCATCATCATGTGGAACACAGCATGAAGTTAAAATTCACATTAAAACAAGCCCCATGTTCAAACATATGCAATGGGTTTCAAATTCTGTAAAAACCATGCATTAAATGCATAAACAGGGCTAAAAAATACACTGGTCAACCATCGTTGACCAAAAATTAGGCTATCGGGCTTCAAATGGATTGAAAAATCCATCACTTCGTTTTCCCGCCTATTTCCTTGTATATCGGGTTCAAAATAGTGCATATACATCACAAAATATACAATGATTAAATCGCTTTTCAAAATCTTTCGAATCCGCCCTTGTATATTTCGGCATGTATACCCGGCGCGACAAAATATACATCGGCAAATGTACAACGATTTAACCGCATTTCATAATATTTCGGGTCTGCCTTTGTATGTGATGCATGTATGTATTTCGGCATGACCACATACTGTCGGAAAGACAATTTTACATTAGGCTGACGGCTAAACTTATACCGACTCCAAAAATCATGATGATGTCCTTCCATCGGGAAGACATGTTCTATCGGCATGATAACTCAAGATAAGGCCGATAGCGAAAGTTATACCGATGAGGAACTCTTCATCGGGTGGAGGATATATATATCGGCGAGACAATTATGAACTTGGCCAACACTATATGTCAGGTCGATCACCTTTTCGGTGAGAAAACAACTATCGGGGAGAGATTTCCTGACTCGGCCGATATAAAAACTTATGCCAAAGAACCTTTCCATCGGGAAGACAAACAACTGTTGGCAAGAGAATTCGAGACTCAGCCAATAGCAAAGGTTAGGACGATGGACTTTTCCATCGGGGAGACAACTCATATCGGCGGGAGAAAAACGAACTTGGCCGATAGCGAAAGCTATGGCGATGGGGAACCATATCGGAGAGACTACAACATCGGGGAGACAAAATAAAGCGCGGCCGATAGCTACCTCTATGCCGATGGGGAAACACATCGGGATGACTATCTCCATCGGGGAGAAAAAAAAACAAGCATGACTGATAGTTAAACGTATGCCGATGGACTCAACCATCGGTGAGACAACACCCATCGGGGAAAGATTACAAGACTTGGCCGACAACGAAAACTAGGCTGATCACCCCCTCATCAGGGTGACTATCTGCATCAGCGAAAGAAAACAAAGCCCGGCCGACAGACAATGTTATGCCGATGGGGAAACATAAAGCTTTCCATCTACCTGCAGGATATTGCGAAATATGATGCTCCTCCCAGAATGTCCTGATGATGTCACCGTCATATCCTGGGCTTCATTGAAATGCAAAGGATGACGTCAGCGTCATATTGGTAAAATCAGGGGATATTTCAATATCGGGTTACATTAGGAAGATGATCCTCCTCATCGAATATCATGATGACGTAACCATCATATTCCGTCTTCGGAGCATGAGGATGAATTGAGGTCATCATCAGGTTAGCGCTAGGGTGATATTTAAAATATGATCATGCTGAGGAATGGAATATCACCCTCCTAAAACATGTTTGACCAGACCTTTGACCTGTCACAACTTTCTCATATGGACGAATTTTAGGGTGATGTAAAAGGCAAACCTGCCTAGAATTTCACGCTCTTTCACATGGTAAGCTTTCTGAGGATAGATTCAGACTTTCAAATTTGAGCTCAGACTTCAAGATCACAAATATGCTTGAGATTAGGCATATGCATACTGACTGATACTGTTTTACCATTACCGCCCAGAGCACAAAAGCAAGGGAACAAGCTAGCAAAGTTGGGTCCCTGTTTTGATAATGCAAAATGGGGCGTGTTGTGTAACCACACAACAATGTTGCATATAAATTTCTTCTTGATCTCCATGCAAGAATGAAGTCTTAACATCGATTTGCTCAATCTCCCAATCATAAGCTGCAGCAATGGATAAGAGAAACCTAATAGAAGTCAATTTAGCAATAGGAGAGAATATCTCACCAAAATCAACTCCCTCTCTCTAGGAGTAGCCCTTGGCTACCAATCTAGCCTTGTACTTCTCCAATGACCCATCTACTCCAAACTTCTTCTTGAAGACCTACTTACATACTATGGCCTTTCTTCCTTTGGGCAAATGAACAAGATCCCAGGCATTACAAGAGTCTAAAGACATCATCTCCTCCTGCATGGCTAGCTGCCAAGACTCACTATCATCTGCAGAAATAGCTTCCCTGTAGGATCTAGGTTCATCGTTAGTACTCAATAAAGAATATACACAACTAAAATCTAGTGGGCTATACATATCAACTAGATTCTACTGTCTTTTGGATCTCCTCAAGGGTGGAGTAAGGGACTCTACTCATTCTTCTGCATGATCATCTACAACAACTTCTTCTGTCACAACAGACTCATCTTCATCAGAACTACTTGAATCTTCTTCTTCTTCTTCACCCCCCAATCCATCATTTTATTCTTCCTAAGGTGCATCTTGCTGCTCTAAATCAAAGTGCACCTTCTTTACCTTTTCTTCTTTCTCTTTTGACTATTCAAGTTCAGAAATAGCTCTAAGTTCCCTAAAAAATAACATCTCTAGGAAAGATAATCTTGCGGGTTAGTGGATTCCAAAGCTTATAACCTTTGACATTATCAACATATCTAATGAATGTATACTTTTCAACCTTTGGGTCCAACATAGATCACTTTTCCTTAGGCACATGAACAAAAGCCTCACAACCAAAAACCCTTAAATGTGAAACAGAAGGTTTCTTACCTGTCCACACTTCATAAGGTGTCGAATCAAGAGCCTTACAAGGAGATCTATTTATCAAGTAGCAAGTAGTACACATAGCCTCTTCCCAAAAGCATTTATCCAACTATGCATCACTAAGCATACTTCTAGCCTTTTCCATAATTGTTTGGTTCATCCTTTCTGCAACACCATTCTGCTGTGGTGTATACGGAGTTGTCTTTTGTCTGATTATACCTGCATGCTTGCAAAACTCATCAAATTCCTTAGAACAATATTCCCCTCCATTGTCAGATCTTAATATTTTTATCTTTAAACCTGATTGGTTCTCTACTAAGACTTTTAATTCTTTAAACTTAGTGAAAACTTCAGATTTATGCTTCATAAAATAAATCCATGTAAATTTGGATACATCATCAATGAAGGTTACAAAATAACAAGATTTTTTGATAGATTCATTATCCATAGGTCCAAACACATCCATATGAATAATTTCTAACTTCTTTTTTGCTCTATTGCTTCTTGAAGGAAATGATTTTCTATTTTGTTTACCAAACACACAATGCTCATAGAAATCAAAGTGCTCATCAGAATAGGAGAAACCATCCAACAAATTTTTATTCTTAATAGTTTTTAATACATTATTTCTTGTGTGGCCTAATCTACGGTGCCACAACATACATGCATTTTCAGTATTATCCTCAGATACATAAGAGTCATTATAAACTATAGTGGCTTCAAGCTTGAACAAGCTTCCAAATCTCTTCCCCTTCCTTAACACCAAGTTCCCTCTCACTAATCTGCATCCATGCTTGTCAAATGTCACATGCATTCTGAAATCATTCAACTTCGAAACTAAAATCAAATTTCTAGCTAATCCAAGAACATGAAAAACACCAAGGAGGGTTTTAATTCTCCCATCACTTAAACACAACAATACCTTTCCTTTCTCGACAATCAGATATGTAGAGTTGTCACCAAGGTAAATATTACCTCCATCATATTCTTCATATGATGAGAACCATTCCTTATGCGGAGTCATATGAAATGAGCATCCTGAGTCAACCAACCAATGATCATTAGAAATAAGATTACATGCAGAAAGTAAAACTTCTTCAACTTCATTTGAGGACTTATCAGAAGCACTCTCCCACTGTTTCTTGGGATTTCTACACTCCTTCACGTGTCCCCTTTTACTACAGTTCCAACACTTAACTCTGTTCTTTTTACCAGGAATCTTAGACCAGCCCTTGGACTTGTCCTTAGCCACTTTTTGATCTCCTTTATGTCCTCTTTCCTTAGACCTTCCCCTGACACTGAGAGCATCCCCTGAACTATCTGAACTCTTCTTCCTCAATTCCTATGATAGTAGCACTGAAACAAGAGCATCCAACTTCAGATGCACAAGGTTAGCAATGATAGAAAGAATAACATTCTCCCAAGACTCAGGTAAAGAACATAGAAGTAAGATACATTTGTCTTCATCACTAACCTCAACATCTACTGAATCAAGCTAACTCACTAACAAATTAAAAGAATTTAAATGCTCTGCAACTGATTCACCTTCTCACATTTTCATGGAAAACAATTTCCTTTTTAAATAAAGTTTATTTACCATAATCTTAGCTTGAAGATCTCACCCAACCATTTCCACAACTTGTATGCAGTCTCTTCCTTTGCAACATTCAATAGGATAGAGTCTGAAAGACACAACCGGATGGTTCCCCGTGCCTTCTTATCCAGTCTATCCCATTCATCTTGAGAGACATCGTTAGGTTTCTTCTCTTTTTGGACAGCCAACCATTGGTTTCTTTCTTCCAAAAAATCTTCCATTTTCAACTTCCACAACTCATACCCCATTCCGTTGAACTTCTCAATGTCCAATCGAGAGGTTGATGCAATGGTGGATGCAGCCATAATAACAACACACGATCTGCAAAACAAATACAACCAAATCGCCCACTGCAATTATAGCTTCCACACTACCACCCAAGAGTCAAAGCTAGCTAGGCTCTGATACCAAATGTTAGAAATGAAAGCAACACTACTTCAATGGAAATCTAATTCAATATAAATTTCTACAATCATTAACTGTGTGTTATTAATGGAGATTCTAACACATAAACAGAACTATGCTTCACAAAAATGTAAAATCAGAAATATGAACACATAACACAATGTTTAATGTGGAGAAAACCCTTTTGGGTAAAAAACTCCACATAGGAAAGAGGCCCAATGTTTGTATTAATCTAAAAATGATTTACAATACAACAACACTTCAACTCTCTCCACCAATCTTCAATCTGACAACATTCCAGCAGCACCCAAGTACCTAAAATCTGTATTGCAGCAACAAATACATGGAAAATACTTATAGAAATGTTTTCCAACTCCTCCTAGGCATTCACCTTCTCTCTCCTAAGATTCTCCAACCTATAAACATTAATTACCATCTTACAAGTATCTTACACTTGTCAAAAAATAACCATGCAAAGATTGGGCACCCAAGACTAAATCTAGCTTCTTACAACATCTTATGACACATCATAATCGTCATAGATTCCACAAAAGAGTATCTTTCCAAGATAGAAACCTTGGGCTAAATATAGAAAATATACAACTAACATATCTATCATATGCATCATAGAATCACAGAATCTTATGAAAACTTGCAACTATCATAAATTCACTCACCAAACATTATGGCAGTTGTCATACATGCCAAAAATAGTATATTCCTCAAGGGAGTATGCCTATCCTCATTTACCATGAGTTTTTACATTTGCCAATAGTAAAATTCACTCTGTAATAACTTCTGATGATTCTAAAATTACCCCTGCCAATGAAACTAGTACATCTCCTCATGGATAATTACAAATTACTTATAGTAAATGGAATAAATACAATATTAGGATTTACAAGGTTAATGGCACCTTATCCCAACAACACCTGCATGTATGTTGCCCACATGCCACTATCATGTAACCCATTACAAGTGCTCCACCCAAGTGCTACTAGTTGTATGGACTATATGGATAGGGCCTATTTTTAGCCTTGTATAGCCCTCAAATGGTGTTTCCCTTCCACGAGGCATAACTTTCACATACAATATCAAATTTTCAACTTGGAATAGGCATCAAAAAGGTCTCTCAAAGAGCTACACAATGGTATAGGTTTAGGTATCATATTTTATTGTTTGTGTCAAAATTTGGTGTTTAAATTTGTCATTATTGTTAATAGGTGATATCTTGAGCATATGGACTCATATTTTGGATTTTGAAGAGCCAATAGAGAGAATTTGTAGTATACTACATACAAAATCAAGTGATTTTTTACTTAGATGAGAAAGAAGAGGCTTGTACTTGTTTAAGTGCTTATATGAGCCTATAAATTAGGGTGTGATTGTACGTGCATCTAGAAGAATTTGTTAGTGAAAACTTGTGCAAGTGCATGTTTTTATGAGATTAATATGATGCTATAGTAGGTTATTGAATTTGGTAGTCCCTGGTATAGTTTTATAGGTATTTTCAGAGTGTTGACTTTGATAGATATGGGTACATAAGTTATTTTCTAGTTTGAGCATATGGTTGATATGAGTGTGAGACATGGAGTCTCAATTTAGTGATATATGAGTACAAGTACATCAATGGTGATGATTATCGTGTCATGGATGTTCATGTACATTTGAGAATTGGAATGACATGGCCATGTATGTGGTTGATAGGATTGGGTTGTTGTATTAGTTTGATTCATGATAATAGTAAGTGGTGTGGTTTAGTGTTAGGAGGTTGTTCTTATCTCCTAGAAACTTTTTTGGTTCCTTGACCATGGTTACTCATTTGTGGATTTTTGTGGAAAATCAAATTTGGAGTAGATCTAGTGTTTGAGTCATGAGAGGTCTATACGTTATCTTCTTTGTTATCTTAGTTTGTAGGTTACTAATGTGATGGTGAGTTTGCATGTTGCATTAGTTTGAGATCTAAAATTGCAATTTTGTGGGTTGGTCACCCACTAGTTACATTAATGACTCAGATGTGGACTATTTATATCAACAAGAATTTTTAGTGTTGATGCAAATTCAATCAATTGACCTTGTATATGGTTATTTGTGCATTGGTATGTTTCATTGAGATGAGAGTGTGAATGATTAGAGTACTTGGATAGTTGGTCATTAGGACTACTACTATTGTTGTTTATCACAATGTAATTGATAGCTTGGTTACATAATTTTGTGGGAGCTATTCATAGTGATGGTTTGGTGGTGATATCTTGCAATGATTGTGTTGTCATGGAGGATCTTTTAGACTCTACTTCATGATTTTAGTGAGGGTTCTTTGAAACTGTAGACACCTAAAACTGACCATGTCTTACAACATTGCCTTTCGACATCCTCTTACAACACTTAGCAACACATTGTCCTAGGTCCCCTTTCATGACCCCTTACATCATTCCTGTTAGTTAAATAAATTACATTTATTTAACTAATCCCTTTTATCCATTTAATCTCCACTTACACCAAATTAAATAAATTCTATTTATTTAATTCCCATATTCCTCCAATTAATTTAAATAAATTGAATATTTATTTAAATTTGTTCTCACATGCCACGTCTCTCATAATTTAAATAATTTTATTATTAAATTATTTATTCCCACTCACATCCCTATTTTTAACATCCTTAATTGTGTGTCATAAGCACTTCCTCTCCAAAATCAATTAAAAATCCAATTTATTCCCACTCCCATCCTTATTTTAGTCACCTGTCATCCTCATTTATGGTGTGTCATGAGCACTAAAATTGGCTTTCAATCCTAGCCATTCACCTCATCCCTCACCCTTCTAATCTTGGCCATCCATTTGATTCCCTCTCTATCTATAAATTGAAATTTCATTTGCATTTCAAACCCTCACACTCTCTCATCAAATTTTGTATGCTCATATCACATATTCTATTATTTTCTATAATTTTCATAGTAGAGTTATGTTGGTTATGTGAGCAGCCCACAATACATAGAACAAGACAAATCAATGGAGCTTGGGTACAATCCATTTTGTCTTATTAGAGGACTGATTTTGTGAAAGGTTTGAACGTATATTTGCATTGTTTATCTTTATGTTATTGCTTTGCATAAATTTCAAGATTTCAGAAACTTTTTAGTTTCAATGATATGGGATGGTTATCTTCATGTAATTAGAGATGTTGACATCTTGGTTTGCCATGGAGGACTCTTAGAGTCTTTGGTGAGGTGTTAGTTTATGACTTGTTAGTTTTTTATAGAGAATCCTTGATTGAGAGGATGTTTATTATTGGTTCTAGGTTTACCCTAAATACTAGTTGGAGTATAAGCATGATACAGGTGCTTGTGGGAGAAGAACATGTTCTTTCAAGCATATGATCTTTAGAGGAGATGTTAGGTCACATTGAAATGATGTGTCCTAGATACTATAGTAGGAGCTTTGACAATGGTCTTGTTAGTTCTTAGTACTGAGTACATTGTTCATGTTCTTGGGAGATTCATGATAGTGAAGTGTTACATTTGCAACTTCGCATGGATTGAACGATTGTACATGCTCATGGATACTTGGAGACTTCGGTGAGGCTAGAGTTCTCCTGGATTTAGAGACATTTGTTGATGTTGGACACACTCGGATACTGAGAGGGGGGTGAATCAATATTCAAACAAATCTCAAATCTTCCAAAGCAGTTTAAAACTTAAACTTTATAGCATTAACAGAAACATAAAAGATCAACACAATGCACAATACCACATAACACCATATGTACATGGAAAACCCCAAAAGGACCCAAAAATCATGGTGAGGAGTAACTCACAATATATGAAGCTCACTGCTATAAATATTAGAACTTTGTTTTAGGGCTATAGCCCAAGGAAGCTACTAGTCCCTGCTGACTTTCTTTTAGGGCTTTGTTGATCATGATGTTAGTCATAAAAAAACATAGAATAAAAGTTACACAACAACCTTTACTCATCTTGAAAGATACGATGAATTCAAAGAATTCATGATCCCAAGTCTCCGTGGATTAGTTCTTAATCAGCTGACGTTACTCAGTGGTTGATGTGTGTTGTTGTTTCCATTTTGGGGCCTTACATTTGTTTATCAGTAAGATTTTGTTCCTGTAATGATGCTACAGAGAAAGGTTATTCTACACAGTATATTCCTTCAAATGATGTGTTTATACTCCAGTCTTTGCATGATATTTATCAATTGTGCATGCTTTAACCTCAAATATGCTATGAATTTTTAGTTATCTACGAGATGTCTGCATATTTCATACTATTTGCTTTTGATTGTCTATTATTTGCAATTGTGATGGTGAATTTATGAAATTAAATGAAATTGAAAAGAATACTTCAAATTATGATGAATCTTCAACTATTGAACCACATACACACTTGATACAGTCATGAGAAAGAAGAAATCAAACCATATGTTCACTAGGATGTTCCACAGCTAGATACAGATGATGCAAACTTTAGAGGATGAGGAATGAAGACAATATATGTAGACTGATGAGCACTCCAAGGGACGTAGCAAATCAAAGCATATATCAAGAATTCATACACAGACTACTTAGGATTTACGATGATTTGTAATCAAAATGGTCTTCTCTTTCATTAAGTATGCAAAAATATGGATGCTTACAATAACTTTGCAAAAGCCCTAAATATTTTAGCAAACAAATTTCAATTAAGCTTCTGAATGTTTAAAACAAGGCATCCCTGCACCTTTTATAGAATAAGGTGAGGGAGCGGTTACAAAATGATATACAATCAAGATTTATCAATTAAGATCAACGGTGCATATTTTTCTTGACTTGGTCAACTTTGTCTCATGGCATAGGTTGCCAGCTGGCAACCATATAGGTAACTTATTTTCTCTATAAGTACCTGATGTAGATGTTTTCCCTTGTAGTGCATCTCCATCTACTGCTCAGGCTCTTCTTCTTCATCATCATGATCATCATGATCATCACTTTCTGTATCTTCATCATCCCGATGGATATCACCTTGTATATGGACCTGCATCATCGTCCTGATATTTTCATATGCTTCTACTATTCTTTCAACTACCCCACCATCTTGAGTTTTGGCTTTACTGATGGCATGCTTATGGACTTGAAACTTATCCCTGAGGGCTTCCAATTTATTCTTCCTACTGCTCATTGTTTCATTATAGTTCTCTACCCTGACCTTGATCCTCATGATCTTGTTCATTGCTTCTTCTATCAGGTGGTTAAGAGGGTCATCAGCCATCAGCTGGAAGTTATTATGCAGAGCTTTTGTAGCAAAGTCCACATCTTGGTTCTCAATTTTACCCTCTATTTTTCCCTCTAATGCCTCCAGGACTTCTACTTCAAATGACATCATACTGTGCAGCTTCAAACTGATATCTCTTAATTTACTGATGCACTTCTTCAATACATCACATTCAAATCTGATGTCCTTATACCAAATATCTACCAGCATGCCAGTGTTATTATCCAACACCTAATTGTTTATTAGGATCTGAGGACTAATCCTCTTTATTTCACTTAAAGAACTCAAGGGTTTTTCTAACTAAAATGACCTCCTTCCGACCTCAGTCTGTAATTTATCTACTTTCTTCCTGGAGATACTCAAAGAATTCCACCTCTACAAAGAGGCTCTCACTACTTCTTCAGCTCCTGTTAGTGCGAACAACATCCATTTTCTCATAACCACTGACTCATGCCTCATAAGGTCCAATTTATTTACCTCCTCCTGAGAAATTGTAGTCAATGGGACTACTTGATCTGATACTGTATTATCAAGGGTAATCAACCCTTTTATGTATGAGTGTAGCTAAGCAATGTGCTCCTTATGCTGCTTATTTTTCTCCTTTTCTCTCTTCACCCTTTGGGTTAAAGAATCTATTATATATTTCCCTTCCTGACCCTCTTGGTCTTCATTGGCAAACCCCAAGTCAACTATAGTGATCTGGAATTCTTCTAGGGCAATCTTCTCTTTCTCTTTTTCAACAATGGGAAGTGCTACCTGGGCAGTCCTTCTGCTAGTAGTAGAATCTCTTCTAATGGTAGATGTTAATTTGGCCTTCCTCTTAGGCTTCATGATAGTTTTTGAGAATAATGTTGAAATATCAAATTCTTGAATCTCGAAACCTGATTCCATACCTATTTCTTTTTCTAACCATTGAGGTACTTGATCTCCAGATCCTTGGTGTCCGTCATCATCATCACGTCTACCCTGATCTCCAGTATCTATCTTAGTTCTTGGTGGAGAGGGTGATGTCCTGATTTCTTCCTCATGATGCTCTTCATGAGGGTGATCTTGCTCCATTTTCTCCTCCTAAGAAGCTTCTTCTTGTGGTGGAGGATCTTGTGGTGTATCTACATGTTGGTCCTATACTTGATCCTGCACATCATCTTCTTTTGTTTCATCCACCTTGGGAGTTTCCTCATCCTAAGGTATATTTATACCTATGGATATTGTTGTATCTGACTTAGGTGCATCTACCTGATCTTTGATCACATTTAGCTCCGCACCCGATGTATCTACCTCTTGGGTCTTAAGGTCCTCCTGACCTGATGTTTCTTTATCACCGGAGGTTTCTTGAGTCCAGAGGGCATCATCACCTCATGTGTCTTTGTCATAACCACCCCTTTGTTGGACTTCAACTATTTTGGGCTCATCAGATATATCTGGTTGTTGTTGGCCCATATCTGGAGTATGACTCTCTACTTCTATCAACTTGACCTCCTCAATATTTTTTGTTCTCTCAGGTACACCTACTTGATGTTCAATATGTGTCACATCCTCCTTGTGTGTTAGGTCTATCACTGCAGGATTAGTTACTTGATCAACCAATTTATCAAGCTCTATTTGTTGGGCTGCCCTCTCTGGGCTATCCTCTTTTTCTTGCTTTGTTTGCTTCAACTCTTCTAATATCACCCTCTGTGAGGATGGGGTTCCTTGGGGTGTCACGCGAGTGTTAGAAGCAAGAGTCTCCATTCATTGAGAGGCTACATTTTCCACCACCTCATCATCTGATAGGTCCACAGTTTCCTCTAGTGAGAAAGGACCTCCTTGACCTGCTCCTGTGGTTTCTTTTACTTGCTCTTCAGCCTTCTTAGTCTTAAATTGAATGATGGTAGGAAGTGGCACATCATGTTGCAATTCTTTTTTGAACACTTCACTACTTGCTCCCCTCAATATTATGGGGTCATGTCTTATTTCACCCCTCATAGATGTTCTTTGTCTTTTAGGTGGTGATGCCACCAGGGGTGCTTTCCTCTTTTTGGTGAATGTCATGAGGCCATCTTCTGAAGGCTCCTCAGTCACTGGGTCTTCCTCAATAAGGATATCCTTTTCTACATTTTGCTATGAGGTTTGGCCCTTATCTTGTATTTTTGCAGTATCCACAGCCAGCCTCAGGATCCTTTTGGTCTTTTGTTTATCCTCTAGAGGTGGTATAGATGAGGCTGATGCCTGTCCTGATGTAGATGCATCTTTAGATGGTATATCTACTCTTTCAATTATTACCCCTTTAGGTTCTGTATCAGTCTTCTTTTTTCCTCTAGGGGGTCATTTTCCTTATCTCTAGGATGGCAACCTTTCTCCATTAGATTTTCTCTTCTCAATAAGAAAGTCATCATATTCCTCATCAGGAATCTCTTGTCTTTTCTTCTTGGTTTCCACTGTGATGGCCATCCCCTTCTTCTTCAGTATACCTATTTGTTTATCTACCCATGACTAGGTCAACTAAAGCACCCCACCTGTAAACTGATCTAATGAAATGTCTTTAGGTTGCATCAGGTTAGGGGCTGAAATGGTGTCATTATACACCTTATTATCCTCATACTCATTTGACATGATCTTGCCATCATCTTTCTTTAATTGCGTAGGCACTGGGATGATGTCAAACATCTTTATCTGATTGAGGGTGAGCCTTTGATATTTCATTCCTCTGACCTCAGCCTCATCCTCACAGTCAATCCAAAAATCCTCTATGTGTTTTTGATGAATGGACTTCCTATTGCAATGTTCACAACACGCCCCATTTTACTTCTTAGCAAAATGAGGACTCCTATTGTTGCTTTACTTTTTGCTTCTGTGTGTTGTTTTGTTTGGTGGTAAAGGGAAAAGAGGGTGAAAATTGCAAACTTTGTTAAAACTAGAGAAAAAAATGCATTTTAGTACTAGGGCATGATATGGTTGGATTCCTTGTGAAAAATGAGCTAGGGTTGCTTTTTGAACCATCTTAAAATTTGCCATATTTTGCAAGTTATGAGCATTTTGGTAAAATGTACAAGGGAAGTGTTTGTTGTTTGCCCATACAAGTCTGTTTGTATATCGGGTTGCATATACAAGCCCCTTTGTATGCGGGTTCGCTTATATACAAAGACCTTTGTATATCACTTTCCATATACAAAGTCATTTGTATATGCAAATGTTTCTTTTTACTTAGTCGCATTTGCAGTCGGGTTCATATACGAAGTCACTTGTATGTCTTTTTACCTTGTATGCATTTGATAAAGGTTCTATGTATACATACATGGTGGACCTGAGACGATTTGGAATTGAAATGAATAAATGTTTGAAATCTGTTGCATGTATCTCATGGTTGTATGTTTGGCAGGTCACAACATACAAGGTAAATATACAAGTGCTACATGCAAGTTGCGGACCCGAAGGGATCATGAAACAACGTTAAATCCTTGTACATTTCAGGCTTGTATATTTCCACATACAAGCCAAGATACAAAGCACTGTATACATTACGCAGACCTGAATGGAGTATTAGAATTGGTTAAATCATTGTATAATTCCACAATGTATATTTAAACATACATTGTGTTATATACAAGCAATGGAACCCAAATGTTATAGATTAAAGTTAAATGCTTGTATGTTTCCCGCAATGTATATTTAAACATGCATTGTGTTTTATACATTGTTCACATGCAAGCCACGGACGCAAAAGAGAATTAAAAAGAGTTAAGTCTTTGTATATTTTGCACTTTGTATGTTTCAACATCCAAAGCCGAAATGCAATGACTTATACATTGCGCAGACGCGAAAGGAAGTTAAGGAGAGTTAAATCGTTGTATGATTTCGGGCTTGTATATCAAACATACATTGCGATATGCATTGATTTAAGCATACAACCTAGAATTCAAAGGAGATTCAAATGCAGTATAGAGTATGCATTGCCGACATACAAGCCACGGAACTGAAAAAGATTAGAATCCGGTTAAACCAATGTATCACGCATAGCTTGTATATCGGAAGATACAAAGATTTAAACAAGGAAAAGAGTAGGAAAGCAGGCAATAGAGTTTTTGAAACTATTTTTGGAGCCCGAATGCATGTTTTTGGTCAACGATGGTTGACCCGACTGGTTTTGAGCATTGTATATGCATTTTTTATGCACATTTTTCATTGTTTCCGAGCCCGATGGTTGTGTTTGTGCATTTGAAACCTGTTTTAATATAAATGTTTGGTTTTCCCTGCTAATTTATTAAATAGTGGTGCTTAACTCCTACTTGTTTATTGCAGATTGTTGGAGTAGCTGGGAAAATGTAGAATTATCAACACAGTGGCGGTGTACAAGTGAACATAGAGACAGAGCTTTAAATGGCGATGACATCCTGGGCGGTGGGTCAGATCCTAAGAAGCCAAACACACCAGAAGGGGATGAAGCTTTCAATGCGAGAGAGTTTGCAGATGGAGACTTTATTGTGGGAGCGGCACCCTGTCTAGGTATGCTACTCGAATTCTTGGCGGGATTCATTTCCCACCGTTTGATGCTGCATTTCAAGATGCAAGTCATTGATCTCCTGGGGTTTTGGGCACCAGATTGGGGGAAATCAAAGCCATAAATATTGAGCCCCTGCACTATATAGAAAAGAGGTCATTCATACAAAAAAAATTGGACCTGTAGCAATTTCATGTAAGAGATCGGATTACTGAGACTAATGAAGACTGAACTATTGAAATGTCAAGGTTCTTTCTTCAGATCACTGTAAATGTACTTATTCTTAAGCATACTGAATGAAGATGAAGCTTCAGATTACATCCTGATTGTAAACCTTAAGTAATCTTCAAGTTGATTTTTGGATATGTACTGGTGAATGTTGTGTTCAATAGTAGCACTTTCATTTCATTACATGTTGTTGTCAACTTTTACCCTTGAAGATTTGCACTGAATCATGCGGATTTGTGGATTGTCCTAGTGAAGTATGATTCTAGTTTTCTTCTCTTCATTGCATGTATGGGAATATGTATGTGAATCAGTGATCTCAGTCAAATAATTTTAGGAATCTCATTCTTTAAACCCTATCTCTGTTATTTCCTTTTTTTAATTTCATTGAAATCACTTTCGTAACTGTGCATCATGATAAATACTAAGTAGAACAGAGGAATATGCTGACATCCCGTAGGTAACTGAACATCATTAGCATATCTCCTGAGCTAGATGCATGTACTATTGAAAATATCATGCAGAGAATCATAAATAGGGGTAGACCTCATGCAAATATCAACTTAGACACATCCTTTGAGGATATATGTTGTTTAGAGTAACCTCCCTATTAAGCATTGTTGCAAAAATGAAATCTATTGATCCACGTAAGACCCCAAAATGGAAAACAACAACACACATCAACCACAGAGTAACATCAACAGATTATGACCTAATCATCAGGGACTTGGGATCGTGAATTCTATGAATTCATTATATCTTTCAGGATAAACAAGGGTTGTTGTGTAACTTTTGTTTTATTTTCTTGGTCGTGACTAACATCAGCATCAACACCATAACTAGCATTAGAAGGAGGGCTAATTAAGGGAACTATAGATTCCTGCATACGTTGCTTAAACATTTAGTCAGTTTGAATTCTAACCATAAACCCACCATTTTTGCCTTAAGAACTTGAGAAATCCTGGCTTTCAGGCCAAACACCAGGTCCAAATCTAGTGGACTCTTTGAAGAACTACCTATCAGGGGTTTTAGACCCAGAACTGTGGACATTCATCATTCCCCTGATCCTAGTGCATCCGGAGCCTCACTAGAGCGTGCTCCTGTCACTCCTATTGGCTTACAAATACCTGCAGGACCACCTGTCACACCTCAGGTCCAACCTCAACCTGTCATACCCCAGGTCCAACCTCCACTGATTACAATGTCATTCTTCATGGCAAAGTAGCCTTTGACCTTCAATGCATATCATGCTTTGCCCAAGAATCTTGATAAAGTTTATCCTAAGTATCACCCATATCAGGATGGTGACGATCATATCAAAACCTACGAGGAAGCTTGTTGTAGGGTTGGATATGAACATGAAGATGTGGTGTGCAAGTTATTCCCATTTTCCTTAGGGGAAGAGGCATACAACTAGTATATTAGCCTTGGGCAGGGTTCGATCGGTTCATGGGATGTCTTGGAGAAAGCTTTCAAGGATAGGTTCAAAGTACCTATAGATCCATCAATGAATTATCTCTTGTTTGCCACCATCAAGAGGTATCAAGGAGAACCAATTGCAAACTTCAACGCTAGGTTCAGAAGATGTTATCTAAACTCGTTACTCCTTAAACTCAAACAAATGAAGCTGCTAGGAGTGTTTATTACTCAGCCTTAGATCCTTTGACTTCCATGTTTATTAGAAGAACACATCCCGATGTAACAACCTTAGCACAGGCTTTTGAGGAAGCTATCAAAGTTAGTCAGCAATTGGCTCATGCTCCCACACCAAATAGGACTTTCCCTACACTTCCAGGTTATTCTATATATCCTATTCACCAACAAACCAATGGACTCATGATGCCTTCAGCAGTGACACCGGCCCCTTTGCAGATACCTCCACTTAGTGTCATGCCTCCACCAAATGGGAATGGCCTGACATCACAATATCCAAGACAGACACTAGTGCCTCAGGCTGTGGAACAATCCAACAATAACAATGGATCTTCCTTTTTCAAGCCCCAGATAGAGACTGTAGTGGCCAAGGTTCAGGAAGAGAAAGAAGAAATCAAAGAAATATCATCTTAGTTAAGGAAACTTACTACTAAGGTCACTCACCTTAGAAATCAGAACTTCTACTCTTAGCCTAATCAAAATAGAGGTTATGCCAATGATAGACCAAATTATCCTGACAGGGGGTACAACAATTACAATAACAATAATGGCAACAACAATCCTCCTAGACAGCCTAGAGTGTGGAACACTAGGCCAAACAATGGTTCCTTGCCATCACTCCTAGACAATCAGCCTCCTGGTAAACCTAAACAGACCACCAGAGTAAACCTTGCAGAGGCAACACTTACGAACTGGTGTAGGAAACATAACACCAACGCTCACATAGAATTGGACTGTCCTCAATTCAGGATTGCTACATATTCCAGGCTAAAGTGGCCAATACCTCAAGTAACCCACCTTATGTAGAGGGAAATGAAATTGTCCCCTGTGAGTATGATTTTTCCCTAGTGCTAGAAAGCTTCATGCATTGTCCTTATCAACAGACAATATCATCACATCAGGATTACACTTCAACATGTGAGGAATTAGCCATGGCTTTTGAGTCTGACTATGTTTTCCCCTTTGAGGATAAGAATGAGCCATCAATTGAGCATGAGGAAGTCAATGCTTATCAACAGCAACCTCAAGGTAGGCATAATTACAACCTGAGGAATAACTCAAATAGATCTGTTGATCCTTTGACCACCTCATTGCCTCCAAACAATTTCAATACTCCACCTGATCCCAAGGCAAGTAATAACCTTGGACTTCCCAAGGTCAATGCTCAGTATTTGGCACCACATAACATAGCACCAAAAGTTGCAAATCTACCTCCTGGATCTGACAAGTTGGTTTCCTATCTGGCAGATGAAATGAAATAGGTAAAGATCAGCCTGCCAATGTCAGAGTTGCTTAAAACCCCTGCTATCAAGAATGCTTTCATGAAATCATTGGATGGTTCTACTCAAAAGGAAGATAGCCATACCCTAAGCCAGTTTGGAAATAAAGATCATGTTGTTAGGGATGTTAACATCAAACCTAAAACCTTAGCTACTGTTCAAGTTGCAGAGACTTCCCACATGACCCTATACAAAGACAAGAGTGAGTCACCTCCCTTCCTCCTTACCACAAGGATGTTTGCTAAAAATTTGCACAATTGCTTAGTAGACTCAGGAGCATCTACCAATGTGATGCCCTTATCTATATGCAATGCTTTAGGACTGCATCCTACTAAATCATTGAAGAAGGTAACCCAATTAGACAAAACAGAGGTGAGTGTGGTAGAACTAACTCACATTCACATGCAGCTAGCATCAGATCCCAAAATCCAGCACTATATTGATATTCAGGTAGTTGATATACCTGATAAATATGGAATGTTACTCAGCAGAGACTGGTCAAAAACCCTCAACAGATATATGTCTACTGACTTCAGTCATATGTGGTTGCCCTAGAAGGGTATACCAAATGAGATAAAGATCGAAGCTAAACCTCGCATGAGACACATGATCACCGAATATAACAAAACCAATGAAATCATGTATGTGGATGTAGAATCTGGAGTTTACTCCATCAGACCGCAAACTGCCAGCATAGAGGAGATCCTAATGCTTGACATGCATGATCATGTTGATGACCCTCAAGGTGATGAAATAAATTTAGAACCTAATTGTAATCTTGGAAATAAAATAGAACTGGATCATTTCAAGAAATTTGATATGCATTTGTTTAAACAGGTGAAACAATGTCGATTATTAAAAATCCCTATTCATGACATTTTGATTGAGAAATGGTGCAGGTTGCATGATGAGGCTCATTCTGAAAAAACTAGTGATGCCTACCTAGACATGCTAGAGCTGGAACAAGCATATAAGAAGGCATCTTCATCATCATCCGTGGTGAGTCCTACAGGTAACGATAATGACCCTGATGTTTGTTCATTTTTTGTAGGAACAGGAGGATGCGCACAGCAGGATGAAAGTTCTGTTCATATAACAGAAGAGATACTGGTATGCAATGGGAGTAATAATAAAAAGAAGAAGATCACCCCAGGGAGTGATTGTTTAGTGGAGTCAGATTATGAGTTATCTGATGAGTACAGCAGCAACAATCTATCCAAATTCGAAGAGTTTCTGTCAAAATAAATCCAAAAGATGATGCAACAGCAAAGGCCTCCTCAGGATGCCTTGATTGAGAAGTGGTGCAGGTTGCACGAAGCGCCTCACTCGGAGATGTCTTGTTCATTGTGCCTGCATATCTTGGGAAGGCATACACTATCTGGTCCGGAGGATGTTCCTCCTGATGATAAGAGAAAAGAAGAAATATCAGCTTCTCATAAAGCCGATGAGGTGGTGCTTAAGAAGGCTGGGACACCAAAGCTAAAATGGATATCCGGTGGTGCGGCTACCAGAGCCAAGAGAAAGAAAGAAGCACCAGACAAGATTTTAGATGAAGACAAGCCATGGATCCTCAGGTTTGATGGATCCAAGTCAAAATAAGGAGCTGGAGTAGGAATAGACCTCATTGACCCATCTGGAAAATCCTACCTGGTAGCGTACAGGTTGCAATTCCCATGTACAAACAATGTGGCAAAATATGAAGCTCTAATTCATGGGATATTGTTTGCTCTTAGAAAGAAGGTGAGAATTCTGCATGTCTATGGAGACTCAGAATTAGTTATCAAACAAGTGAGGGGTATATACTCCTACCATTACAGGAGGCTATCCAATTACAGAGACAGGGTGTGGGACTTAATAGAAGAGTTTGATGCATTCAATATCACCAATGTACCCAAAGAGCAAAACCACAGAGTAGACGCTTTGGCCCAAGCCGCTAGTACGCTAGAGCCACTATCCATATCGGGTTTAAAAAGATTTTTGGTTGAATTGGTATCAGTGCCTCTAGTACCTGATAATGTAACTAATCTCCAAGTATTTGATGATGACCAGCATATACTAGATTTTATATCCAGCAGGGATATTTTTGAGGCACAGATCATTGATGAAAAGAGTATGAAGGATCATGTATGGGAGGAAGAAGAAATCTTGGAGCTGCCAAGTAACAAAATTCCTAAGGGAATGATAGAGCTAGAGAGAGCATTTGATCTGGACAACATGCTAAAATAAAAGGATCTTCCAAAGGTTGATGAGGGATAGTATTCATGGGTCGACATTAGGCAAGGTGATAAAATAAGAAATGTTCTGATTGGGAAAGTTTGTATAGAAGAAGAGTTGAAAGGGATAACCTAGGCCCTCAAAGATTACATCCATGTCATTGCCTGGACGTACGATGAGCTGAAAACTTATGACACATCAGTCATCACTCATACGATACCTTTGAAGCCAAACGCCAAGCCTTTTCGGCAGAGGCAAAGACCTGTCAACGCTTTGCTGGAGCCCATCATATTTGAAGAAGTTAAAAGGATGCTCGATGCCAGGATCATATTTCCTGTGAGACACTCCACGTGGGTGGCAAACCTAGTCCTAGTGAGGAAAAAGAACGGTGACATCAGACTATGCATGGAATTCAGGAACTTGAATCAAGCTTCTGAAAAGGATAATTATCCTTTGCCTTCTCTAGATGAAGTCCTATAGATTGTGAATGGTGCCAAGATGATGTCCTTCTTGGATGGTTTCTCCGGATACAACTAGGTGATGGTGGATAGAATTGATAGATTGAAAACTGCATTTACCATGAAGTGGGGAATCTTCACCTACAGGCGCATGCTATTTGGGTTGATAAACGCTAGAGCCACATTTCAACGAGCAATGGACATACCCTTCAGAGGCTTGATTGGTAAGTATATTGTAATATACATGGATGACTTAATGGTGTTCTCCAAAGATAGAGGAAACCATGTGGAGGATCTGAGAAAGGTGCTAAAGAAGTGTGAACAATATGGGATATCCTTAAATCCCAAGAAGTGCATATTTGGGATGACCACTGGGAAATTGCTAGGCCACCTAATAATTGAGAATGGAATCATCATTGATCCTGATAGGATAGAATCCATCATGAAGATACAACTGCCTGGAAGCAAGACAGAGCTCAAATCTTACTTTGGTAAGATTAATTTTGTTAGAAAATTCATCACTGGCTTTGCAAAGATAGTCAGGCCCTTAAACGCCATGCTCAAGAAGGATGTTAAAATTGAATGGACACCGGAAGCTAGAGCATCTTTTGAAGACATTAAGAAAGCCATATCAAATGCTCTAGTGTTGATCAGTCCAGATTACACCAAGGACTTCTACATCTACTCATTTGCTTCAGAACATACCTCTGCAGTAGTGCTGACACAGAAAAATGAAGAAAGGGAGGAAAAGCCTATAGCCTTCATGAGCTGCCCTTTTAGAGACACAGAGCTCAGGCACATGGACATTGAAAGATAGGTGCTTGCTTTGGTTTGAGTAGTCAAGAAGTTTAGGCACTACATCCTGAGAAGTAAGGTGATTGTTGTAGTACCTGATGCAGTAATAAAAATGTTGTTAATGCAAAGTGAACCAGGCGATAAAAGGGCTAAATGGATCACTGTCCTCTAGGAGTATGATATGGACATTACCCCCATGAAGTTGGTAAGAGGGCAAGCATTAAGTCGGATGATATCAGAGATTGATCCCAATATCGTGAGCCAGCAGTATGTTGTAAATGCAAAAGATGATGGAGAGTGGTACTCAGACATCAGGCACATCTTGATCACTGGAAGATGTCCCTCAAGATTGTAGGCCTCACAGAGGAGAGCCCTGAAAATAAGGTCACTGAAATATATGCTGAAAGGAGGAGTCCTTTTTAAGAAAAACTATGAGAGGATATACCTAAGATGCCTAGAAAGATCAGAAGCAGATAATGTGCTAGCAAAATTGCATGACAGGTTTGGGACTGCACATGGATCATCCTTAGCCACCGCTCATGCTATCCTTAGGGCAGGGTATTACTGGCCCACAATTTTTAAGGACACAGCTGGACACATCAAATACTGTCATATGTGTCAGGTTGCTGTAAATAGAGAGAAATATGTTGCTCAGCCTTTGCATCCAGTGATGGAGATGTGCCCCTTTGCTCAATGGGGAATGGACTTCATAAGACCTATCAATCCTCCATCATCTTCAGGCCACAGGTATGTTTTAACTATTACTGACTACTGTACCAGGTGGAATGAGGCTGTCAGCAACAAGACATGCAACATTGAGGATGTCATTAAGTTTTTGGAAAATAATATAGTGACCAGGTATGGAGTTCCATATGCTTTAGTATGTGATAATGGACCTGCTTTTGCTTCAATGAAACTATCAGGTTGGGATTTTGATCATGGGGTCATCTTAAAATTCTCCTCAAATTACTATCCCTAAGGGAATGGATTAGTAGAATCCACAAACAAGAACCTATTAAACATCATAAAAAGGCTGATAGATAAGAACCCAAGGGAATGGAACACTCTTTTGAAATATGCCTTGTGGGTAGATAGAACCAGGAATAAGGCTACATTAGGAAAGTCACCTTTTCACCTAGTGTATGGGGTGGATCCCATCCTCCCTGTTAACTTAAAGATTCCTACACTGCAGTTTGCACAAGAGTACCTAGGCATAGATAATAAACAAGAAGTTAGGTTGCTGCAACTGATGCACCTAGAGGAAAAAAGAAGTGTGGCAATTAACCATTTTGCTAAACATCAAGCTGTTGTCAAGCACTAGTTTGACAAAAGAGCGAGAATCAAGGCTTTCAAGATCTCGGATCTAGTCTTGATGTGGGACAAAGCCCATGAAAGGAAGGGTGATTATGGTAAGTTTGACAAACTCTGGATAGGCCCCTTTCAAATTTTTGAAATTTTAGGAGATAGAACCTACAGGTTCATGTCCTTAACTGGTGAGGATGTTCCATTACCAGTTAATGGACAGTTCCTCAAACACTATTTTCAGGTCTGAGGTTGCATCATGACAGTCATGTGTATCATAGTGTACTTTCTTTGTATAGTTGTTTGTATAGTGGTTTTGTTTGCTTGTTTTGTTTTGGTTGCTTTGTTTCCTCAGCAGGGATCTTTCTTTTGATTTAGAGTATGAAGGAGCAAATTAACAACCACTGAAAACAATGGGAATTCAAATCATTAAGGTTAATTATTTGAAATTCATGCATAACTTGTTGTAACTGTCGTGAATGTAGAAAGTTGTTTGACTTGTGAAATTTTGTATTCAATAAGAATGGGTTGAGTATTCAAGGAATGCTTCTCACAATGATACACCTAAAATCCTTGGGTTTGTTGAACTTGCCAGTGTAGGTATTAGGTGAAAAATAAGAGGTCACCCTTGCTACCATTACAATTCTTAGCTTAATTTTAGAAAGTGACCACTCCTTGCATCATGAAATTACAATTGTTATATCTTATAAAATCTCTATTAGAATTAAAAAGAGAAAAAAAAAATGAATAAAATGGATTATACTAAAAATCTAGATTAAGCCATCTAAGTAACTCTATCGGGGCTATGGACGCTCGCTGGTAGTGGGGCTCTACTTAGGAGAATTGTAACGATAACCTTGCTGGGGCTATGGACGCTCGCTGGTAGCAAGGCTCTATCCGGTTGGCTATAAGGGAACATCCTCACCTACGTAGTCTAATACCAGTCACTGGTTTGTTCAACTGATCTTCAAGATGAGGCTTATTAATCACGTGCACCCACTAACTAAAATGAAAATTTATGCACCTTATTGAATACATTAAGTCCCAAGTTGAATGATGATTTGCAAGAAAGATAGTTGGAAGTTATGAATTCATTTCATTTGGTTTTCTTTAATGGGTTGAATTTAATTGTTTTGTTTGGTTGCTAGTTGTTGTGATGTTCACAACATGCCCCATTTTACTCCTTAGCAAAATGAGGACCCCTGCTGTTGCTTTGCTTTTTGCTTCTGTGTACTGTTTTGTTTGGTGGTAAAGGGAAAAAAGGTGAAAATTGCAAACTTTGTTAAAACTAGAGAAAAAAATGTATTTTAGTACTGGGCATGATATGGTTGGATTCCTTATGAAAAATAAGCTAGGGTTACTTTTTGAACCATCTTAAAATTTGCCATATTTTGCAAGTTATGAGCATTTTGGTAAAATGTACAAGGGAAGTGTTTGCTGTTTGTACATACAAGTCTGTTTGTATATTGGGTTGCATATACAAGCCCCTTTGTATGTAGGTTTGCTTGTATACAAAGACCTTTGTATATCACTTTCCATATACAAAGTCATTTGTACATGCAAATGTTTTTTTTACTTAGTTGCATTTGCAGTCGGGTTCATATACGAAGTCGCTTGTATGTCTTTTTACCTTGTATGCATTTGATAAAGGTTCTATGTATACATACAAGGTGGACCCAAGATGGTTTGGAATTGAAATGAATAAATGTTTGAAATCTGTTGCATGTATCTCATAGTTGTATGTTTGGCAGGTCACAACATACAAGGTAACTATACAAGTGCTACATGCAAGTCGTAGACCCGAAGGGATCATGAAACAACATTAAATCCTTGTACATTTTGGGCTCATATATTTCCACTTACAAGCTGAGATACAAAGCACTGTATACATTATGCAGACCTGAAGGGAGTATTAGAATTGGTTAAATCGTTGTATAATTCCGCAATGTATATTTAAACATACATTGCATTATATACAAGCAATGGAACCCAAATGTTATAGATTAAAGTTAAATGCTTGTATGTTTCTCGAAATGTATATTTAAACATGCATTGCATTTTATACATTGTTCAGATGCAAGCCATGGACACAAAAGAGAATTAAAAAGAGTTAAGTCTTTGTATATTTTGTACTTTGTATGTTTCGACATACAAAGCCAACATGCAATGACTTATACATTGCGCCTACGCGAAAGGAAGTTAAGGAGAGTTAAATCATTGTATGATTTTGGGCTTGTATATCAAACATACATTGCGATATGCATTGCTTTAAGCATACAACTTGGAATTCAAAGGAGATTCAAATGCAGTATAGAGTATGCATTGTCAACATACAAGCCGTGGAACTGAAAAAGATTAGAATCCAGTTAAACCAATGTATCATGCCTAGCTTGTATATCGGAAGATACAAAGATTTAAACAAGGAAAAGAGTGGGAAAGTAGGTGATAGAGTTTTTGAAGCTATTTTTGGAGCCTGAATGCATGTTTTTGGTCAACGATGGTTGACCCGACTAGTTTTGAGCATTGTATATGCATTTTTGATGCGCATTTTTCATTGTTTCCGAGCCCGATGGTTGTGTTTGTGCATTTGAAACCTGTTTTACTATAAATATTTGGTTTTCCCTGCTAATTTATTAAATAGTGGTGCTTAACTCCTGCTTGTTTATTGCAGATTGTTGGAGTAGCTGGGAAAATGTAGAATTGTCGACACAGTGGTGGCGTATAGGTGAACATAGAGATAGAGCTTTAAATGGCGATGACGTCCCCGGTGGTGGGTCAGATTCTAAGAAGCCAAACACACCAGAAGGGGATGAAGCTTTCAATGCAAGAGAGTTTGCGAATGGAGACTTTAATGTGGGAGCGGTGCCCTGTCTAGGTATGCTGCTCGAATTCTTGGCGGGATTCATTCCCCACCGTTTGATGCTGCATTTCAAGATGCAGGTCATTGATCTCCTGGGGTTTTGGGCACTAGATTGGGGGGAAATCAGAGCCATAAATATTGAGCCCCTGCACTATACAGAAAAGAGGTCATTCATACAAAAAAAATTGAACCTGTAGCAATTTCATGTAAGAGATCGGATTATTGAGACTAATGAAGATTGAATTGTTGAAATGTCAAGGTTCTTTCTTCAGATCACTGTAAATGTACTTATTCTTAAGTGTACTGAATGAAGATGAAGCTTCAGATTACATCCTGATTGTAAACCTTAAGTAATCTTCAAATTGATTTCTGGATATGTAGTGGTGAATGTTGTGTTTAATAGAAGTGCTTTCATTTCATTGCATGTTGTTGTCAACTTTTACCCTTGAAGAATTGCACTGAATCATGTGGATTTGTGGACTGTCCTGGTGAAGTATGATTCTAGTTTTCTTCTCTTCATTGCATGTATGGGAATATGTATGTGAATCAGTGATCTTAGTTAAGTAATTTTAGGATTCTCATTCTTTAAACCCTATCTCTGTTATTTCCTTTTTTTAATTTCATTGAAATCACTTTCATAACTGCGCATCATGATAAATACTAAGAAGAATAGAGGAATATGCTGACATCCCATAGATAATTAAACATCATTAGCATATCTCTTGAGCTAGATTCATGTACTATTGAAAATATCATGCAGAGAATCTTAAATAGGGGTAGAACTCATGCAAATATCAACTTAGACACATCCTTTGAGGATATATGCTGTGTAGAGTAACCTCCCTATTAAGAATTGTTGTAGAAGTGGAATCTACTGATCCATGTAAGACCCCAAAATGGAAAATAGCAACACACATCAACCATAGAGTAACATCAACAGATTATGAACTAATCATCAGGGACTTGGGATCATGAATTCTATGAATTCATTATATCTTTCAGAATAAGCAAGGGTTGTTGTGTAACTTTTGTTTTGTGTGCTTAGTCGTGACTAACATCACCATCAACACTTCCCCATGATCTTCTGCATTCTCCCATAGGGATCATATGATCTAGCCAATGGGAATGGCTGTAGGCTCATCACGTTCAGGCCTGCTATGGCCTTCTTTATATTTTTTGAATCAGGGCATATATACCACCCTATAGTTACTGGAAACAAAACTGGAGGTATCTTATTGTTTTCTTTATAAGCATCTAGTATTGTTGATACTTGTCTCAAGAATTCCATCAGGACTACCCCATCAATAGGGTACTTGGGTAGCATTAATGGCTAGCCCTCAAAGCCTTCTATTCTGATGTAAGAAAAGATGGCAAACTAGATAAACCAGGCACCATGTCTGTATATTACTTCCTGAGCTTCCATGCTTAGTCTTTTGGTTCTATCCTCCTCCATTGTTCTGACCATATGCATTGAGAATGCATCATTCACTAATTTGTAATCATGGAGATAGTGTATTCTCTGCAACTGAGGATAATGATCCCAAATATGGGCATCATTTAGACTGCCACCAATCTTTCCAACTGTAGTTAGTGCATCAAATGTACCTTTGTAAGCACATGAATATACAATATATGAAGTCATGAAAAATAAACATTCCAGGCCTCCTAGGTTCATCATCTATTCATCTAAAGCATCACTAATGATCTTAGCCCATAATGACTTGTTATCTATATAAAGGCACATTATGATAACCCCGTACATCCAATCTTTGAAACTTCCAACAGTAGGTTGGCCTGTCATCCTGCTGAGCAGGGCAATCATATACTAATATTCATCATCAAAGTCAAACTTTTACAAGTGCACTGTTAATTTGGTAGAGGCAGTATAAGGGCTATTCTTTGCTCTCCATTGATACATCCTCTTTCTTGTAGTCTTCTTATTATTTATATATTCAATCTCCAGTTTCTTCAAATCCATACTGATGACTTTCCTTCCAACTGGGAGGTTGAAGGTGGAGGTAATACCTTTTATTGATAGATCTGCATAAACCCTGCCATGTTTTTCCACTCTCTTTGTCTTAGGGTTATAATTTCAGGCACATTCTATTACCAATTCTGGAGTTTCCATGGAATAAGGAAATCCAACCGCATACCACATTCCTGATATGAATATGTTGTCCAGTAAGGTACTTTCTTTATCATTATGCATTTTGGACGACCATGCTACCAAATCTGTGTTGCCTTGGTGAGTATCCCCAATGACACCATATTTAAACTATACTCCCTCAGGCTGAACAAACATGGGCTTAAGAAATTCTGAATCAAACTTGTTCTTCCTGACGTCTGCCATGGACTCTTGCAATGAACACGACTGGTCTTACAACAATATCCACATGCATGCATATACAACATTATACGTCTACGACATCATGCATATCATACTTATTAATCTACATTTCATTAGGATATGCATAACCCCAGTTTCAACCTACTGGAAAAAAACATCCTACCTAGACATGCACAAAACGACAATAGGAGGGTTTTTTAATTACTTACCTGATAATGCTTATCTCCTAAATTAAGCTGATGATTATGGAAAAGGAGATTTAGATACCGGTGATGATCATGTGTTCTATTCTGCTGCAAGCTGTATGCGTCTACAGGTAGGTCGTACGAGGGTTTAAATGTCTGCTCTGTAAATCTTGTTTCCTCGCAAGGTAAATGCAAAATGACCCTGTAAATTCACTTTTAATCTCATTCTTAGGGTAAATTTAGGGCAAAACCTAATTAAATTGATCTAAACCATTGATCTTCTGCTCAAAATCCATGGATGTTGTTAGGTGTGTGTATCACATTTGCAATCGGCGGGAACCACCTACTGCATTTATGGCCATTAAATGTTACGCGACAAAAGGAGGGGGTGATCTTCAGAAGATCGGGTGATATTGAGAATATCAGGTGATATTAAAAAATATGACCCCCTCGGTGTAATATCAGGTGATGTTGAGAATATCGGGTGATATTCGGAACATCGGGTCATGTTTTTTAAGATCGAGTGATATTCGAAACATGACCCCTCAAACTAAAGTGACCGCCCTTTTGAAAGATCAGGATGACATCACCGTCATATTGTGTAAAAAGGGTGATCATTGGAAATAGACCTCCGTGAGGTAAAAAGGATGATGATGTCATCGTCATGGTGATTTTCTTTGTTCATCGGGGTTGGATGACGTCATCGGCATATTGGCACTGAGGTGATATTTTGCGATAGGGTGATATTCAAAATATTGGGTGATATTCAAAATATCAGGTGATAAAATTGGATTGGGGTGATCTTTCATAAGATGACTGATGTTAAGGAATATGACCCCCCCCGAAATATCAGGTTTGACCATGACTTTGACTCACCATAACTTTCACTCCCTAAGGAATATCAGGGTGATCCAAAAGGCAAACCTACATGAAATTTTGTACTCTTTCCAACCATGAGGTTATTGACATGAAATATTTAACTTTGAAAAACTAACCTCATCATGATGACTTACCCAGCTCCCTTATGCAGGATCACCTGCATGACTTACTTTTATCATACCACCGAAAAGCAGGAAAACACAAGCCAAGCCAAGCAAAAAGTTGGGTCCCTATTTTGTCAAGTCAAAATGGGGCGTGTTGTGTAACCACACAACAGGCTTCAACCCAAGGAAGCAACTACTACCTAAATAAAGGTTTTAGGGTCACTCCCATGGAAGCTACAATTCCCTATAGACTTTGTTTTAGGGCTACAACCCAAGGAAGAAACTACTCCACGAACTAAGAACAAACTAAGAAATTATTACATCATGTCAGTCCTTCTACTATCTAAAAACTGACAATGCAGCTCACTACTTTTGATGATTGCACTTGTGTTTTTACTTCTCTTTGATGATTGAATCAGTTAGGCACACTCTTCACTTCCCTTCTATCACAAAATATCTTCAAGATGAATCTGGACAAGATCTATCACTTCTTCTCTTTCTCCTTCAGTCGCACATCATAATGCATTACACATCCACACTATGCTCCGCACTTTCACACTATGATCATACTCCACCTAGATCAACTAGGTTCACAATATATGCATGATATTACATTGATTTTATTACAAGTTGGCCAGATACAGTAAGAATATTACAATTACAAGTCGGCCAAAGATTAAACAACATGAAACTTGGAAAGGGCAAGCCCTATCATGAACCACACGCAACACCAGGAAGAGGAACATGCCTTGCGGATCCCAACACATGCTTAACCTAGTCCTAAACATCTTTCATAGAATAACATCCGCATGCTTCACATAATTAAATTAGGTTGCCCTTAAGAAAGAAAACATGAAGCTTGTAGCACATCAGTCATTACTACTTGGCAGTACTCATGGAAGATTAAACATTGCATGTGCTTCTCCCATATGGGTCAACATGATCCACACAACATCTCCAACCACTTCTTGAACTCCACACAATAACAACTTTGTGGTGCACATCACCAACATTCTCAAGTTGGCCTCAACAACAATAACTCTTCAAAAACTGACTTGAAAACTTTGTGCGGTACTAGAAACATGAAAGATATGCATGTCCTTCAAACCTGAGAAACATAGAGACATGTATAATATCCACCTAAACTCATATAATTGATCTATGCATTCTCCAACTAGCACAAGTACTCAAACATATGTTTTGTAGAACAATTGGGCATCCAAAACTATCTGTAGCATACTGTCATTTGAAAATTGAACTTGTAGACTCCAAATCACTTGATACTACAAAGTAGCATGTATTGAACATCCCTAAACATGTCCAAAAAACCACATGGAAAAATATTCACTTCCAGAGGAATGCAGAGCATTCCAACCAGCCTTCATCATCACTTTACTCTTTCAGAGCACAAACTGGAACTTTGTCACTTATAACTTTCACTGCAAAGGAGAAAATAATATGAAACTTTGGATTTAGTACCTTTACAGTATACTAAACTTACTTATGAACCACATGACCATATATTCAAATGTGGAGAAATGCAGAGCATATTGCCAACCAGTTTTCAAGGCAACTTCTTACAGCAAAGACCTTCACCAACTTCCAAAGACTAGAGCCTTCTTATAACAACACATAATTTCTTAGAATCATTAGGAAAGAGCATACAACAGGCTACATGCCATCAGCAACATCTTCTCAACAATAGCATTAGTGCTTCTTATTCCCATCTTAATGCTTCTACTTTTCATCTTGATGCTTCTAATTCCCATCTTAATATGTCATCATGATATCATCTCTGCTGATAAAAAACATACTCAATACAACTTAATAATGCATGTCATCCAACCATGAACATCAGCAACATCACTATTAGCACACCATTAGAAAAAGCATCAATGGCATTCCAAACTGAGTGTTAACATCAAACAGGCCAAATTAAGTGTTGACATCAAGAACAACAACAATAGTAAAAACCTTAGGTAACATATGTGCAACAATCTCCCCCTTTAGCATTGATGGCAACACACACCTACTCATTCTCCCCCTTTGACATCAAGGACAAAGGGAAATTACTTCTCCTCCTTAGGGCACAAACTCTCCTTTTCAACCTTCTCCCTCTGTCAGCAAAAACCACTACCTTCTCCCCCTAAGAGATTGCCACCATCAATCCAAGAAAAAAAATAGCATAAATTACTCCCCCTGGATAGATGCACCAACTATGCATCTAGCAAGAAGGAGGGGAAATTGCCCCTAACTTTTGCTGGAGATACTCAAAAGTATCCTTTGCAAGAGCCTTTGTGAAAATATCTACAATTTATCAATCCTTTGTAGGAACATATTTCAACTTCACTTCTTTATTTGCAACTTTCTCTCTCAAAAAGTGATATATGATTGATATATGCTTGGTTCTAGGATGCAGTACTGGATTCTTGGAAATATTGGTAGCACTAGTATTATCGCACAGAATAGGAATAGGCTCATTATACTGTATATTTATATCCTTCAATGTTTGCTTCATCCACAACCTTTGTGTATAGCAAGATGTTGCTGCAATATACTATGCCTCTATAGTTGATAAAGATATTGAATCTTGTTTCTTACTCTGCCATGAAATCAATCTACTTCCTAAAAATAAAGAACCACCATTTGTACTTCTATCATCAACACAACCATCCCAATCAACATCAGTGTAAGCACTCAAATTAAATTTATTACCTCTTGGATACCATAAGCCATAATCTAGAGTTCCCTTCAAATATCTAAATATTCTTTTTAGTTCTTTCTCATGAGTTTGCTTAGGATTATATTGATATCTAGCAAACAAACATACTGCATGCATAATATCAGGTCTAGAAGCAGTCAAGTACAATTATCCTCCAATCATGGATCTATAAAGAGTTTGATCAACCTTAGGTGACTCATCAGCCTTGCTCAAGTGACAACCAGTAACCATAGGAGTACTTACTGGTTTAGAATCCTCCATACCAAATTTCTTCAACATCTCTCTAACATACTTAGCCTAAGAAACAAAGATACAATCATTTAGCTGACAAATTTGAATCCCAAGGAAGAAAGACATCTCACCAATCATAGACATCTAAAACTCTTTCTACATCTCTTCTATAAACCTCTTGCACATATCATCATCTCCACCAAAGATGATGTCATCAACATATATAGTAACTATCAAAATCTTGTCTCCCTCTTCCTTAATGTAAAGATTACTATCTGTAGTACCTTTCTCGAAACTTGGCTGAAGTAAGTACTTATCCAACCAAGCATACCAAGCTTTAGGAGCTTGCTTGAGTCCATACAAAGCTTTATTGAGCTTGCATGTACCATGTCCAGATCTTCTAATAGCTAAAAACCATCTAGTTGCTCAATGTAGACCTCTTCCTTAAATCACCATTCAAGAATGTTGATTTGACATCCATTTGATAGACCTTGAAGTTCTTGTGAGAAACAAAGGCAAGACACATCCTGATTACCTCCATTCTAGCTACCAGAGCAAAAGTCTCCTCAAAGTCAATGCCTTCAACTTGTGAATAACCCTTGCACACCAATCTTGCTTTATTCCTTACAACTTCACCATCTTCATTTAGTTTGTTCTGG